>LPNX010444729.1:767104-827243 GCA_001517045.1 Pseudotsuga menziesii
GGTAGAGTTTCCGCAATCCGGAAAGGTAAATTGATAATCAATTTATCAATACTCTATCTTGCGGAAAGATGAAGGTAAATGGTAAATGGTAAATGTATGCAATTGAAATGTAGATAACTTCAATTTACTTGGTTTGTAGCAGAAAAAAAGGAACAAGAAATCATCACCACGCAACATGGATTTAGATTTGATTAATTGAATCCACAAATTAAAGCAGTATTAAAACCTGAAGAAAAAATATGGTGCCAGTGTTTACCCTGTTCTGTGTTCGAGAACGGCAGGAAAATGCAATTTGACATAAGTGCAGGTGCATATCACGAGCAACACAACCGTTAGGAATGACTGGAAATTGAACAGAGTTGACAATTTTCGGGTGAATTTTTTATTTGTATCATACAACGTTCATATGAAATTTAGACAATTCAATCTACATATAGACAAAATCCCTAACTTCGTTGTTAAAGGATCAATGAAATCTCACTCTATTAGCATTTTCCTATTACTGAATTAGGTAGATTTTCATTGCCATTAACCATTATGGCCTACCAAAAGTCATCTTTTTTCTATGACCCGACGTACCTTCAAATATTTGCTAATTTTGGAGGATAATAAATGTTTGTTACCCAACATGGAAGCAGTGGAAGCGGTATTTTTTTCGCCACCTATTTTGTTGCAAAATATGAAATCAAGGTGTATTGGCCAAAACCTATTCAAAATATAAGGGTGATACCATTTTTTTCGGTTGAAACCGTCTGCAAGACAAGAAGAAAATGTTTCTTTCATAAATGTAGCGGCTGGAGCATTTGGGTTTTCACCTTTTCCTTGATGTTTGGATGGTGATTTTTGGCTCAAGATTTCGAAATGGAGGTAAAGTTTTCAGAATCCTTCTGAGTTTCAAGCATTTTCACAATGTTTTAGGGCCGAAGCGAAATGGTGGCTTGTTTCTTGGTAATCCTGAAAATTATATATCGTAGTCTTATAATTTCGTGACAATAGCATTGGAATTCGAAAGTTTTGTTTGAAATATTAACATTGGAGTTCTTTCTGTGTCAAATCTTGTAAACGAAGGCTTTTGTGGCCGTAAAAAAAGAAATATTCTTTGTTGAAATCTTATCGCTAGATGTTTATGTTGTAATTTTGAAAATGAAAGCGTATTTTTTGCAAAAACATGTGCATGAAGCATCGGATGTTTTTCTGTGGAGATTTATCTATCAAGAATAAAAACATATTTAAGGAAACTCCTAAACATAGCACGAGAAACAGTTTTTAATGTGAATATATTCAACCTAGAATCTAGATATTGGAGTCTTAAAGTTTCTCTACTTCATAAAATAAAGTTGTATTTGGGAAAATTTCTGTCAGCGTTTAAGACACACGGGAATCGGGATTAGTTAAAAACTTCCTCGGCCTTTTACAGAATGACAATGTTCTGTATTATCAAATTAAATGATTCGAGGGTAGGATGGTCTGCATCCGATGTTCATCATAGATTTTTAACCTTCAACCTTATTTTTCCTATTATTCCAGTGATGATGCATCAAAATACAGATCGATGGTCAAGATCCACCCCGCAATAGATCGACTGTTCAGTAAGAGGCTTGCAGGAGCGGAAAGGAGGAAGTCTAAAAGTTCGAGAATAACAAAATTTACATTTTCGATTTCTGAAGTAGGAAAGAAAAAAGCAGGAGAACAAGAAAGGACTAAGGCTGGAAGTTGATTTTTCCGATTCTGAAATGCGGAAGTGTGGAAGGGCGGAAAAATGGAGAGTGCGGAAGGAAGGAAGTGCGGAAGTGAAGAAAGAAGGCATGTTAGTTTTCAGATTCTCGGTTTTGAGGTCTATAAACGAACCGTGCCATCACTAAAGGTCTATTGCGAAGAGTTTGTTGCCGTAAAGATTCAATATTTTCCCCTCTTGGCTTTCCTTTGCACCTCCTGGTGCAAATGCTAGTTAATGAAAAGTTGAAAAAGTCCTTCCATAGAAAACAATTAGATAGATATTTAAAAATATATAAATAAAAACAATTATTACCCCCTTTTTTTTTTATAAAAGTAAATCTTAATTTTAAAGAAATTAATAATAAGTATATTTCTTAATTTTAAATGTGATTTTTCTTTATAGACATGTCATCATCATTTAAATAAAAATAAACATTTTCATCAAAATTAAGTTAGTATTTTCTTTGTATAAATTTTAAAATGATAATATAAAAGTATATACACTATGAAAATCAAGTATTATGTAGGATTTTATTCATGCAATTTAGTGTTAATATTCGACATCCTACTTTATATGTCAATAAATTTTTATATGATGTTTTAATTTAATATTACCTCTTTTTTGATGTTTACATTTTTATTTTATATGTCATAATAATATTTATTTTTTAAATGTGGTTCACTATTTGTTAGAGGGCTACTCCATGGAAAATTCCAATACCTCGTATTCAAAGTGAATCAAGGTATGGCCAGCTCATCAATCACAACATTTATTACAAAGGGCTTCACAAGAGCAACATGTCACTTACAAGAGTAGACCCTGGGTGGGGAGGAAAACATTCATTCCTCCCAACCACCCAAACTACCTCCATTTGACATAATAATATTTATTTTTATGTCATGGCTGGAGACATTTATATTTGGTGCAATGTATTATTTCTTTTGGTGATTTTATTTTGTAAACCTTTGTAATTGTAATGTTAATGCATTTATTTATTTATTTATTAGTTTTAGTTTTGGTTTTGGTTTTTTTGGCAACAAGTTATTGGCTAGGGGAGGTCCGATTTCATGCCTTGGAATCCTCTCCCATACGTTTGCGACGGGCTTAGGTAAGCTATCATTTAATTTTTCTTCCGTGCCAAGCACCACTTGGAAGAGCATGTACTCTGATTTCATGCATAAATTTCCTAAATAAAATTGCTTCTTTGATCCTACTGCGTTGCAACTTTGTCTGTTGCTTTGTCTGTTGCCGGGTCTTCCATCGACCGACAGTAATTCAAGAAGCAACGCAGCTCTGCATGTTGCTTCTGCTTTAAAGACCTATTCTCTCTCGGCCTCGGCACCGGCTTATGACAGATCGCTGCTTCGACAGGCGCTTGAAGGGGTCGTGAGTTCGAGTCCCCCTGGTGGATCTTTGTTGTGTTCCCCAAACTTCGACACTGGTGGGGCATTCTCAGTCGCCACCATCCCTGTCTCCACCACTGTCACCATTTGTGTCTCCTCCTCTGTCGCCAGATCCTGGATGGTCTAATACTTACACCACTGTCACCATTTGTGTCTCCTCCTCTGTCGCCAGATCCTGGATGGTCTAATACTTACAGAGTTGGTCTTCAAAAGGTCGTTCTTAATAGACAAATCCCTGGACACCTTCGTCATTTAGACTGAATTTCCTCAATGCCCTCTGAACCTTCAAGAGGGTTGTCAAGTCCAAGGATTGTGTCTTTATCTGATATTAATTCACAGCAGCCAATGGTGGAGCTCGTGAATTCACTGCATAGCTTGAGGCTCAAGGTAACCTCTGTACCTTCATGGCTGCAAGTTCAAGCCCAAATGGTCAATGGTGGTACTTGTCTTGGATCTCCTAGGGATTTGAACCCACGACATTGCGTTGTTCAAAGCTTACCCTGTACACCGACTCACTCAGAAAACGTTGACAACGCTGGTGAATGGTTTCAAGAGCCTGTTCATAGGGTCGAATCGGGTAAAGACTTGAGGGAAAAGGTATACTTGAGTCTTACCAGAGATAATGTCTTCCATGATTGCACTTCTTCAACAGAATCTCCAGATGTGGGGTGGGTGAATGAGCTTGTCCAGTAATGGATTCAGGGTTTAGGTTTTCCTTCATTCTCAGGTATTGATCCTTGTGATTAATTCGTAATTTTATTTTAATTTTTTTCATGCCTGTATAAGTTGGGAAGTCCAATGGTCTTTGCTTGGAGCCGTGGGGACAGTGTTGCATGGCCGAGTTTGACATGGGGAAAGTATTTACCAAGGCTTAGGATTTCACAGATGAAGATGGGTAAACTTAAATTTACAAATTGATGTCTGTTGAGTTGCAGTGCAAGTGAAAAAGCTTTTGCGAGGGGATTGATGAGCCCTCTCTATTTTTCCCTGGCAACAGGTAGCAGATATTTTGGAAGATGGCAAGTTGCTAGCTGTGGAGAGCCTGCTATCTGTTAATTTTTTGTGGATGTAGCATAACATGCTATAAATGTGATATATAACAATATTAATAATCAATCATCGTATTAGCCATAGCAGTGAATACTTACATTGTATGGTGTTTGGATTGGTAAGCCAACCATCCTTTTTGGTACATTATTTTTCCAGTTAGAATAGTTATTTGTACAAGAAGCTTAGGATATAGGGGAAGTCAAGTCAAGTGAGGAGACCGCTTGGTAGAGACCAGCAGTGCGATTCCATTCTGTATAAACAATTATCATTTTCCATTCATTTGAATCTCAATGTCATTTATGTGATTATATGTTCTAGTGACAGCAATGTCATTTATGTGATTATATGTTCTAGTGACAGCATCTTACCTTCATTTGAAGTTCTGCTTGCTCTATCTAGAAGCATAGCACATTTGAATTTTTTTATCTTTAGGTATTATCTAAGTTTACACTGGGAATTTTCATTGAAGGCTGCTTTCTTTTATCTCGAAGCAAAGCATACATAAAATTTTGAATCCTACATGAATTTCTATTTTTTAATCTATAGGTGTTTTCAGTCATTTAAGTGGTATTATTCTCCAAATGGTTGAACCTCTTTTATGTTCCATGGTTTCACTAAATAATTTGATGAAAGTATTGTATATGTAGAGTAATATATTTATTATGAAAGATGCTCTCTTTATCTCTACTTTCTACTGTTACTCGTTGTTAAGTGTTGTGTGTCTAATATGCCACTCTAGTATTCTTTAGAGTGGCACTACTTGTATGTTTCTTGGTTTCCTAAAATTATTGAATGATATGAAGGACAATAAATATGAAAGATATGTCAATGCGCTCACAAAGCAGTTGAATGGGGAAGAAGAAGTTCGATGCCCCTCCTGCCTCCATTCTGTGCAATCCCTTGTACACATTTGTTCATGTCCCAAAATATGCATTTTAACCATTTCATCACTGTGTACCACGCGCCCTAACATGGGTAATTAATGTAACACATCGCAGCCTGACGATCAACAAGACTTTTCTTCCTTCCTCCATGAATTCTACTCATTGTATCGTGATACCCATCATTGAATTATTGTTGTTTTAGTTGTGTTTCAGTGAATGATGGCTTAATTCAGTTTTGCATGGAGGAATGGAAGACTAGTATTTGATCAGAGTAGACATGAGTCTTTTAAGATGGTGAAGGTTTGAGTGAGAAATTTGTGCAAGAGTGGAAACATACCTTGATTTTGTAGTGTTGAGTGAGGAGGAGAAATTGAAGTTGAGCAATGGTGACCTGGTGGATGTGTCCAATGATGAAGAGGGGTTCAGAAGGGCTTGGTTCTATGCATGACTTGTAAAAAAGCAGGGGGAAGGGTACTTGGTGGAGTACAGAGACCTTGTGAACAATGAGGATGACACAAAACAACCGAGGGAGAGAATATATGAGTTTCACATAAGGCCAAGCTCTTCGGAGTGTACGAGGAAGTTGATGCATGTGAGAATAATGGGTGTGGTCACGAAGGTCCTTAACAATCATGAGTATATAATATATTTCTTGCAGACAAAAGAAGAGATCTGATATTTAATAATGCCAAACCGCTCCCCCATATTGAAATCATAGATAAAAAATGGGTTGAAGCTTTCAAAGTATGCACATTACTTATCTTCTTTCACTTCACGGGAATCGGTAACAAATGGGTTGAAGCTTCCAAGGTATGCACACTACTTCTCTTCTTTCACTTCACGGGAATTGGTAGTGTTTTTTTAATGAATGACATGATTTTTTCCCTTAGCTTAGTCCTCAAATGGATAAAGTGATTTTAAGTTTGTTGTTTTCCCATTGTTTTCTGATTTTTCTGTAATGTTCATTTCTTATTTCTTCCACTGTCCAGGATACCCTATTCATGTCTGGAGATTTTTTTTAAGTTTGTTGTTTTCCCATTGTTTTCTGATTTTTCTGTAACGTTCATTTCTTATTTCTTCTGCTGTCTAGGATACCCTATTTATGTTCGAATATTTTTTTTGAACACATTAAGTCCAAGTATCCTGTTCTAGGCTGGCATACTTTTAGGTTTGTCCGTGGACTTCTAAGTGGATTTTACTTTTTGGGACCTATGTCAACCAGGACGCTGAGGTTCAGATGTTTTCCTTTATAATGACTATGATTGGTAATCTAGCCAGTGTTATAGATAGGATATTGTTCCCATGTTGTGAATATTAGACAGGGTAGCAGTCAAGGGGCGGGTTAAGGCCGAGTTTAATGATTGTCACAATGCTTTATGTGTCATCTTAAATTTCCCAGAGACCTTAAATTTCTTGAGAACACTAAATGATGAATTTTTACTTTTATTAGAAGTGCAAGTGTTCTAGAATGAATAAGCATGCTCCACTTTTATTGATATTATATTACATTCCTTGGTTATTCTAGCTAATAACAAACATTAATGGGCGTTGATTATATTATGCTATGAATTCATCTTCTTTCTCCTTGGTTTATTTGCTTTTAAATTGATAGAGTTAGGGATCAATGGATGCATAAAATAAAATAAAATTATGAGAGTAAATGTTTTATGTTAACTAAATGGATAGGAGTTAGTTCCGGGTCGAACCATCCCTCTTAAAAAACAACATTATTTAAGTTAAATTGATTCTCTATAGGAAAATAACACTTTACTGACTAGTGAAGTTTACTCTGTAAATTAGTTTAAAAAGGACCTTGAGCTTACCTGTTGGATGCTTGGAGAAGCCTAAGCCTAGTTGTAATTTGTACTCTGTAAATTAGTTTAAAATGGACCTTGAGCTTACCTGTTGGATGCTTGGAGAAGCCCAGTTGTAATTTGTTGGAGGAAGAAACGGAAGGCCTTAGACCTGTAAGCTCTGCAAACCCTTGAACCATGGTTGGGCTTGCCATTTGATATAATTTTGCATACTAGAACTCACAAATTCCAAAGTAGGCACTTATGCATTTGCGTTGTGTCGAAGCAATTGCAATTGTAATAGCAGAAAAGCAAAGTATTTGTACATAATCTCTCTCTATATTGATTTCTTACTGTGAATTGCTTCCCCACGCCATTTGTTTCAATGTCATGCCATTTGTTTTAATGTCACGTAGGTGTAACATTGGCATTGTAATGCCATTTGTTTTAATGTCATGCAGGTGTAACATTGGCATTGTTTGTAACGACTTCACTTATATTTTTTTATTTTTCCAAATTGATTAGGTTGAGTGAGATGGGGTAACGCCTTCACTTGTATTTATTTATTTTTCCAAATTGATTAGGTTGAGTGAGATGGGGTGGACACGGCTTCTCTCCTAGCTTTAATGATGATTTCATTTTCACTAGTTTATGCCCGGTTTATGCTCATATTGGCCATCTACCCTCAACTGTCATGAATGACACATTAAAAAAAACCACCTAATTCTTTGGAAAATTTTATAGTTTTATGCTTATTTTGATTACTTAATCGTATACTAAAATGTTTAACAAAATTTTAGGAAAAGATAAAATATCTTACAATGTGTAAATATATTAGAATGATATTTATTTTTATTTTGAAATTTCATAATATAAATATTTTAATCATAGTATATTTGAGTAAGAGGTAAAATTATTTTTTACTTACATATTTTTATTATGCACATCTGTTTTTTTTTTAATATACATGTATAAAATTGTTACATAAATTCCACATTGTTTTTATATTTGATAAGTGTCTTCAAATAATCTATGTAATGTCTTTTTCATGGAATGAATTTTTCATTTTAACTCAAGTTATTGAGGAAGGCTTGGAATTTGACGGGCATATGCCCCCTCGTCAAAATACTATTGAAAATCTAAAGAAACCACTTCAAATAATGGGCAAATAATTCACTAGAACTTATTTTCATGATAAAAAAAATGCAAAATGTTTTTAATTTTTATTAATAGGTCTTTTTAAGATAGGTGTATACTTACATAAGTTGTTATTATGATATATGTAATAATGGAAATTGTTGTCTTACTTTATTAAAACTTTTTTATTTGATTGAAGGGTAGGTAGTGAGTTTTCCTTCAATGAGGAAGGTTTTGCTTTCTTTCAATTTCTTCTTTTTCTTATATTGGCTTAGCATTATTCAAATATGGAATCATGCCCTCACTTTCAATGCCTTTATTTTTCCTTTCTACCCTTTCTTTAGAGGATAAGTTACTTTTCAAGCCCAAATGTGCAACTCCAAGAGAGAGGTGGGTAACATTTTAGAAAGAGAAGTTGGTTTCCAACTCTGATACTGAAGGAATTAACTTAACCTCCCACCAATCATAAGAAATTTATCATCTAGCTAATAAAACATGGTTCATACCTTCTCTGTATTTAGGATTGTGTTTATGTCCTTCATGGCCTATTTGAGATGTAGTAGTTGTTCTCACAAAGCTGGTAAAGCTCATCCTCACTTTGGATCCATTGAAATAAAACTTAAGTCTAGAGTCTTCTAAGTAGTCAAATCTATACCATCCTCAAAAGGATTCCTAAGTAGGCTATAACAACATTTATTCTATTTTTATTGAGTTTTAAGTAGGCTATAACAAAATTTATTCTATTTTTATTGAGTTTTAATTTTTTGCATAGGTAATTGCAAACCAGTAGCTATCATAGATGCAATGTCGGGGAAATTGCCACCTCATGGCTCTTGTTTAAATAACATTTATATTAATTATATCAAACATTGAATCATCATATCTTGCTTAGCATAGTACAAAAATAAAAAGCTTACAAAAAAATACTTCAACATATCATAATATAATTTTTAATCTTTAACACAAGTAAGACTTTTGCAACACAATAATGTTTTAAATAAAAAGTTTACAATAATATAGTACAATAATATAACTTTATATATTAATACAAGCAAGACTTTCGCAAACTTCACTTTTATTATTGAAACCAAACCTTCTCTTAATTATATTGTAATGAGTTTGTCTTCATGCATTAAGCATGATTTGATATTTAATACTTCAATTCTAAAATTTGAAGTTGTGTAATACCCCGGTTTTGACCCCATGGTATTTTGATTGTACATGATGTAAATATTGTATGGAATCATGGCAAGGAGCTCAATGCCAAGGCCCTACCATTGATTGATGTTTTGTGTATAGGTGAACAAGGTTGATGCCTATGGTTCATTGTGCTAAGTCATGCACATTTTATATTTTTGGATATCATGTAAATATGCAATTAATAAATACCACATCTAGCTATGCACTGCAACGTGAAAGAGATGGGGGTATGATCTCACAAGGAATAGAGTGAGGAAACCTATGAATCCTCAGCTACCTTTTGTTCCTTGCAATTAATCATTAATTCCTTCTAGAAGTTGATTGAGATGGTTAATGCCTTGGGCGGAGCAAGGCATGGCAGTCTGATTGTGTTCCTGAGCAAACCTACAAGTCTGCAGTTTGGGAAGCCACGTTCTTGCTTATGAAGCAAGAAAACATGTGTATGTGTGCCCGAGGGGGGATTTTTCACTCACTCATTCCATTTGACTCATTATTCAGATAACTGAGGAATCCTAAGTAGGTTCCTATGCATTTTTGGGAGAACCATGTTCTGTTCTATGTTGTTCATGTTGGCCAATCAATCCTAGTTCATAAACCCGTTTGTTTACTCTCCTGATTTGCAGAGGTGTTTTTCGCAGTGGTCTCCTCTGTTACAGAGTGAGGGTAATGTTTTTTACTATGTTTTACATTGTGGTTGTTGTGATGTGCACCTAGTTTGGGTCTGAATTGTGTGAAAGATTTAGGAGTGGAAGAGAAGACGAATGGGCTTGTTAACCTACTGCAAAGAGGAACCTCATGAAATGATAAGAGTGGCTTGTAAATCCCCACTACACGACCCTGAAGCCCACTGGAAGGGAAAGCATAGCCCAAGGGACTGTGTAGCAGAGAAGGCGATGCTTCCATGTGTTGGGGTGCAGGTATTATGGATGCTAGGCCAGATAGATCTTGTGTAGGTGTCCCTAGCTCTTGAATGAGCCACTAGCTTAGTCATATTACATTTCCACTTCCTTAGAAGCCTCTTAACCCAAGGGGGATTGGCTTGGTTGGTAGCTTGTTAACCCAATTGGATCTTGGCTTGGTTGTGTCTTGTTGTGCATTTGTCCTTGTGTGTAATCATTGGTTGGACAACATGTTAACCCAACTGTGAGAGTGGGCTTGGATGTGGAGCCTGTGAAACCCATATGTTGGATTGGCTGGTCCTTAATGCAAGTGTTTGGCTTGATAGCCTACAGCCTATTAACCCAATTATGTGTTGGCTTGGAGGGAAAGGTGGTAAGTCCAACTGAAGGTTAGCTAGACTGCGTGTTATATGATATAGCTGTGTGTGAGTCTGTTGTTCCCTAGTTCCTTGTGGAATCATGTCCAGCTAGTGGGTGACAATGGTGTTGAGAGATAAATGAACACACTGGCCTATGGTTGGGTGGAATGTTGCAATGACATAGCTAGTTGCAGGACAACTTCATCATCAAGATAAGTATTATATGTTATGTTATTTCTGCAACGTATTTGCTTATGAATTGCTATGTTTATGTTGAATGCTTGTGGATGATTTAGGTAGAAGTTTACTTGTGAATATTTCCTGCATTTGCATATATATTTTCCTTGTATGTTTCAATGCATTTTTACCTGAGTATATGAAGGCTCGAAGCCAGATCTAAGGGTCAGAATACCTATGATTTAGTGTTTTCGCACCCTGGGATCCGCTTGCGGAAGGCAGAAAAGCAAAAAGTGAAAAAGCAACAAAAAGTTCAAGGAAATGTCAAGTTTTCGACTTTCGATCCGCTCCCGAAAGAAAAAAGGCGAAAGGCAGAAATTGACAAACCGGGAAAAGAATTGAAGGAAAAAGTTGGGTTTCCGTGTTCCGAGGTCGAAAGGCGGAAAGTGAAAGTGTGGAAGGAGGAAGATTGGCTGAACACTCTATCACATGTTAAAGTCTTGATTTCCGAGGTCAGAAGCTGAAAGATTGGCTGAACGCTCCATCGAATATTAAAGTTCTGATTCCCGAGTTCTGAGGTCGGAAAGGTAGAAGGCGAAAGTTGGACCATCCACTCTGTCGAAACCTTGAGGTTCTGATTCGCGAGTTTTGAGGTCAGAAATGCAGAAGCAAGAGTGCGGAAAGGGCAAGGTTAGTGCGAAAATGACCATTCTGGATGTAGAATGGATCTATCAAAGGAGGAACGGAGGTTACAATAGTTTCTAAGCATTTGGGTGAATGTTGAAGAGTGTGTTAACTCCCATGCCCGGTGTTAGAAAGGAGAAGAAAGGTTCTTAAAGATTTTTTTTTTAAATTATCTACAATTTGGGGTATGGGGACATTACAAATTGGTATCAGAGATGCGACTTGCATCACTAGCCCTAAATGGGCCAAGTTGAACGGTTAAAATAAGAAAAGAACACCCCAATTCTTGTTTAACAGAGCTGCGGGTTGCAGCGCTAGGCCTAAATGGGCCACAAAGAGTAGTTGACAGGGTTAAATCATGAAACAGGCCAAGTTAAATCATTAGAGAACATACTTCAAATTGACAGTGAACTCGAATGTATAAGGATTTTGTGCTCCATAAAGTGACTTTTTCATCTCCGATCTTCACGCGCGATATCCAATGGGGAAAGGATGTGTCATTTAAGCACATTTCCTATTGCGTGCAATGAAAGTTTCTTTCTTCGTGCTAGTTCAACCAGTGAAATCATCGTCAACCGTTGATCTGTTAGGGGATCAACCTTGTTCGTTGATCTTAATCTACGCTATGGCGAATAGTTTCCAATTTTGCAGTGAACAGTTGGTAAGTATTTTTGAATTTTGATATTGTCTAACAGTGTGCTTGATGAACACATTTTGCAGAGTCATAATGCAGTTTGGGAACAGTTGGTTTTGGCTCAGCCATGTGGAATTATGGTATGGATGATGCACAGAATCCCTATGCGTACGAGGAATATGCTATGACAGAAAACGTTAGATTTGGAAATGCTGAAACAAAGTCTAATGCCAATTAGAGAGAATTTGAGGTAAAAAATGGGCCTCGTAAGAGTTGTACTACAAAAGTATAAGATATATTAAAATATTATGAGTTAGGGGTTTTATGGGGTAGGTATATATGACAACTCACCCCCTACACTACTTTTTATGCACAATATAAATAACCATGGTTGAGTGACTTTTTTAAATTGACTATAAATAAAATTAATAAAATAACTCTACAATGATGTGACTAATATTCATTGAAAATTCCAAAAAATGTATTGTCCTTTAGCATTTATTTGTCTTGAACTTGTAAATGAAATTAAACAAAAGAAAATAAAAATTTAGGAGTTATTTTTTTAATTTATGTTGACTTTTTATATTTAATACATTCCTCATCAGTTTCATTTCAATGTGATTTAATTGAAATTTATTTACTTGTAAAATTTTAACAATATTATTATAATATTTATTGCATTATTAGAATAAATTAATATCAAAATCATATTTTTTTTATATATTCATTTTATTGTAAATGAATGTTCTAGTTAAATCTTTTATAGAAAATAATATAAGACTTATTTTATTCTCAAAAATTGAGTAGTATATATATATATATATATATATATATATATATATATAACTATTAATATTATCTTTATAACATTATTATTTTGTAAAACATGTTTATTTTATTTTATTGTAAAAGAATGTTATAGTTAAGTCTCTCATAGAAAATAATATAAGACTTGATTTATTCTTAAAAATTGACTAGTAAAAGTATATAAAAAAATCAACTATTAATATTATCTTTAGAACATTATTATTTTGTAAAACATTTTTTTCATTTTATTGTAAAGGAGTGTTATAGTTAAGTCTCTCATAGAAAATAATGTAAGACTTAATTTATTCTTAAAAATTTAGTAAAAATATATAATTTTTTTTAACTATTAATGTTATCTTTAAAATATTATTATTTTGTAAAACATTTTTCTTTAAAGTTTTGAAAATTGTGATGTAATTGAATTTTTTAGAAATATTATAATACATTGCCATGTATTATTAAGTGTACTAGTAAAATAAAATGGACAATTTGTGTCCAAGTGTATATATATAACTATAACTATAACTATAACTATAACTATATATATATATAGTTATAGTTATAGTTATAGTTATAGTTATAGTTATAGTTGTTTACTTTGTAAAAAATATATGTCATGTAAATGTTAAATTTAAAATATTTATACAAAATATTTCAATACATTGTCTCATTTTATTGCATTCTCCTACATTTGATTGTAAGCCCACAAAATGGTGTTAAAATATGTAAATTGATGCTTCCTTCCCTTACAAAATATTTTAGGGGTATTCCTCTAAAAAGGGTTGTAATCCTCTCGTTGATACCCTAATCAATATTATAGATGATTTTGAGAATGGATCCCTAAAGGGTGAGGATTCCATGGAAAGGGAGGTATATTTTTCTATTGGTCCCCATCTTCGAGGGGGATTATTATTACAATATTATATCTAAAAAATCTATGGAGTTTGAACCGTTGGGCGGGCTAGCTCTAGATTCTATGGGGTGTCAGGAAATTTGGCGGTAGGAATGAAGTCAACTTTCAAACATTCTCAAGAAAAAGCTATTAAAGACATCTAATAGGGAAGTCAAAAATTGATCGCATGGTTCCTTAGAGTGGGACAAGCCATCTAGTGGCTACCCCATGAAAATGCTATCAATTAATGTCAGGGACCTTAGGGAGAGTTCTTGGTCTTGTATCTACAATTGAAATTCACTTTTTCAAGAGGAGTACAAGCCTTACAAGTTTTTGACGACTATGGATAAGTTATAATTGCGTTACTAGATCTCTAAGGGTACTTAACACTCAACTAAATCCTCTGGTATAACAACTACAACAACTTTCATGTTTATTCCCATGCATTCATTATTAACACATTTATAAAGAAGTCAATCAAACCGTAGATAATGTTTCCAAGGAGGGACTCCATATTCAAGAGGGCCACTTAGTTATTCAGCAATATGCTACCGGTTTCTTGAGAAGCCAAAGTCTGAGTTCTTTACATGATCTATAAGAATATGGTTTTGATATTCTCACTAAGCTAAGCCTTTTCGAAAATATTTGTCAAATTATTATTGTATTTTTTTTAATGATCGACCTTTAGTCACTTAAGGACTTTAGTGGGATGTCATCATAGAACATTATGGTCCATGTATTAAATCATCATCCATTAATGTCAGGGACCTTAGGGAGAGTTCTTGGCCTTGTATCTACTATTGAAATTCACTTTTTTAAGAGGAGTAGCTAGGATCACAAACCGTGCAGAGATCGATTTATGCATTGGTATAGAGAGGTGTCATTGGGTACACGATATGGAGAAACAATGGTTATTAATAAAATTAAAAAAAAAATTGTTGGCTCAAGAATAGTCTTCAATTTGATGGGTGGCATGATCGTGATGTAATATCCCTCTACCCTTCCAAACATTTGTGGTTTCCCACAACATTTGTCCTCAACACCACCAAAATACATATAAAATTTACTTGTCTTTACATCCTCTTCCCTTTAAATCCTCATCTCATTGCCATAACTAAGGATTAATATGCATGCACATCTTCACCTTATAATACAAATTGGGTCCAAGGGGGCTTCACTTTTTGACCAATATCCTATCACGTTAGTTCATATTGTGGGTTTTAAAATTATTAAAAATTGAACCAATATATTGCAGGTATTAGGGGGATGAGGGGTTTAAGGTGGGGGTGGGTAGGGTGGTTTATAAGGATTGAGGTATAAAAATGGGTGGGGAGGAGGTTTTAAGTATTGGGAGGGGGTTTCAACAAAAAGAGTTTGGGTCAATATCTCTATAAATTAAGGGTATTCTTTAATATCCCACGATCGCACGTGCTATGTGAGATGTTCACTAAGTGAAGTCCCTGTGATTGGGTCAAGGAGCAGAGACAACCATAAAATATTAAATATGTCAAGACACAAAGAGTAAGAGACAACTATAAGTAAGTTTTATATTAAACTTACCATATCTTCATTATCATCCCTTATGGTCAGACAATAAAAAGGGTAGTGGCATGCATGAACATGGAAAATGTTTTTGACATAGAGGTATACACATTAATTTTTTTCATTAAATAACTTAAATTCCTACCCGTGACTGTCGACTCATTGAATCAAGGACTAGTACAAAACACAACACTGAATTTTAGAGTCTCGGTCCCTTAATTACTCAGACCTAGAACTTTCTCAAATCTAGACATTAATAAAGTCCTTTTGATATTTTGGTTGAATTTAAAAGGTGGATTGTTGAGACTCAAACATGCACTGAGTCACAAGGATTCGATTGACTTAGTCTTGATTCCATTTCCCCTCCATCCCATACATGTATGCTTTTACGACAAGTGTTGAACAAAAAAAATTGATGTCCTACCCCGGTTATGCTAGCTTTGCTAACTTGTTTCGTATGTAGGAATTTTTTTAAATGTTTTCCGAGTTGTGTATTATTTTTTCTTAGGTGCCCAATCCTTATCATTCTTACATCTCTCAAGCTTGGATTGCACGTGGATGCCCCAATGTGGTTATGGCATAGTCTAAGTAGTTGTTCGATATAATGAAGTGTGCTCTAACTAAAAAAAATACAATAGAATAGTTGTTATGTTATTGAACTATAAAATTAATGATACACATATGACAACTTAATGTGTTCAAAATAAGTTTTATTGAAAATATATCATTTTTTCATGTAAATATTAAAGATTTCTTAATTGTTAAAAATTATAAAAAATAAAAAATAAATATTTATTTTTTGCATTTTTTTTAAAGGTTTCGTTAATTTGGCTCCAAGACTAAATGCCCTTCCAATTAAAATTAAAATCAATCAAATTTGATCTCTGCTCCTGCCAATTCTATTACAATTCTCTTATTATATTTGTATTTAATATTGTATGTATGTTAATATTCTATTTTTTTTTGTTGCAGGTGTGTTTAATACATTTTTTGTTATTCTTATGTGAATGGAGGGGGCTTCGCATGTTGTATCCTTTAGTTACTTAATACATTCATTCCTTAATACATGCGTTGGTAAGTTTACATGGACACCAATCGCTCTGTGCATCAACTATCATATTAATTAGAAAAGTTAACACAACATTACATAGTTATGTATCGAATTTAGTTTAGTTGAGGTAATTATAGATTGGATAGCTAAATATTTTGTGGATTCTTTGCATCTTTACTGTTAATTTCTATATTTTATTTATAATATTTAGTATAAAAGAATAAAAAGTATTCAGTTTTGTTAATTTTTTTAATTAATTAAAATATACTAAAGTAAATTATTTTGTTTTAATTAATTGAAATATACATATTAAAGTAAGAGAAAAAACAGATAAATGTAAATTTTCAAAAATAATTCTTCAANACAATCGGTAGTTGGCTACATAACACTTAGCTCTACTGGACAAAGATGAGTTGGAAACAGTGCAATGAAATGAAGAAGCAATGAATACACTACTCACCAATTCTTGAGGTTAAATTCCTAATCCCTCAACTATCAGCATCTAAGCAGCTAGGTACAAACTCTGAGTATGGTCGGGAAAGTAGCGAAGTAGCTGGTGAATTCTTAATAAATGTTGAATAAGCAACTAGCCCACTTTCTCTGTACTTTTTCTGGGAATAATGAAGACAAGAGTTAATGTGGGATCGTTGGATAACCTTTAGCTTGGGGAAATCTGTGCCAGTCATTTATTGAGTTTCTGGGCATGTGAATATTTTATCCCAATGTATAACAGTAAATATATTCGCCAGCTTTTCCAAATCAAAGTTTCCTGGGCGAATCAGCATACATTTTTCACCTATTAAATCTAGTTTTTTTGTCATTTATTGAGTTTCTGGGCGCGTTCTGTCAAATAATAGTAACTATCTTTGCTAGATCAGAATTTTCCTAGGCGTGAATGTATGATATTCCCCTCATTCAGTCAATTAACAGTTATATATTTGCCATAGAATTTTCCAGGAATGGTGAATTCAGAATAAATGCTGGAATAAGAAACTAGCCCACCTTCTTTGTCCTTTTTCTGGGAATATCTTGTGAAGCTAATTGGATCAAAGTGACCATTTTCTCTTCTTTAGAAAGAGACTGGCGCAAAGGGAAATCCAGAAAAATCCAAATGGGTTTGTTGTCAAAAATGGGCGGTAGGATGTTCTTAATTTCAAGACAATTAGTACGAAGTCTAAAACTCTAAAAAAATGCATAGAGAGAGCATGTTGTATGAGCAACAAAGAAGGGGGAAGAGAATTTTCAAGCAGGAGATCCAGAAAGTGTAAAAGTCTTTGTTATCTGTGGCTGAGGTACTTTTCTTTCAATTTTAGCTAAATAAGTTCTTGAATAATCTTAACATATTAGTTTAAGGTAATGAGGATATGAGCTACAACTACTCTTCACACAATGAATTCCTGTTGAGTAATAGAAACATACATCATAGAAAACATATACCATGACAACATCGACTATAGGTTTGAGCCAAATAATTCGACGATCAATCAATCTGCAAAACCCTGTCATAATCTACCCCTCAATATTGTAAGAGTGAGGTCTACTGTGATTTGAAACAAAAGGCATGGATTCATCTATCACCATTCAAACACTTGACTTTTTCAATTACTAATTGAAAACCTTCAATCAATGGTTGCATAGAAGAGCCACAATAGTTGAGAGGGTGCATTGGTTAATGGTACCGGCATTGCGTCACTCTTAAACATTAAAATATCTGAGGATGATGGGAAAGGAAAGTGAGATACCTTCAGTCAAAACTAGTATAGAATGAGCCCAAATCATGGGTCAAAGAGTGAGCATGGGAGAATTGTATTAAAGACTAAAGAAAGCTCTCAAAACCAATAGAATGAGCAATCATGAAAATTCTATATACAATATGGAAAACAAAGGCAATGGCTTGATGAAATCAACCTTTATGGGCTAAAAAAAAATGACTATATATGTTTTGTTTTGTGAGGACAAGAACAAGAAAAACACCAGGGCCACAACAACCATGATCAAATCATGAGATGACAATAAGGAAGCATGTAAAAACTATGGTTATGGCTTGATTTTTAGAGAGAAAATAGGGCTTTCCATAGTATACTTTACACATACAAACAATCCATGCAACCACCATATTATGCAAAGATAAAGATGACTTTTTCCATGAAGAGATCCTACTTCAATTTGTTGAGATTGTGGGTTTGCTTTGGATGCGTTAATGCTTCTTGTTGTAGGTGCCATTATTCCTTACAAAGATTATTCCAAATTCCCAAACACTACTTCCAATCAAGTTAGTGGTTTCACAATCCAAAATTGGCCATCATTTCACCTCTTGTCTAGTGAGAAATGAAGAAGATGGAGATGATTTTGAAGAACGAAATAAGCCTCTTCACTTCCAACACTTGAGAAAAGATAAAACGTCATCAATTCAGGGGTCGTCAAATGGAGGAGGATGCACTAGTTTTATCACTGATATTTCATGCATAAGCATAGGGTTGAGTGCTCCTCTTTCCCTAGCTTGAATTTGCAGAAATAATCTCTAGGAAAAATCTCAAAATCCTTATCCAACCATGCATAAGATTTGAGCCCTTCAACCTAAATCAATAGTGGAGATCAAGTTCTGCTTTCCATGCATAAACCCTGCTTGCTATTTAAGTGGAGTGCACTATTTTTAGGTAATTGCTAAATTTATTGTGATTACCATATAAGCGCTTGGTTGTTTAATATGACCATATTATAAAATAATACCAAGGATAACAATACATAGACCAAAGCTCCAAGTTGTTTACACATACATTGTTGTCTTATGTGTTTGCATTACTAACTTGTAATTATGTTTCTTTATTTTTAAGTTACACTCACAAATAGAATTTAAAGACAATGCAACCATCCTGTCGAGTCCATAAAAAAAAATAACCATGCATACAAAATCATCCATGAGTACATTAATATTCAAACCTATACATTAGAGAGTTAACCTTGAGGGAATTCCAGGATCATAGGCCAAGAAATTAAACCAGGTATGCTACCATCACTCATTGAAGCAAATAAAGTTAGTTGAATGTAAACCATATCCATATGTACTGTGAAAAGTAATTCAAACAACTAAATTTGAAGTGGATTAAGCACATTAGGGATAATATAATCCTATGGGGAAAATGTAAGAAAATGGGTCATTTTAATCATTGGGATATCAAGTGCCATTCTCATCCAATCAAATGTCTATCTCATCCAATCAAATGTCTTCTAAGTGTTCCAAGTTACTTCCAAGTTCCTGAAAATATGTAGTGAAGGTGCCACATATTAAATCAAAATCTAATGTATAGAAGTGAACTTACTCATAGGATAGATGCTATATATGTTTATCATTCCTAATTAACTCCTTCTTAAATGATTCACTTGTACTGAGGACCTGAGGTGTCACAGCTTCACTCGCATAGATATCAAGCTGCCAAGACACAAGGTTGACTCTTGTTAGACAAGGTTTCAAATACATCAAAGTTAAGATAACCATTTCGGTCCCGAGGCATATCTTATGACAAGATACAATGCACGTTGGTCACAATTTTGCCAAGAATCCTTTCAATCATGTTTTTACATTGTTACTGGAATGTGTCATAAAATTTTGGAAATAACAATTGTTATTATTGCTGGTATTATGGTCATTGAAGCCCTATCCTGCCCAAAAATTCAGGTCAAACTCTGCTCAAAATGTCCCCTTTTGAATGTTGGTTCTTCATATGTCATTATTGCTTTTGGAAACCATAGATTGTTGCCCTAAAAACACAAAATTGGTTGCTCTTCATACCTACTCTCAAAATCCTCCACTGAAGTTGAAGATGAGGATTATTTGGCTTATCTTTTGTATATTATAGCTTTTCCATTATTTATCCTATGATAATTTTAATTTTTTACTGTTTGTAATTGCAGATCCAGTTTTGGGGCAGATGGACAATTTAAAAGTGACTTCAGATAAAAGAGAGAAATACACTATTTACATTGAAGTGGATCAAAATGTGACACCATTACACACGAGAAATAGCCATAAAATAAGGGGTGTGGATGAGAACCAGAAAAGAATAGAGGGAGCAAAAAATGTTGACCTATGGGCAAAGGGAGAGTTATTCCCAATAGATCCTACCACAAATTCTTTCCCAGACTTTAAAAGTGTAACAGGGCTAGTGAAGTTCTTGTGCAATGGAAAGAATGGATTGCTAGGATATTGTGAAAATTTAAGGGGGACTTATAAATATCTTGAGGAAAAAGTAGAGAGTCTAATCAAAACAATCTATGATTTGGAGTTAAAAAACTACAAGTTGGTTGAAAGCATTAATCAAATTCAAAACATGAATTTGGTTGTAAATGATGAGATTACAAGTTTACAACAAACCATCTTGTTGCAAAATCAAAATATTATGAGCATCCTTGAAGAAAATAACACACTGGACAAAAATGTTAACAGTTTAAAACTTGAGGTTGTTTCTTTAACAAAGAGTTTGAAAGCAATCAAGAAAACACCATTTGGATGAAGAAATAGAATTAAGAAAATTACTAGCATTTCTTCTTTCGTATCCATGGGGGGTGCAATGAAAAGGAGAGTATATGCCATAAAGTCACTCATGAGGACAAACAAGACAAAAGAAAGCGAAGAGGGGGAAATTTTTTCTTATATATTAAAGTCCATGTTCAAGAAAGATGAGATAATGTCTATGATAGGACAACCTCGTTTTAGTTCCCATAGAAAAACTCTTGTTGATCAAGTTATAAATCAAATAGTGAAGTCCATGAATGTAGAGAAAGTCCAAAGTGTTTGCGATGATACTGGGATTAGTAGGTGAGGTTATGAAACACTCTTTAAATGCTTACGAGAAGGAATGGTGCATGCATGAATCACTAAAGTTGTCATTCCTCGTCCTTATCATATAGAAAGTTCTCGTGCAAGAAGCAACATGAATATTGTTGACCTCGTGGGTGACATGTATCATATAGAAGCAAAGAAGATGATAAAACAAAAGGGTAGGAAGAAAAATACTCAAAATGAAATCCTTATATTAAATTCAAAAAACAACATATGGTTAGATCTAGAGAAGATCTTGCAAGCTATGTTAAAATTTTATGATATTTCCATAGAGGAAGCACATGGAAAATTGGTTTTTGTCATCAAATTGGATGAGATGGAACTCATTAATAGTGAAAAATATGAAAGATTTTCTATTACATTAATGAATAGGGCCATGGATCCTAAGATTGAAGTAACCGATAAAAAATATTTCTTTGTCCAATCTGAGAATCACATATGGTGGTTGGGATTGTTTCACATTTCTAAGGAATCTCATGAAACATTAAATGGGTTTTTTTATCAAACTTCAATATCCACAATAATTGCTTCACATAGAAACGGATGAAAGGTGTTGATGGTTATGGATCATATGAAGTTGAATGGCATCTAGCAGCTGATTTAAAAAAACTAAAATGCATGTACAATGTTGGTCATGGAGCTAATGCAAAACATAGTTGCATTTATTGTATGCACACAAGGAAGAAAGAAAAGGTGCCAAGTGGTGGTTGGTCAAATGGGGTTACGAGTTGTAGACAATACCTCTCTCTAAATAGAGATGAGATGGATAAACACATGGATCCCATATTTCCTATACCACTTACAAGAGTACATATATGTACGTTGCATGCATTTGTAAGAATTGTTGATAAACTAGTGTACCTTTCTATTCTATTTGCTTGGAATAAGCAACCACAAGAAATTGCTCAAAATTCAATTGAAGCAATTGAGAAGGTTCTTTCTAATGTGGGTTTGCATGGAGGTAATGTGAAAATTTGCAAAGATACAAAATTGTCAGGGGCTCGAGGTAATGTTCCTTCTAAACCATCCATGGGTGGGGTTAAAGCATGCCACTTTATTGCAGATCCCATACCATCAGGAAAAGGTCAATGGGAATTTTATAAGGACCTTATTGATGCAGAGGATGATCGAATTGATAATGGTATATTTGCTGTAAGAAAAAGAAAATTTTGGATGGCTCTTTCTACTTTGTTCTCGTTAATGGACAAGGATAAATTTGAGAAAGGGGATGGTATGGATTTCACTATAGCAGTTACACTTTTTACACAAAAAATGATAGAGGCATGGGGAGAAAATGAGATCACACATTACATGGCAGGAATCATTTCTTCCTTCACCATGCATCATATTCAAAACTTTTTATTATGTCATTTTTTATTAAAAAATTTAATTCATCATTTTTATTCTTGCAGCACATACTCTATGCTCATGCACCATGGTTTGCTAATGAGTATGGTATATTAGGAATTTGGAATACCCAAGGAATGGAAAAGTCTCATAAGCAAGCGCAGGTAGCATAGCATAAAAATACTCAACATGGAGGTGGCTCCAAACCTTCAAATCCACTTGTTCAAATGTTTGAGTGGTTATATAGACGGATAGTATCAAAGTTTACTCAAAAAGATAGTTCTAGTGAAGACTCTGTTGAAGAATGGGTACAAGATAAATATATAAGACACAAGTTTGAAACATGGAAACAATCTAAAGGTAGAGATGCTTGTACATAATGACGTTCAAAAAGAATAAGAAAGGGTAAAAAATGGGTTTTGGAAGAAAATGCATGCCAAGAATTACTTTAAATTTATATATGGCAAGTACATATTCCACTTTGAAATGTTTGATAGGCATTTTTTTGTTTTAAGTGTTGAAGTTGCATCTAAATATTGTTGTTTTGTAAATGCATTATCAATTACATGGTGTTTATAATATCATGAAAATTGGAGTTTAACATATCACTATCTCTTGTAGGATATTTCATTGGCTATTGTTGCTTAGAAAAGTTGAGGAAGATCACAAAAATGGGCATACTTATTAAGTTCACCACCACCAACATAAAGGTTGGACCTTATGAGTTAGGTGTGGCTATGATAAATTCCAATGGGGGTATGTATAAGGGCTGTAGCAGCCGTGGTGACTTGAATGTCTCTCCCTTGTGTTTTTCTCATACCAAGAATCATGCCAGATGAAATAAATGCCTTACTGAAATAAATGCCTTCAATTCTTTTATTTTATACGCTACACGACTACTGGTATATTCCATCTATTAAAGGAGTTTCTTGAGGTATTTATTGTTGGTTTGACTATTGTGTTGGAAGGTATAAAGAAGGTGCACATTGGCTGATAAGAAGGCTGCTATAGGACCCTTATATGCCTATTTTGGCTTGGTTATGAAGCTACCAGGTATAGTCTTTAAATTCCCTTAGATCTGAAGCTTGTTTTCTTAGCATAACCATAAACACAACCCAGTAACATTTGTGCCATTCAATCTGTGACAGTAGAAGTGTGTTTGTTCAAAATAGGTCAATGAGTATGGTGGGGAAATACTACAATTCAACTACCATGCCTCTGGGGTATTCAAAAAATCAATATAGTCAGAGACAGGTTTCTCTTTTGTCCCTTAATATTTTTAATATAAAGTATATTCAAAGCTTTTTTTTGGTAACATCTTTAGAGTATACTCTTAGTTGACTTATTTCTAATGCAAATATATTTAAAATTCACTCTTGTTACTGCTCAGAAACTTAAGGAAATGCTTCTCTAGGTTCAAATCTGCTCAGAATTTACCTATTGATATGTCTCTCTGTTACAATAGCTGTTTGAGGTCTCTATTTATGATATGATTATTGTGCTAATAGATATTAAGGGTGGCATAGACTATCATAGACTGCTCCATGTTTCCACATACTATAATCTGATTGGGATAACCTCAGACTGTCGCAAACTCTTCAGAGATCACGCCCATATTTTTGGAACCTCCACACTTATACTTTATAAAGAACAAAATTATGATTTTCTCCCCAAAACATGCTTTCCAAGCCCTCTTCTCCTTACCAAAAAAACCTGTAAAATGTTGCCAACAAAATGTACCTTCAATCAACAAACACAGATTTGGAAATGACTGTCAATTACTGCTATCATAAATTGTTGGTTTATTATCTTTAGTGACCATTGGAGTCACTGGGTTATGCTCAAATTTAACCATAATTATGCCCTAAAAGCCATGAAGGTGTCCTTATTGCAAGATTTTTTATAGATCCAACTTAGAAGAGGTTTTAATGCATGAATTATTTCTGCAGTATGCTCTTGACATCAATTTTGTACTTGGAGGCCCTCAAGAGACTTAAAATAACAATCCTAATGTGCAAGCAAGGGATCCTTAATCGCTTGGAGTATATGATATATCTGTTGGGTCATTTTGAGGACATGTATGTGTATACTTGGGAGCTGCATACTAGTAATGATTCTCATCAAATAAAACCCTCAAACTATCATTGTAGACCTAGTATAGGCCTCATAAATATGTTCCTGCTACATGGTTTGGAAACCCTGATGCTACTTTTGTTGTATTTCCCCAATCATATTCTAGCATTCATTTTCATCCCCAAAACCTCCAGCAAACATCAAATCATACCCCTAGTTCCTTCAAACCCCCCAAAATTTTTCCAACGTTTTATCTGGTAACAGTGCCAAAGCCCATACCACATCAATATTCTTTAAGGAAACCCTACACTTGAGAAAATTGAGGGTTTCTCCTTAACAAAGGGATGTAAGTGGGCTAAACATCTCATAACCCATCCATAAAACAATGGTAAGATAACAAATTATTAACATTACCCCAAAGTAATGCATCAAAATATGAAGAAAGATGCCATGTGTCTCACAACACCTCAATACATAAATACAAGGTTCCAATAAAATGTTATACTACATATCTCTACTTGTCATATTCAACAAAGCTATACTTGTCATATTATGGGAGTTAACAAAGCTTGTTTAATTTTGTCTACAGAGAAGAACAACAGCTGGCCATCTGTAAAGACACTGTTGTTACTATGACTATGGTCACTCATATTTCCTTCTTGACGGCCATCTTTTTATTGCTACTGTTGGTGTAAATTTTACTAGACTGAATGGGCAACGATTACAGACACAAAAAGAGCTAGAAGATCAACTTGACATCAGGCTCAAAGAGCGGCAACAACATCAGAGAAGGAGAGACTTCAATATTTGGAAAAACTCAAAGAAGAAGTTTAAAGAACATATGTGTATAAATCTTCAAGAGAAGGTAATGTTGAAACTTTATATTCATTGTTTCATTTAAATTTCTTCTAAATGCTAAGGATTGTTATTTGTTTTGTTCAGTGCACAAAAGTCTCAAGGTTTTGGCTACTCTTACATGTATTGTAGGTAAAGGATCTCGAAGCACAACTTGAGGTCAGAGTGAAAAAACATTAATTACTGTCACAAAAGGTTTCTGAGAAACCACCACCAGTCTATCGGTTAGGGGGTTTGAGATGTGTTATCACATGATAAAATTTTCAAAATTTCTGGCAAGTTTTCTTTCGGACAAATATCCAAGTACTTAACTTCGAGAGCGCATGAGCCAAGTACCTGCACACAATTTCAAATCAAGTTAAAGGTTCAAATGATGAATTCCTGGTGGTTCTCTCTTTTTCGTGTTGCATGTTTCTTGTCTCTATTATTGGTTGTATAATTGTGGAAGGGCCAAATTTCCAGCATTCAGATCTGCTACATGTGTCAAAAACTTCTTGAGGCCATGATCCATTCTAAAGGGAAATTTCATCTCTTAGATCCCATAGTATACAACTACTATCATCCGGGGGTTCTGAAAGATACTACTATGGGGAGGCAAAGAAACATTTATTGTCTAGAGAGGCCATACATCAGTTGCATATCTTCATATTTTTGTTGTTTATTATTCATGTGATGTTTTTTGTTCTGATTATGCTTCTAGGAAGTGCAAAGATCCACTCATGGAGGCCCTAGAAAGGTATTCAAAATATAACTTCATTGCAAATGACAGATCCCACATGATATTATCTTGTGAAAAATCAAGAAAGAAGACACACATATTTGTTCCAAAGAGAGGATGCTTGATGGGGTGCCTTGATGAAAGTAAAACATTGAAGTTCGATGAAGTATTTGTTCAAATTTCTTAGAATCCAAGGAATAAACAATTCCATGATACTGGGCTTTCTGGGTTTGCACAAAATCCCCTGGATTCTAAAATTAGACTTGTTCAGGGAAAAGTAATTGTGGCCAAAAACCCATGCCTTCACCCAGGTGATGTATGAGTGTTGTCTGCCATGAACACTCACAAAATTCATCATATGATTGACTGCATAGTTTTCCCACACAAGGTGAAAGACCCCAATCATATGGGTGTTCTGGGAGTGATTCGGATGGATGCCATAAAATCATATAGTGCACTTCTGAATTGTTATATGGGAGTGGAATTGGATGCGATAAAATCTGTTGTAGATGCATACTTAAAGTGCTCTTTGAAGGATTTTGAAGATGCACTTAAAGAAAACAGGTTCACTTGGATGGAAAAATTCCCAATTTTGAGGCCAGAACTTGAAAAATTGAGTTTTACAAAGGGGACAGTACTACTCTAATCAATGAAAAACATTATGAGCAAATAAGATAAATGTCAAAGCTTGAAAGGGAGCTAGAAGATTTACATCAGAAGTATTTACAAGTTGTTGTATAATGCTATAGAGATGTCTAGCATAGGAAGATTCATTACCTTATTCTTATCAAAAGACTCGGTGTTTATGACTACTGTAGGTGGCAGAATTTGGGTCAAAGTTGATTTCTTCATATTTTATGTGATGAATCATGCTCCAGGTGGTAGATATGGTTCAATAAGGTCTTAATATTCTCTAATATGACTCGAATGGAATTTGAAATTTGTTTAAAAAGAGAAACTTAGTCCTTAGATATAGGATATCATAGTTTATTTTTGTAATGTAATTACTTCATATTTTCCATATGGCTCTGAGATCCATCTCTTTAGGATCTATAACAACATGTTTTTCCTATATATATATATTAGAGAAATGTAATACATGGGAGAGGAACAATCTTCATGACTGTGGTTCAACTATTGTGAATTGTAAGCAAGCTTTATGCATTGACATTTGCTGAGTATATATGTAAATGCAGATTTTCCTCTTTGAGTTTTTTATTAGAATTTCATTTCTTTCCATTCTTTTCTATACATGTGGATGAATTTTATAGTTCTGTTGAGGCATGGAAAATCGCAGGTAACAACAGTTAGGGATTCTCCCTAATAAACGTTCCCAACTAGCCCGTTATTGTTTGGTGTGGGGAATCCGTCCAGTTTACGGTTCGGCTACCGTAGGTCAAGTAACAAATTAAAGGTTTTATCGGTTACGGCTCAGTCCACCTTATATATTTTAGTTTTTTGTGTTTAAGTATGATGTGCAAGTTCCTATCTAAAAATACAGATTGATAGAGATAACGAGGAGCGGTCACAATGTGATGCACATGTTCTTACCTCTCATCTTAACTCTCTCGCATCTAAATCACACACATCAAGAAAACTAAATTTAACTAAATAACCTATCCCTAGGGAGAAAAATTATCAGTTATCAATGAGTAATGTATTTCCACGCATGCATTAAGAAAAATCACATATAACTGTTACTTATTTCAGAACACATGAACATTAATAGAAGAATGAACAACAAGATAGCTTATTGTTTATGAAAAGCCTTCACTACTCACAGTGGAAATTTCATAGAATAAAATAGAGTGCATTCATAACATGAACATAGGTTCAAAGAGTTAGAATGATCTCATAGTTAATGGACATAAGCTGAAAATGAAATAGTTCACATTCAACAGATCCATAACACAACATTTGAAACATTTCACCAAGTTTTCTCCAACAAGAAACTTGTAATTGTTTATTGCAAAAGGAAATAGTTCTTCTTATAACATACTCTCACAAATCTATCTGGGAAAAAGTCCTTCTACATCTAACTCTCCTATACTTATACAAAAAGGAAAAACTTTTGGGCTACCCCAAATGACTTTTGGGCTTCGCCAACGTTTCATTCCCAAATTTTTTCTTGTAGTGAGTGCTCATAAATTGTACAATATATTACATTTAAAACAAAAAATTAATAGAGCACTTTTATGAAGAGGGCCCCGCTTGGTCATTAATGAACTTTTTCCATGCCCGGGCCTCTGCTGCTATGCTTTCAAAATATGAGGGTTCAAGAAAATGAATGTTTATCTCATACTTAGCAGCCTGATTCTTAACCACTTCTAT
The DNA here is from genome assembly GCA_001517045.1 of Pseudotsuga menziesii. Lineage (NCBI taxonomy): Eukaryota > Viridiplantae > Streptophyta > Pinopsida > Pinales > Pinaceae > Pseudotsuga > Pseudotsuga menziesii. The sequence goes on from LPNX010444729.1 coordinate 795,498, forward strand.
TCTTGCCAGACTTAGGCACAACTGATCTTCAAGTAAGTGGATGCTTACTGCTGCATGAGCTACCGCATTCTTTAGAATTTGTTCATCTAGATCCTTAACCTATTGGATCTCCTGCTCGTCTTCTTGATACCTGTTTTGTAGTTGTTCTATGAAAAGCTCATGTCCTGGTATCGCATCTAGTCTTTTATCTGCAGTAAGCTGGCATCTATTGTATGTGACCACCATTCTTCTGTAGTATTCAGCACATAATCCTTTCGTTTTCTTCATAGTCTTCTTGAATTCTTCTGCAGTATTTATTACAGACTCCAATAAGTCATAATCCTGCTTTAAACTATGTCGATCTTTAGCTGGTATCTCCACATGGGTTTTTCTCTTTCCACCCACAATGGTGATTTTTTGTTTAAATATTTTCTTTAATGCAGTCATATTCTTTGCATTTCTGAAGATTTCTTCATCCTTGTCCTAGACATTTGTGTATTCGAAATGAACATTTTCCTCCTTACAATGCTCTGCAACCTTATTTTGGGAGTCATTCCTGTGGAAGTTCATCTCACCAAAATGGAAGTGTTCTAGCTCCTGCACGAATTTTGCAGTTAGTTTCACCTTTGAAAATTTATAACTCCCTATCTAGAAAGGTATGGCAGGATATGCTGCCTTTTTATGTTCGAACAAGAAGCTTCCAACATCATTAATGTATACCTTCCTGACTGCTTCTTTATGTAACACATAATCAGTGGCCTATTTTGGGAGTATACAAGGTGCCCTAGAGCCACCATACATTCTGATATACATCCCCTCGTCAATCAGATAATAATTTCCATATTCTTCAGTAACCTTGAACACTTCTTTTGACATGCAATTGCATTTAGTCAGGAAAATCAGGGTGTACAAAGGCATGATGAAGTGCTCACATATCTCTTTGTAGTGGCTATAGTATTTGTGTGCCCAAAATATTTTGTATGCAGTGTATACAGGCATCCTGTCTCTATCCCAATTACACCTCAAGGCTGGAAAGGACTAGGTACATAAAATACAATCAACTAAGATAGAGCTCATGTATAACTCTGACTTCTTTTATGATACCCCTCCCAAAGCTGAAGATATGCATGCTAAGAGGTGATTGGACACTATGTTTTCCCAATTGAATATGGTTCCTTGGGTGGCCACATAGAAAATAATTAGCATCCATTCCAATTTGAAGCTCTTCCTGTGAGCTCTCCCAAAAATCCTGTTCAACATCAATGTTATAAATCTGTAAGGGGTCTGGAGAGTGGCTGTATGAAAAACACCAACTACCTAATCCCTCAGACAAGTATGAAAAACACCAAAATGGCTCAAAAAACTCAGGCTCACAAAACCCCTATTGTCAAGAAAACGTCAAACAACCTACTGTGAGGTTAAAAATTCTTTCTAACGGACAATCATCCCAAATTGCAGGAAAACCTAACCAGGGTAGACTATGGGTTCTCAAACAACCAATAGAAATAAAAAAGAAAGGGACTGGGTTGGCCTATCTGGAAAAATGCGGTGCAGTTGGCGGGATGACCCAAGAACCTCCACGATAGCAAGCCAATCGAATGGAAATCGGATAGCTGGGGATGGTGGTACAACTCAATTCGACAAGGACAGAGAAGAAACAGTTTTTCCCTCAAGGATAAGAATAAAATAATACCACCACTATATATAACCCATGGTAAAATATAACGGTGGGAAAAAACCTTCACCAGTGGGAAAAATACTAAGCATTAGGTGAAAAAACTCTTCATAGGCGAACAAAACAACTATATGTCGGACGGTTAGTTTACTGAGCAGCCGCAATGACGGAAGACATACTGACTACAGCTTCCACGATCAAATAAAACATCGATGATCGAAAGCTCTGAGGTGTATGCGTTAGCGGATTCCACATCTATCGGCAAGTAAGACCTCTAAATATCGGGCCTATAGATCATTATGTAGCTGCAATGGCAGAAAGTAGACAGACAACGGGTTCCACAATAACCAAAAAATCATCGGCAATCGGAACCCCTAAGTGCTAAAGGTCGGAAATATAGTGTGATCGACCACCGCAACGATGGATAAGAAACTAACTGTGGACCCTGCGGATCACAAAACCGTCAGTGATCGGAGGCTTTAAGGACTATGTATCGGCGACTAAAAACTCAATGCTGTCGCCATGTGGGAAACGCAACAGACTAACCCTCCGATCAATAGTCAAACACCATTTCGATAGCAAAAGAAAACAAAAAACAATGAAAAGCAAAAGGTTTAATCAATAAAACCACGGAATCGGCAAGGATAAGAACTGTCTGATGGGACTTTTGCTATTTTCCCTCCAAAACAGCGGCTACGTAGAGAAATAATGCCTCGACCATGATAAACAAAATTGCCGATAGTCAAAAATAAAGTTTTGAAAAACATAAAACAAAGGCTATAAAGTGCATCGGCGAAAAACACAACTGTCCATTGAGACATTCATTGTTTACCTTCCGAAACGGCAGATACATAGAGAACTAATGCCCCGATCCATTGTTCAACCATCTTCCGATAGCGATAAAGGAAATCATCAAAACTTTAAGTTCCACAGTCAAAAGTATTAGCTAGACAAAAGGCAGTTTTAGATCATTCACTTCTGAAATGAAGGAAAACAGTTGATCTCAATTCAACCTTAAAAATCCAAATTTGTAGCAGAGGAAAAAAAAACAGAGTTCAGGAATCCAAACAATCCTAGGCAAGATAAAATTAAGAGGGTCCAATTTTTTTTAGAAATTTGGGAAAAAGGTTGCAGTTGCAACAATTGGCGACTACCTGGTGAACACAGATCTCTGGACAACTTCTTTATTTGAGCAACAGACTATTTTGACAATAAATACCAACATGCTGAATTCTTCTAGATGTTTGAATTTCCCAAATGACAAATGTATGTACTTTAATCATTGATGATAGTCCAATTTAGGTATAATGGAAACCAAGATTTAAAAGTCTAGATAACTCTTTTGAGGCCAGGAATATGAATTTCATTTTTTACCTCTGTCTTCAGGTAGCTCCTAGCTTGGACACCACAGGAACATAACATATGGTAAACATAAATATTCGTTTGTTCCTCATTCCCATGCCATTTTGCACTTTTGTGCTTTTGGAATTTTTTGTCCTTTCTGAGTCCTCCTGCATGCCTTCTTTCTGAATTTTTTATTTAGGCTCCTCTATCTAGAGTGTCCTTTTGTGTGAGAAATGTATTTAATTTTTCAGCTCACTGATGGAGAAGAACTTTGGCAATCCTGTACTAATATGGTTCAGTACTTTGTTTTGATACATATTGCTTTTTTAGGAGTTTTTTTTACTCTTATTTTCCTTTTGGCTCTCAATTCTTGGCATGGGATCTTTTAAATATAATATACTGTTTACCCTACTTCCTTTCCATGGGTCTTTGCTGTCACCCCCTTAGACATTTCAAATGTGAGATGAATGGATCCTCGAAATAGTATTCTATACCTTTTGACCTTGAGTTATTTTACAAGGATTAAGTAGGACTTCAATGTGTTCATAGCCATTTAGGAAAACTGCTAAACTAGAAGAAGTTCTTTCAAATAAATCAATAGTACACAGTCTCATAATCAAAGATTTTAATTAATCCAAAATTCTGATGAATTCCATGCAACCAAAAGTTGCGCTCTTTCTTATTGAACTCAATCAAAATCTAACTAAAAACAAAAAAAGTTAAATGAATCCAAAGCAATACAAAAAAATCAGTTTATTTATGTACAAGAAAACCAAGAAATAAAAATCAGGAAAAATAAGGTTTGAGAACTAAACCATTAACTGGTAAGTTCTCTTCACACCCCTGTAGATATTGTAACTTGTAAGTTGAGGGGCCAAGCTTGGCTGCAATCAGAAAAGGGCCTACCCATAACTATTGAAAATTAGTGTGCTTCCCCTTTTCATCATGCGGATGATCCCACTTAAGAACCAGATCTCCCACTTCAAATTCCTTGTTTCCAGCTTTATGCTTATCAAACCACCGTTTCACTAATTCTTGTTGATGCTTAAATCGTTCTCTGGATTTGGACCTAGAATCTTCTGCCTTCATAAGATTGTAGATTCTATTATGTAGGATTTCATTATAGGTACCTCTAGACTCCTGAGCTAATCTGGAAGAAGGTAACATAATGTTGGGAGGAAGAATGGCTTATTTTTCGTAGACAAGGGTGTATGGTGACACACCTAAGGAATTCTTGGGTGTGACTCTATCAGCCCAAAGAGCATTAGGTAGTGCTAAGTGCCAACTTCTCTGGTTTTCTATCACAATTTTCTTTAGGATCCTAATCAGATTCTTATTTGTAGATTCTACCACACCATTTCCTTGTGGGTAGTAGTTTGCAAAATAATTCAACTTAATTCCTCTTTCATTCACAAATGCAGTTAATCTAATAGAATAAAAATAAGTAGCATTATAAAAAACCAGGGAAATTGGAACCCCAAACCTGGTCATAATGTGATCTTGCAAGAAATCCATGACCGCATCTTCGTTCACTTTGTGTAACGGAATGGACTCAACCCATCTGGTAAAGTAGTCAGTTGCTGTCAAAATGTATTTGTACTGCAAGGAAAAATTTGGTTTTATTTCTTCGATGATATCAATCCCCCATTGTTTGAATGGTTCTGTTATCATCACTGGTTTTAGAGGCCCTGCTGCTTTGACTTGTCTTCCAACACACCTCTGGAAAATATCACACTTTCTGACATGAGCATGAACATCTTTAAACAATGTGGGCTAGTAATACCCATCTCTAAGAATCTTATGGGCTATCGTATCTCCGAAAAAATGACCTCCTGCAGGCCCATCATGTAATTCTGTTATGACTTTCTTTGCATCTTCTTGCTCTAAGCACCTGAGAAGAACTCCATCATAATTATTTCTGAATAATATTCCATCAATGATCTGATATGAAGTTGATTTAAGGCATAATGCTCTTCGTTTTTTGGAATTCCAATGTTTTGGCAAATATCCTTCCTGAAGGTAATGAACAAGGTCTCGGTACGATGAATCTGGAGCTGTGAATAGAGGACATACATCCACCATATGTAACTCATTGTACCATGAATATTCATTGTACCAATTGTTTTCTTCATTGTCTTTACCTTCAGCCATTAGTTTGCACAGTCCTTTCCCTTTAACTATGGATGCTGGTTTGAATTCAAGGTCATATTCTTGTAAAGCTGTTACCCAGTTTCCTCTTCTTTCTCCTAATTCTTTTTGTACAAAAAGAGATCTCACAGCTGGGTATGGAACTATTACCTTAGTACTGTTCTTAAGTATGTATGGCCTGAATTATTTTACCACTTTGAAAACTGCATAAGCTTGTTTATCGACAGCTGGGTAATTCAATTCGGCTCCCTGCAGACCAGTGCTCATAAATGATATGGGGTACTCATCTCCCCCATCTTCCTTCTGTGTAAGCACCGCTGCCAATGAATCATCAGATGCGAAAGTGTACAAAATAAAATCTTTTTTCGAAATTTGGACTTTTGAGAGATGGTGCATGAGCAATAGATGTATTTATCTTAATGAATTCATTCTTATCCACATCAATCCACTTGAATTGTACACTTTGTTTCACCATTTGCTGCAAAGGTTTAACAATTTGAGCAAAATCTGGTACAAACCTTCGCACAAAATTAATTGTCCCCAGGAATGATTGCATACTTTTTTTGTTATGGGGTAAAGGGATATGTTCTATGGCCTTAATCCTTTTCGGGTCTATGGAGATCCCTTTTTTAGAAACAATGTGACCCAGTAGCTTTCCTTCTATAACTACAAACACACATTTTTTAGGATTCAGTGAGATCCCATATTTTTGACAACGCTTGAAAATTTGTTTTAGATGGAATGCATGTTCTTCTCTCTTCTTTGAAAATATTTTGAAATCATCGAGATGTACCACAACACTACGGCCAATCATACCACATAAAGCTATATCCATGTCCCTCTGGAAATTAGCTCCAGCATTGATGAGTCCAAAGGGCATTCTTCTGTAAGAAAAATTTCCCCATTTTGTTCTAAATGTAGTCTTAAGTCTGTCTTCTTCAGCTACTAATACTTGATTATAGCCATAGAATCCATCTAAAAATGAAAATAACTCAGAACTTGAAACCATCTGCAATATTTGTTCCATGGGTGGAACTGAATAGTTATCTTTATTCGAAGCACGGTTGAGGTTTCTGAAATCTACACAGAGCCTAATTTCTCTGGATTTATTTCTTATTGGCACCAAATTTGAAACCCATTCCGGATGTCTGACCTTGAATATAATTTTAGCATCCAACAACTTTTTTACTTCACTCTGAATCAAAGGTTCCAACTTTGGCTGCACCTTCCTCAAAGGCTGTTGATAAGGCTTGACTCCAGCTCTAATAGGGATGACATGTTGTATAATCTTTGTGTCATATGTTTTAAGTTCTTCATATGTCCAAGAAAACACGTCTTTGTACTATTTGAACAAACTAATGAACTTATTCCTTTCACCCGGAGAACAACACTTTCCCAAATTTACATATCTGGGTTCAACTTTAGTCCCCAAATTTATTAGCTCAAATTTCAAGGATGAGCTATGAGTCTTGATATTTGCTGGCCTTCTGAATTTGTTGTCTAGATCAAACATTCGCTCTAAGGTCCTGACTCCTTTAGGAATAAAGTTGTGGAATTTTAATTCAGCTTGGTGTTCTTCATCATTGATTATTGCTCCTTTGAAGGTCTCATCATCCATCAAACATTCCAAAATTGGTTGATCATCATCAAAAACTCATAGATTGGTGATCATGTCTGGAACCGAAGGCCTGAAAAGTAATTCAATAGAAAATTTGTTATTTGAAGGTACAAGCCTTACAGCAGAGGTAGCTAATAAGTCAGCTGATGCATTCTTTAGTCGAGGAATGGATACAATATTAAAAGCATAAAATTTTGTCAGAAAATCCCACACTTCATTCTGGTAAGCTTTTAAATGAGGTGAAATGCAATGTATTTTATTTCGAATTTGCTTTACAACTATTTTAGAATCCCCATACACTTTCATATTTTTTACTTTTAGTTCAATTTCTTTTTTCAGTACCTGAACTAGTGCTTCATATTCAGCTATATTATTGGTACATTCGAACTCTAATCTACATGAAAGAGAATGTTTATTTTTCTTTGGATCAATCAGGACCCAGCCAGCTCCTGATCCTTCCAATGTTTTAGATACATCAAAATAAAGGGCCCAAAAACTATCTACTTCTACTGTACTTGAATAAAAAACTACATCTGAAACTAAGTCTACTATTTTACAGTCAAATTCATCAACCCATGAAAATCGAAGGAGATCAGGCTGGGTGTCTGGTGTATCACTGGCTTCTTCCGCTTGGTAATTTCCTGGTTCTAGTTCAATGAAGTAATTTCCCAACATAGAATTCACTGGTTCATTTTTTCCCTTCAACTGACTAACATTGTGCTTCATTTGAGGTTCTCTTAATATTTTTATCTGATTGGGACTTCCCTTATGAGGCAACCACAGATATGACCAATCTGATGCAAAATATCCATTTAGCCTTGCTGACCAGTCTTGACTCAAAACAATTCCATAAGAATCTGGAATGTCTGCAACTATAATATCAATGTACTGACATACCTTCTCATTTGCATATAAGCAAATTAGGACATCTTCCATTTCCCCGACTACTTTCATAGCCGTCCTGTCTAATTGAATAACCTGCCAAGTGGATTTTTTAGGCTATCCATTAATTCTCTTGCAGACTGAAAGTGGCATAACATTTATTGATGCCCTTGAGTCTACTAAATAGTTGTGTACATTATAGTTGAAAATATCAAAGGTTAGGAGAAATGGTGGAGTTTTAAACTTAGACTTACCTCCCACACTTGCTTCACCAATTTCTTCTACAGGGTGGTTGTTAGTGGGAAGCTCTTCTTCTAGTACTTCAAGTGCTTTTAACAATTTTTATTTCTGCTGAGGTAAATTGCACATTTCGAATAATGAGATATTTGCCTTAGCCTTTTTGATGTCTTCCACAATATGATACCCAATCTCAGGTGTTTTGAGATTCTTCTTGACATTATCAAACTTGTCTTCAATAGGCTTAACAGGCATGCTAATTCTCTTAGGATCTTGACTTGTAATGGTAAACTCAGGTATCTTATCAGTTGTATTTTTCTTCTTTTTTATATTTTCTTGAAGTTTCTTGATCTTTAGAAGTATTGACTTGTCTTCTTTTACCAAAGCCTAACTTCTTGTTGTCACATTGGTTTCTGATGTTTCCTCATGTTTTAGAGAACCTTCTTCTAATGTATCAAACATTAAGACACAATCCCATAACACTAAAGCATCTTCCTTTTGTTTTTCTGTGGATTGATTATCCTTTTATTCCTCATTATTAGTTTCTGTTAGTTTGTAGTCCAATAACTGATTCATTACCAATGTCATAGAATTTATCCATTGGGGGCAATTTTTCTTAGAATGAGGCTGCTGATGAAAAATGCAAAAATTATCCATACCTACCTCAGTTAAATTCATTGATGCAAGACTGTGTGGAGGAGGTTTATGTTGATTGTTATCCTCCCTCCTTTTTATAGTAAGGCTTATATGCTTTAGGAGATTCCTTTTCTTTTTCCAAATCTATTACTCTATTGGATAGCTTCTGCATCATCTTCACCATCCCTTCAAAATCCTATGACCACTCATCCTTAGGCTTAGTCAGTAATAAAGGTTTCTTACCAAAAGATTTTTCTTTCGACTGCACATGATAATCTTCTATGCTCTCCTTCTAAGCCTCTACCCTCTCAGCTTCTTCATAAGTTTCTGATAATGTAGGTTTGACTGACATCTTGGAAACCATGGCCAAGTCAGGCCTTAAAGCTGAAGTATAGTATTCAATTAGAAATTTATTAGATGGTTTATCAGTTGTAGAAATGTTTTTTAGATAAGCAGAAAATATTTGAGTGAAATTATGCACTTTTTCTTTTCTTTCTTTATTTAAAGCGCATAACCCTTTCATTAATGCTGCATGAGATTTCTGGACTGCATATTTACTTCTAAATATTCTTTCAAATGTGTCCCAGTCTGTGATTGAATTTGCAGGCAGAGCAAAATACCATGAGGCTGCTACTCCTTTTAGGGTATGTGGAAACAATCTGCAAACTACATCTTCATGTTCTCCAGCCCGTAGTCCTTCTATAGCCAAGTAAAACTTTGCAAATGATCATCTAACAATTTTTTTTCACTTGGGTCAAACTTAGGCAACATTTTCTCAAAATCTTGAGGAAAATCATGCAAAGGAGGTGCCAGGTTTAAAGGTGACCTAGCCTTCCAAGCAGGTGGTGGATTTGGTTGGTTTGCATTTACATGAGCCATGATTTCGAGTGGAGAATGAGGTGGTGACTAAATAGGGGTGTGAGCAGGTGAACAGTAAGGTGTATCTGGGTCCAACTGATTCAGAGGTTGGACAAATTCCTATAGGGCTGCTTCTACCAATTCTTCAAAGTCTTCCACCAACACTGAATCTTCTAACTGAGGGCGATCTTTATTCCGATATTCTCTTCTAGGTAAGACAAGAATAATTGGTAATCCTCTGATATTCTTTGCATATGCCCTAGTAAATCTTCTCAGATCATCAACTACTTCGTTATGTACAGAATATAGGTATAGGTGCTCTTTACCCTTCTCTTCCTGAGTTGGATTGGGAAACAAACTGCTTTCAGAACTGTCACCGGTGGAATAATTTCGAGAAAATGGGTTTCCTCGGCCACCCATGCACTGGCTTCCCTCCTTCTAGTGCCAAAAATTGTTGAGGCTTGGAAAATCGTAGGTAAAAACAGTTAGGGATTCTCCCCAATAAATGTTCCCAACTAGCCTGTTATTGTTTGGTGTGGGGAATCCATCTGGTTTATGGTCTAACTACCGTAGGTCAAGTAACAAATTAAAGGTTTTACCAGTTACAGCCCGGTCCACTATATATATTTTAGTTTTTTGTGTTTAAGTATGATGTGTAAGTTCCTATCTAAAAATGCATATTGGTAGAGATAACGAGGAGCGGTCACAATGTGATGTGCAGGTTCTTATCTCTCGTCTTAACTCCCTCGCATCTAAATCACACACAGCAAGAAAACTAAATTTAACTAACTAACCTATCCCTAGGGAGAAAAATTATCAGTTATCAATGAGTAATGTATTTCTACGCATGCATTAAGAAAAATCACAGATAGTTGTTACTTGTTTCAGAACACATGAACATTAATAGAAGAATGAACAACAAGATAGCTTATTGTTTATGAAAATCCTTCATTACTCACAGTGAAAACTTCATAGAATAAACTAGAGTGCATTCATAACATGAACATAGGTTCAAAGAGTTAGAACAATCTCACAGTTAATGGACATAAGCTGAAAATGAAATAGTTCACATTCAACAGATCCATAGCACAACATTTGAAACATTCCACCAAGCTTTCTCCAACAGGAAACTTGTAATTCTTTATTGCAAAAGGAAATAGTTCTTCTTACAACATACTCTCACAAATATATATGGGAAAAATTCCTTTCTACATCTAACTCTCCTATACTTATACAAAAAGGAAAAATTTTTGGGTTGCCCCCAAATGACTTTTTGGCTTCCCCAACGTTTCAATCCCAAATTTTGTCTTGTAGTGAGTGCTCATAGATTATACAATATATTAAATTTAAAAAAAAAAATTAATAGAGCACTTTTATGAAGAGGGCCCCGCTTGGTCATTTATGAACTTTTTCCATGCCTGGGCCTTTGCTGCTAAGCTTTCAAAATCTGAGGGTTCAAGAAAATGAATGTTTATCTCATACTTAGCAGCCTGATTCTTAACCACTTCTATTCTTTCCAGACTCAGGCATAGCTGATCTTCAAGTAAGTGGATGCTTACTACTGCATGAGCTACCACATTCTTCAGAATTTGTTCATCTAGATCCTTAACCTGTTGGATCTCCTGCTTGTCTTCCTGATACCTGTTTTGTAGTTGTTCTATGAAAATCTCATGTTCTGGTATCGCATCTAGTCTTTTATCTGCAGTAAGCTGGCATCTATTGTATGTGACCAGCATTCTTCTGTAGTATTCAACACATAATCCTTTCGTTTTCTTCACAGTCTTCTTGAATTCTTCCGCGGTATTTATTGCAAACTCCAATAAGTCATAATCCTGTTTTAAACTATGTCGATCTTTAGCTGGTATCTCCGCAGGGGTTTTTCTCTTTCCACCCACAATGGTGATTTTCTGTTTAAATATTTTCTTTAATGCAGTCATATTCTTTGCATTTCTAAAGATTTCTTCATCCTTGTCCCAGACATTTGTGTATTCGAAATGAACATTTGCCTCCTTACAATGCTCTGCAACCTTATTTTGGGAGTCATTCTTGTGGAAGTTCATCTCACCAAAATGGAAGTGTTCTAGCTCCTGCACGAATTCTGCAGTCAGTTTCACCTTTGAAAATTTCTAACTCCCCAGCCAGAAAGGTATGGCAGGATATGCTGCCTTCTTATGTTCAAACAAGAAGCTTCCAACACCATCAATGTATACTTGCCTGACTTCTTCTTTATGTAACACATAATCAGTGGCATATTTAGGGAGTAAAGAAGGTGCCCTAGAGCCACCATACATTCTGATATACATCCCCTCGTCAGTCAGATAATAATTTCCATATTCTTCAGTAACCTTGAACGCTTCTTCTGACATGCAGTTGCATTTAGTCGGGAAAATCAGGGTGTACAAAGGCATGATGAAGTGCTCACATATCTCTTTGTAGTGGCTATAGTATTTGTGTGCCCAAAATATTTTGTATGCAATGTATACAGGGGTCCTGTCTCTATCCCAATTACACCTCAAGGATGGAAAGGACTAGGTACATAATATACAATCAACTAAGATAGAGCTCATGTAGAAATCTGACTTCTTCTATGATACCCCTCCCAAAGATGAAGATATACATGATGAGAGGCTATTGGACACTATGTTTTCCCAATTGAATATGGTTCCTTGGGTGGCCACATAGAAAATAATTGGCATCCATCCCAATTTGAAGCTCTTCCCATGAGCTCTCCCAAAAATCCCGTTCAACATCAATGCTATAAATCTGTAAGGGGTCCAAAGAGTGGCTGTATCATATTCTCTTGAGGGCCTGGTTTGAAATTTCTTCCCTGGTATCATCATTCTTTTGACAGTTTCAACCAGGTCCAAATTTGTCTCCTTCAACCAGCTTTCAATTAAGTAAATTTGAGCAGGAGGAAAGTGGTATGCCATTGAGACATAAGCAGGGTTGTATGTAGCATATGTGTGTTTGGCAGTATTCTCCAGGATCATCGTAGTTATATCTGCCCTAGGCAGAATCCAACCAATCACCTCTGAGCATAGGAACAACTCAGGTCTTGTGGCCACTTTCATGAGGGAATATTTCTTGATGTTTGCATAAATTGTTAGTTCTTCAAATCCTGCATCAGGCACATTCTGATTTGCAATCATCCTGTACATCTCACCCCATTTATAGTCTGGCTCTACCCCAGTGGTGGCTTTGGTATCTTCATATATATATTCCACCTTGGTGATGATTTCCACCTCTGGTTCTGCCTCTGCAACAGGAGCCTTCTTCTTTTGTCTTTTAGACATATCTCCTTTGCAATAGTTTCCCTATCATAAACCAAGCATGTTCTTAGACCATTGGAGCTTTTAGTTAGTGTTTTAAGAATGAATAAAAACTGTATCAAACTTTTTACCTCTTCCATATGCATTTTCACAAATAAACTATTAATGCATAAAAGAAAATGACAGGCCAAAAGGAACTTCTGCAAGTTGGGTCTAAGAATCCTTTAAGTCCATCTGCAACTAAAACATAACCTTGATAGACAACACATTGTTTAAACCGAACTACATTCTAAATCTTTGCATACCATGAACCACCCAATCAATAAGTCTAATCATCGAATGCGAGGCCCTATCCAGTGATGGAAAACGTGAAAATCCCCAACTTGTCCAAAAATCCAAAACCTTCCGACGTTCCATAAAAATAGGGTAAATGCATACGATGAAATGAAAAACCAAAAACTTCCCCCCTCGGATGGCCATAAGCAACCCAAAAAAAGTCGGTGTAGACAACATAACGCTTGTCTGCACCAACTACCTAATCCCTCAGACAAGTATGAGAAAAACCATAATGGCTCAAAAAACTTAGGCTCACAAAACCCCTACTATCAAGAAAACGTCAAATAGCCTACCGCGAGGTTAAAAATTATTTCTAACAAATAATCGTCCCAAACTGCAGGAAAACCTAACCAGGGTAAACTGTGGGTTCTCAAACAACCAATAGAAATAAAAAAGAAAGGGACCGGGTTGGCCTACCTGGAAAAATGCGGTGCAATTGGTGGGATGACCCAGAACCTCCACGATAGCAAGCCAATCGAATGGAAATCGGACAACTGGGCATTGTGGTACAACTCAATTCAATAAGGATGGAGCAGACACGGTTTTTCCCTCAAGGATAAGAATAAAATAATACCACCACTATATATAACCCATGGTAAAATATAACGGCAAGAAAAAACCTTCACCTGCGGGAAAACTACTAAGCATTAGGCATAAAACTCTTCATCGGTGAACATAACAACTATATGTCGGACGGTTAGTTTACTGAGCAACCGCAACGACAGAAGATATACTGACTACAGCTTCTGCGATCAAATAAAACATCGGTGATCGAAAGCTCTAAGGTGTATCTGCCGGTGGATTCCACATCTATCGGCAAGCGGGACCTCTAAACATCGGGCCTATAGTTCATTATGCAGTCGCAATGGCAAAAAGTAGACAGACAACAGGTTCTGCGATAACCAAAAAATCATCGGCGATCGGAACCCCTAAGTGCTAAAGGTCAGAAAGATAGTGTGATCGACCGCCACAACGACGAATAAAAAACTGACTGCGGACCCCGCAGATCACAAAACCATCGATGATCGGAGGCTTTGAGGACTATGTATCGGCGACTAAAAACTCAATGATGCTGCCGTGTCAGAAACGCAACGGACTAACCCTCCGATCAATAGTCAAACACCGTTCCGATAGCGAAAGAAAATAAAATCAATGAAAAGAAAAAGGTTTAAGCAATAAAACCACGGAATCGACAAGGATAAGAACTGTCTAACGGGATGTTTGTTATTTTCCCTTCCAAACGACGACTACCTAGAGAACTACTGCCCCGACCGTGATAAACAAAATCGTTGATAGTCAAAAATAAAGTTTTGAAAAACATAAAACAAAGGCGCTAAAGCACATCGGCGCAAAACAAAACTGTCCATCGAGACATTCATTGTTTACCTTCCGAAATGGCAGATGGATAGAGAACTAATGCCCCGATCCATTGTTCAACCGTCTTCCGATAGCGATAAAGGAAATCATCAAAAATTTAAGTTCCACAGTCAAAAGCATTAGCTAGACAAAAGGAAATTTTAGATTATTTTACTTCCGAAATGAAGGAAAACAGTTGATCTCAATTCAACCTCAAAAATCCAAATTTGTCGCAGAGGAAAAAAAAATAGATTACAGGAATCCAAACAATCCGAGACAAGATAAAATTAAAAGGAGGGTCAATTTTTTTTTAGAAATTTGGGAAAAAGGTTGCAGTTGCAACAAGTTCATAGTGTCTATAGTTCATTTTATGACTGAGAGATGCCATTCTTTAGTTGCATTAGTGGATTTAGATCCCAAATATAGTTTACTACTGTAATTGACCATTTGTATATGCTTTTAGTGTATTGAGTTTGTTGATACAATAGTGCTCTCTTTTCCATATCAATTTTACCCTCATCTGATCTATTCAGAGAGGACTTTGTTTGTTGGAATGTGTTCATCATAATCTTGGCTTAGTGAGGCTTAACAATTCATAGATTGATCCACCTTGAAAAATATTTCATACAACCAAGTTTAAGTTACCATGCTCATTCCCTTTACAATCAGGGAAAGACTCTTGGAGTGCTAATAGTATATTTAAAACATTGAAATCTATGAGTTAAGAATCCACATTGCTGATTGGATGCTTATCTTATATAAATTAAAGGTTGGCTTAAAAATTTGTTGGGTATGATTCATCGATCTGTCCTATGAATAACTGATCTACACAACAATTGGAGATATCTGAGTCATGCATTTATGTATTGCTGATATATATACTTAAATGTGTCATACTTCTCTCGATCACATTGCTTGAAAGAGATATAAATCTGATTGATAAATTTGCAACATTAATGCATGCTTGGGAACATCTTCTATGCAATGTCATTTTGTTATAGCTAAATTACTAAGTTACTAAGGATTTGTGTGTACTTCACAATTCATTGCAGGATTTGCCATGTATTTTCTTGGAGGACCTTTGTATCACTAAGGCACTAGTCTACTGTCCTAAACACTGATCTCCAATCAAAGCTTAGGCATTACACTAATTTCCCTCGGTGGTCTTGGCACTAGTATCTTCTTTCTATCTAGTGGGTTTTTATGGTGAAATGATCTCCAAGCATGAATCGTAGAAATGCATAGAATATATTCACATATAGAAATAAAAAATTTAACCTTTAAATAAAAGAAAAAAAATGAGGATAAGGAGTACTGTGTGGTTTTAATAATAGAAGAAACATTCCATAAAACTTTGAAAACAATATGTAGAACGCTATAATTTACAATGAAACAACCTCTTATATTTTATTGATTGTAGGTACAAATAATATTTGGATCTTAAATGATAGACTCTCACATAATTTATTGAGAGCCCCATTACTCATGAAAAATCATTACAAAATGATCCTTGTTGAGTTGTTTAATTACTTCATCTAAATTTTTGCTTGCTGAGACTGCTATTTTCTCAAATTTCTACTTTTTCCCTCAAAAGTATAAATGGAGGGGACATTGAGCAATATTTGGAAACCCAACTATCAATGTAGCTTCGAGTTTGGATGATTGCTTCTCAAGGTCCAATATGCAAATGTCTCTTCATTCGCTTATTCTCTTTTGTTTCTGGCAGACTGTTTGGAAACTGGCATATCTCCTAAGATGCCCATTTGGAAATCCTTCCCAAGCTTAATGAGCACCACTGGGTCATTCCAATTCCTATACCATCATAACAAGAAAGAACTGATCAATTAAGACATCCAACCATCAACACTGCCACTTCATATTTTGTTGTTTATGTCTCAACATCTTGAATATAATATCAACAAAGATGAACATGACAAACAACATAAAAGAATATGCAGGGATGAATTAATTGAAAAGAAGAACTCAAGATAATAGTACATATTGAAATTGAGGCCGGTTATAGGTCTGTTATTTTGTGTTAAAATCCGTGCAGATATGATCGCGGGTTTATGCTGTATAGGTAGCTAAAAAAGGTCTCCAATCTATCCCATACAAGGCTGATGTTGGATGTTGGTTGTAGGGCTGTTAAGACTTCCAAGGATCACTCTTGATTAATATGAATGCTTTTACATATGTCACATGATGGACTTTATGATTGTTGGGTTATCTTCATTCATGCCTTGGGTTATCTTCATTCATGCCCAGATTTCAAGCTTCCAAAACTGCTAGTTTGTGGGCTGATATTAATTGATTTCATTGTATCAACATGTTATAGGACTGTATGACATGATTGTCAGGGTTACTTAATTGATCATTATTTGTGAATGGAGGCACAATATTTCTACAATAGACAATCCTTACTGCTGTAGAAACACCTTACCAAATATTTCACAAATCTGCCACAACCTTGTCTCAGATATTGATTATTAGCTTAACTTTACTGAAGGTATATTTCTGCCAGGAAGGTGCCCTAAATGCTTCCATTCAACTCTAATTATGCGATCTTGAATAATGTAGACAATTGTTGTTTGAATGGAAGCCATTGCTGCTTCTTGGTACAGTCATTCTAGCCCTAAAAATTGTCATATATTTCTGGTGTAATCCCATAAATTTACACAAATCACCGCCCAAAACCCTTCACTGGCTGAGACAAAAGCCATCTGTGGTATCTGAAAATGTTTTATACCTCCAAAAAGCACCAAGAGTATTTAATTTCAAATAATTTAAAGGACGGATGGACACAAGTTCATATACTGGTCAAAATAAAATAAAACTACACATTTTTTTCATATATTTCCTTGCGATATTTAAATGTTAATCATGTATTAAACCAAACTGAATAGAAAACTAAAAACACACACATACATAGGAAATTGAAAAAAACATATACTAAAAGTGTATAAACACTTCATCTTTTTGGAAGAAAGTATAGGTACAATATAGTAATAAATGGGCTACTATAGTTTCTTGAATAGTAACACTGAAATAAATACTGGAGATTGCAAAAAAAAAATTCCATTACATTCGGGGAATGCTCTTATAATGTGGATTATTTATCCATTTTATATTTCTAAATCACAAATATCTAGCATTCCCTAATTTCAATGTAGAAGGTCTGACACAGTCTTTGCAACGCATAGTATGTTCTTGTCATTTCCCCACATACAAAATACAAAAAAAGAAATTACAATTAATCTCTGTAAATAAGGTTTCACATGCAAATGATTTGGTATACTTGGGTCTTGACTCTTCATATTAAAATCATGATATTCATGTTTACATTCTCACCATTTTACCATTCTGCACAAATACAAAATGGTCAAAATCTTCTTCCAGCTCCAACTATTCTCTGACTTCAAATAGTGTCCACTCCTCCTCCATTGATAATGTTCTAAATAATTCACCATTTTTTAGAGCATCAACTGAAACTATTGGAGAATGTGTTCCATCACCATCATCCTGTTCCTTTGGAACCCAAATCCATTTCCCCATTTGTCGAACTAGTCTCCACCTATGGAATTTAAATGAGAGGTATAATACCTGTCTTAAAATCCAATACCTGAAGGAACAAAATGAAAATGTTGTATCATTTGTTACATTCATAAGTAACTCCCTCTTTGCCTCGAATAACCCTAAAAATTAAGAAGAAAGATAAAATTTTAAAAAGGAATATTGAAATGACTTACTTGAAAGACAAGGTGTCATGACTCAATCTACACTATATTTCTTCTCCACTTTGGTCATGTACTCTTGTATCCCACCCAGTGAAAAAAAAATTTGTAAGTAGATCATTGGAAAAAGTCATAGCAAAGTCATCAAACAAAACGAATGCCCCCCTCGGTAACTCTATGTACCATTTCACTGCAAGCCCGGTGAGGGTGCGTTGAAATAGCCTTAAACGGATCGAATCATCGTGTAAGGAGTTGGAAGAGCACCAAAGGTGAAATGTAGTGACATGTTCACTAGGATATTCTCCTGGTTTACCCTCGAATTTGGGAATGTCTGAGGAAATCTTAGTAGGGACAGCCGGCCAAGCCGGGTCATGAGATACAGGATCATTCATTAGTCTCGATAAATCAGGTAAATTTAACGTTACGAGGAAAGGGAGCCTAGGTTGAGCCGGTCTATGCCATGATCCCTGATAGTTTTGGTTCATATAAGACTGACTACTATAAATTCCATGGCCTTTGCCATAATATCCTCCTCCTGTTTGACCCGTATAGGGTGGCATGGAAGCATTATGATGTGGCGTACCTTGACTATGTGGTGCTACAAATCCATAATTAGAGGAGTAAGCAGGTTGTTGATACCCGTACCCATAAGGTTGATAGCTCTGTCCATACTGTTGTCCATAGGCTTGACCATGAGAAGCTCCATAAGATGTCCCATGGGATATCCCATGAGAAGTTCCATAAGTAGGGATATGGGGAACTCCTTGCGATGGACTGTAAGACAATCCAGAAATAGGAATATGACCTCCCGAGACAATAGGAGATACTTGACTCTAAGATATTACTGTGCGAGCAGTCGCGGTATGAACCTGACTAGTAGCAACATTCCAACCCAAAGGACCATGTGAATGCTGGGGAGGAAGGGTTGTCAAAAATGCATTCGAAGGAGTAGGAATAGAGGACGAAGGGACATGTGAAGGGATATAAGTGGTATTCCCTATGGTCACTCGTCTCGACTCTAGTATCCGTATATGACTACTGACATTAGGTCTGGGACGGGCACGTGAGGTAGCTTCCGCTGCTGGGATGGAAGGTGGAATGTGACTAGTGCTCCCAAATCTCTCAGCATGGAAAGGAATAGGAGTGCCCCCAGGCATAGTGCTAGGTTCAATCTCTGACTCGACATGATGTTTTGGATCATGTGTAGGGATATCAGGCATGCCATAACTAACTTGACTAGTGCTTGTGGGTTCATGGTGAGTCTTGTCGCCCAGAAACCAATACCGGTGACCTGTGAATGAGGGATCATAACCGGAATGTGAAGGTATATTTGGTGAAGGATCATATACAGGAGTAGGATCTTTCTCCCCAACCTCTTGAGGTGGAGAATAAATCTCAGGAATCTCATCGTCATGATCTCCCGTCGTGTGTGAATCAATGTGAAAAGTAGTTCGCCCGAAATGTCTCTTTCTCTTTCCCAAAGGAAGAGGAGATGTGGAAGGTGGAAGTCCTACTAAACGATGAGAACAAAGGAGTGCCACACCTGAATCCACAATGACTCAAAAAATGAAAAAGACTCTATCTAATTACGCAAACCCTAGGCAAACTAGCGTGCATAGAGCATACACCTATATAATGTAAAACCAAATCATAAGCAAGCAAGGGTAGTACATGTGAGCTCCCGAATGAAGCAGGTATGTCTCACCTAGGAGAGGCTTGAGACTCCCATACACAACAAGTGGAGGTTCATAACCAATTATTGTGTCCCTCAGCTTCAACGCATATAGCGACTGTGCTATTCGACCCCAACCTAGCGAGGACACCTGTAGAATAACCTATACGAAGTACCCCCTCGATAACCTAGCTAAGGAAACTAAGGTCACCTCAATATAATAAATGCTTAGGCTGACAGTTGTAGGCGAGATTGACTGTATGGGCAGGGTAGCAAAACCCGAAACTCCCAAAAGAGCCCCCAGATACGAATACAATCCTAGAAATATCTTCGGTACTACTCAGTTGTGACTAGGGGTCATCCCAATCAATAATCGCTCACACTGCCTCGTGCTTAACTCCCTTGTAAGAGGAGGATCCTGAGAAACACTAATTATACCAAGGAATTTCACACTCTCACCTGGACAAACACATACATGTTTTTGTTTAGTGGTCTTGGATAATTTACTCACAATGAAGTATTACAAGACCCTAAAACCTAATCTTGTTGGTGCACCCTATAAAAGAAAAGAGTTTAATTCATTTTATTATGCATTGATTTTAATTGGCTTATTACTCAAAAGGGTAAATGATTGTACAACTAATGGTGTTATGACGCAACAAGAAGTAAAATGCACACCTAACAATCAATGCAAATGCACTGTGTCAAATGAAAAATGGGGTATGCTACTACGTGAAATGCAAAATTCTCTTTCAAATGAAAAATGCAGTCATTCCTATATGAAAATTTGACTAGTACTTCTCCAATAAAACCTAGTGCATGTACCATGCAAAATGCAAGATGCAATGATGCATAATGATGCGAAGAAGCAAATATTTTTGTATTTTTTGAATTAAAACGAGATAATAAAGCAAAAGAATGACTCTACCATCCCCAGACTTTGCAAGCACTATCAAACAGCACCCACGCAAAGCACTAATGCAAAAGAGACCTAATGCACTAATCCCAAAACAAAAAATATTAAATGCAATGACAAGAACATTCTTAAAAAAATCAACCTAAAAAGCATCTTTGGTCATAAACAGAGGTGTATACAAACTCTAGAAGCATCCAAGGAGACTCAACAATCATCAAAACTCACCCAGCAACACTTAATCTTCCCCTAAAAGGAAAACCTCAGGGCATACGTGACTGTGTGTAGAAAACTCGTGTATATACGTGGAAATCCCAGTTAAAACTGTGTGTACACATGACTGTGAAGCAAAAACTCGCGTACAGGAAGAAAACGAGATAAAAAAAGAAGGTAAACAGACAAGCTGAGACAAAATTTACTCCTATCAAACACTACCAGGTAAACATGCCCCCAGACCCGAATCAGAAACAGAGAAATCAGAGCAATTCAAGAACATTGAATGCCAATACAAACCCATAAAGGAAATGACTAGGAAATCCCCAGTATGGTCGCCAATTCTGCTACGGAAAAAACTTCCTATGGCTTGGGGTACCACAAAAGATAGAGTAACCACATAAATCAATCCTTTCATATATGCAAGAGAAACCAAACATATAACACTAAAGGATCTCGATACATACCTGATTCCGGACGGTTGATGTAGATCCCCGTTGAGCTTTTCCACTCTAGCTTGTATTGATAATTTGCTCTCTCAACATTCAGCAAACAAGACAATCATTCTATATAATTGTGTTATACCTACTCTAGCATATATAATCAATAACATATAAGAATTTAAAAGCATCCATGGATTCAATACTTATTTAAATACACATTATTGGATAGGAAAAGATATTTATATTAATATAAATGAGAGATTACAATAGTGACAACCTCTGTTAGCACGTCTGCGAATCAGAGAAACTAAGTCCTCCATCTGGGCTTCCACCACTTCAATCCTCTATCTCTCGATAGCAAGCTCACAAGCAAAGGCAAGCTTGGGAAGAACACAAAGTGCTCCAAGGGACAAAGGGATGCAGACTCAAGTATAAGCTCTAGAAACAATGGACTATAGTTTTCTTTCTCTTCAATTCCTCCCCTTCAATGTATCCAAAGGGTTCCTTATATAGTGCTTCAATGGGGTAATGGAAGGTCAAATTCAAGCGATCTCAAGGCATATGGAAGGCCAAGAGACAAGTGACTTGGATCCACATCAAGGAAAACTCCAAAACTATTTGGCCTTTTACACACATCCCAATGCATGTGGGTTTAAGGGTCAAATCCGTGTATACACGTGAGAATAGGTTTAAAAGTTGCATATAGCAAATAATGCATGTTTTTAGGGATGATATTGGAAACATCAAAGGTACAAAAATGGTCCATGGGGATAAAGAGTCTGTAGAGGGACAGGGAATTCCATAAAGGTGTGATCCACCATGTATGGTAAAATCAGCTGTAACAAACTCTATGTTTTTAATTTAGTGTAGTTTAATTTAATTTAATTTAATTTAACTAGGATTTTGTCATAATTTGTATTGGTTGCATTTCTTGTACTGAGATCCTATACATAAGTCCCTTCAAGGACGAACACGATGATGATGATGATGATGATCGTGATCATGATGACGATGAAGATGGTGAAGATGATGGTGATGACGATAACAATGACGATGATGATCATCATCATTATCCTCATCATCATCCTTGTCATCGTCATCACCATCGTCCTCGTTGTCTTCATCGATATCATCATCATCATCTTCATAATCATCATCATCATCATCGTCATCATCATCATCATGATCTTCTTCATCATCGTCATCTTTCTTATCATCATCATCGACATAATCATCATCTTCATCATCACTTAACGTCTTCGTTATCACCATTATCATCTTCATCATCATGATCACATCCTTCATCATCATCATCAACATCTTCATCTTCATCATCATATTCATCATCAACATCATAGTCATCCAATTAATTAGCATCTCCATTATCATGATCATCATCTTCATCATCATCATCATCATTTTCATTATCATCACCATCATCTTCATCATCATCATCATATTCGTCGTCATCATCATCTTCATCATCGAAATTTTAGGGGAAGCTCAGTGAATGAAGATGTCTACATGATAAGGGGAGTAGCTAGTTGAGTGAAAAATTAAGGATTGCTCCTAACATCCATTCCAAGGACTATTATGACAATTCAATATGATTCAAGGAAGTAGTAAAAAAAATACAACTTTTTGGGCCTTGTGAAGCCTCCTATTCTTAGATTTGTGCACATGAAGAATCAAGACTTATGGACCTAGTCCGGTGTCTTACAAGAGGAAGATCCAAATTGAGCAGTTTGGTAGTTCCATAAAGTTCATTATTTATAGGAGTGAATAATCACTCATAACCATTCTATTATAATGTTGGTGAAGCTCAGAACAATTTAGTGAAGACCAAGGTAAAGATCTTGTCATCACATCTTCATCATCATCATCATCTTCATCAGCATATTTATCATCATCATCATCATCATCATCCTAATCATCATCATGATAATCATGATAATCATGATCATCATCTTCATCATCCTCATCCTAGACATCATCACCATCCTTATCATCCTCATCCTCATCATCATCCTAATCATCATCATGATAATCATGATAATCATGATCATCATCTTCATCATCCTCATCCTAGACATCATCACCATCCTTATCATCCTCATCCTCATCATCATGGACCAAA
The DNA here is from genome assembly GCA_001517045.1 of Pseudotsuga menziesii. Taxonomy (NCBI): domain Eukaryota; kingdom Viridiplantae; phylum Streptophyta; class Pinopsida; order Pinales; family Pinaceae; genus Pseudotsuga; species Pseudotsuga menziesii. The sequence goes on from LPNX010444729.1 coordinate 818,945, forward strand.
AGAGATGCCATCGAGCGGAATAAATCCTCCATTCAAAGATCCTTCCAAATTCCAATGGCTTATTTTATCAACGACCTAACTGTTGTGCCCACTATATGTCAGTTAATTAAAACTTAACATGCAGAGTGCTAAACATAAATTATCAACCCGAGGAAGTCTTTTATTTCAAAGTTATCATGCAAGATCTATGTAAGCACAATTTCTACCTGACATTGTTATCTATTGGTATGCAATCGAAACTATTTGTAAACTAAGTCACAACTTCTTGAAAGTAAATTAAACGTCAAACCTATTCGTAAATCAAACTGTAAATCAAACACACTTCAAACAAGGTCTATTCCAATAAAACAAGATCTGATTGCATAAATCTAAAATAAGTCTTGTGTTGTCCAACGATCTATCAAAATGAATTAACTTGAGAACGCTATGATAAATCTAATGAATAAAAACATGAACTGAATAATCAAACAACTATGATAAATCTAATGAATGAAAACATGAACTGAATAATAAAACAACTATGATAAATCTACTGAATGAAAGCATGAATTAACAAATAACAGATCTACAAAATAAAACACTTACAATCAACACTACCAGCATCTGCTCAGGGAAGAGGGCCCTTCCTCCACTGAGCAGAGCTGGATCTTCACAATAAACGTCTACAACTCCAGAATTAAGAAATTGCCAGCATGTATTATCATAATAGAAGGATTAAAATAGATCTGGATCAAATCCTACATCATTACATTATTTTCTCTCCTATATTGCATCTCCTATACTACCTAATCCCCATCCTCTCATCCTCTATCATCCCCTTTTCAATGAGATTGATTACATATGTATACATAAAATTATCTCATGGAAATGAAGAACTGAACCCCCAACTTGTGATCTGCAACAGCTGAAACACAACCGTAACTGCTGGCAACTTTGGAACCGGTCGCAACACCAAATCTTGAAAATACCCTCTCGAAGAACCACTTTCATATCGCAAACCGTATCTTTGTTTGGAAATTTCCTCGTAAGTTAGGTAAATGAGGATGGTACGCACAAAACCCATGTCTCAGATTTTTGAGATTCGTTTCCATATTCCCACAAATCAAGACGCAAATCAAGTTGTTCTTATGTGGCATGCATTTTCGGTTAAGACTGTAACAGCTGGCTATGAGCGTCCTGTACATGACAACTCACTCCACAAACCATAATTAGTAAAATTATGCATAATAGTCTTTAATTCATCAAAGATACAGGAAAATAATCATTATTAACCACTTAAAAACATCAATGGAAGTAGCATGCTGTTTTACGCGTAGCTACAACAAATGGATGGAAAATGGAATGATAAATGGGCAATAATGGTAAAAAAATGGATGAAAGGTATGTCGATAAATGATGGAAAAATGGACAATTCCAGGGCCCAACATCTCCCCCAAACTGAACTTGTTGCATGTCCTCATGCAACCCAATACCTGTGTAGCATCCAACTAGAAAAACTCATTCACTTGTTCTTCATTTTACTATTCGCACAGCTGCAGCTAGAAGAAATGAAGAGTTTAATAGAAATTAGAAAAGTCACTTAGTGGAGGATCTAGCAGAAAATTTGGCGGATTTGCAGCTCTTTAGTAGAAATTTGGCGGAGTCACAGCTTATTTTAGCAGAAAATTTCGCGAAGGTTTTAGCGAAGATTTTGGCGGAACACCGCTAAATTTAGCGGCGAATTTGGCGGAGTCACAGCTTATTTTAGCAGAGAATTTGGCGAAGGTTTTAGCGGCGTGGAACATCGCTAAATTTAGCGGTGATTTTGGCGGACTCACAGCTGCCGGAAAATGGACTCGCAGCAGTCGGAAAATGGAACAGTGCTAAATTTAGTGGTGAATTTGGCGGAGGTTTTAGCTATGATTTTGGCGGAACAACGCTAAATTTAGCGGCGATTTTGGTGGACTCACAGCTTCCGGAAAAGGACTCGCAGCTGCCAGAAAATGGAATAGTGCTAAATTTAGGGGCGATTTTGGCGGAACAACACTAAATTTAGCGGCGATTTTGGCGGACTCACAGCTGCTGGAAAAGAACTCGCAGCTGCCGGAAAACGGACTCGCAGCTGCCGGAAAAGGACTCGCAGCTTGTCGAAAACGGTGTTGCAGCTGACGGAAAATGGTAAATGGTGTCGCAGCTGACAGAAAATGGAAAACGGTGTTGCAGCTGACAGAAAAACGGGAAACGACAATATTTTACGGTGTTGCAGCCTTTTGAACGGGAAAATTATGAAGCCATTTTATCCCAAAGGACGCATTGGGTTGGGCTGAAATTTTGCAAACAAGTAACTACCACTCTAATGCATCTCCACGCCAAAAATTAGACAAACCCACATCACGGATTTCAAGAAAAATGCAAATTGGCTGTATATGATTATGGCCACATTTTCTTGAAAACCATGCACTGGATTAAATTGAAACTTTGCCATAATTGTTCATCATGTTGTTATGCATTCCCTGTCCAAATTTCATGAGGATCCAATTCTTGGTCTGTGAGATATGCTTAATTCAAATTCAGCATTTTATGTGAGGAACAATATGCATGAGAAATATGAATGTGAATGGAAAACCAGCAAGCATAGTAGCTCCTCCCCCAAACTGAATAATTTGTCATGTCCTCATGTAAAAGAAGAGTTGTGATCTTGGTTGTAAACAACCATCTCCCCCAAACTGAGTATTCTACCTTCCATTCATGAAACCATGTGAACTTTGGGACTCTTGTTTTCTTGTATTTGCACTATTACTATCAACATCCAATTTTTATATATGTGCTAGCTGAAAACACATACTTGACTTACAAAAATGACTGTAGGCTGCCTGAAAAATGACTGTATGCTATTTTAAATTGACTGTGTGAGCTCACTTTTTGATTCCACATGGTTGTAGTTAAGTGCTTAGAATGTATTGCAAAAATAAAATAAAATGACAATGCACACGAAATCTTCATACCAGCAAGAGATCACATTTGCAAATTTCTTTTTATGATGACCCAAGCTACTCAAATATCATCTGATAATCACATAATTTGTAGACCCTCCATATGTCACAAGTGCCAAAAAGGATATCGGTGATCTTCACAAGCCAAAATCTACTACAGGAATTATCATTCATGGGAAATAAAAGAGTTTTAGAACCATTTTCTCATCAAATTCATGGCAAATTCTATTGCAATAAACCACAGTAAATTTCATCCATTCTCATGGTTGAATGAAGGCTACTAGAATTTTCTTTGGTTATGCCCTTATCGTGGAGTGCTTTGTAACACTTCAAATAATGCCAAACATTTTGCAAACATTGCCATAGAGTTCCTTCTAAGACTGTAGTAGCATCCTGAATATACAGTAGAGATTTTGGAACCCATGCTATCCATTCTATATTGAAGATGCACACCATAATTCCCTGTATCTGATACTCTTGGCTGCAGTTTTTCTTATGACAACTTCTGGAAATTTTTGGCACAAGAAACCCCATATGCAATATGATTGAGAAGATAATTAATGGTTTTTTTTTCAAATGCCAAGAGAGTTGCATACTTGCTGAAGATAACTACATTAATAAAAATCAGAACTGATCTAAATGGATAAAACAATGACCGTGATTTTTAATGAGCAATGATGAGATTTGTTTGGGCAGTGAGAATGTATGTCTAAATTCCAATCAACAAAACCCAAGCATTTAAGTTCTATGAGAACATATGTAAATCAAATCTGACTGTATATCAACCCATAGTATCAAGATGCCAACTCTAACTTCTCAACAGTTGTGTGGAAGTGAACTAACATGTGTCCATCCTATCCTTTTCTTTCAATAAGTGTATCAGCTGCTTTATTTCTCCTCATTATTGGTTTTCATGCGGCAGTAGCACTGATTTTTTTCTTATTGCTGGTTCTTGTGTGGCAGCAGCAATGATTCTTTTCTTACTGCTGGTTCTTCTGTGGCAGCAACAAGACTTTTTTCTTACTGCTGGTTCTTGTGTGGCAACAACAAAACTTCCTATTGTTGGTTCTTGTGTGACAACAATAAGGTATCCCTTTTTTTTTATGCTTGGTCAGTTGGGTTGGTGAGATGTTGGGTTGGAATTTGAAGTGGATGTGCATGAATGATGAAGTGTTAGAATTGAGTGGGAAATGATGGGAATTGATGGACATAAAATGCTATATAGAAAATGGAAATGGATAATGCTTAGTGGTTCTTCATGACATTTCCCTAAATCTTTAATAAATCAAAAACTCATGTTATTTTACCTCAAGTGTTACCTTCATGGAAGCCTTGGTTGGCATGAATGGACTGGTGTATGCTGGAGCTATGTAGGCTGATCTCATGCTGAGACATATGTATATGAGAGATGAAACTGGATGAGACTGAATTTGATCCATGATGTTGTGCTGGTTTCATGTAAGACTAACTGCTGAGACAATTGATGAGGAAAAATTCTACCATAGAAGAAGAAAGTCCTTTCTCTTATTCTGAAAATCAACTGCTGAACTGAAAATGGAAAGGAATTGCAAAACTACTGAACAAATGATGTTGCAAGTCATTGTTGAAACCATTAGATCACATAATCTTCAGCTGCTACAAAATTGAGGTATAATTCTTACCATGCGAATGAATGTGTTGAAGTCGAGCATGGAAAGAAATCATTGGATTACCAACCATTAATGTATGCTGTTAACCAATGTGAAGAAACTCACCTTTGATGACAGTGAGCTCTAAAGTACCTTAGTGCATCTTAACAGGTACGAATGGATGTGCTGGAGTCGAGTCACCTGCAAGATTTTTCAATCAAGAGGCATTGATGAATCCCCATGATTAACAACAAGAAAATCTGTCATTGATTCATGCAGATGCCAGGGCACTATAAAAACTCTAATCTCGATCCCAAATGATGTGTCGGAGTTGATGGGACAAGACCATTGGAAGGTGGACCTTAATGAATTCCACATCATTCAATACGAGTACAAAATAAATGATTGTGAAGAATCTTAGTGAAAAATAGAACCAACATGAAACTCAGAAGTGGAAAGTATATGTGAAGTCATGATGTAGTAGTGATGAGAAATAAAACGGTTATGGCGACTACATAAGCAGTGGAAAAGGGGACTTCAACATGAATGGATTTTTGGGGTTTTGAAATGAGGAGGGTGAATGAATCTACCATAGGGCAATTGGCTTCTTGAGGGTTTTTTTTTTTTTTTCCAGCAACAATTGGTATGACAGGTGTCTAAAAATTATTCTTGGGATGAAGCAATGGGACTTGAATTATTGAACATTGGACTCTCTATGGTTTTCACATCAATCTCTCCATTTTTTTTTATGTGCTCAATCCATTTGCAAATTGATAAAAAATCTTCAAGAATCACTCGTGCATGCATTGACCTTCTTCTTCCAAGGACCTTCAAAAACCTAGCACTTGCCTGCAATAAAACATGAGATGATGGAAGAAGAGAGATGATTGGTCTCTCTTCACCCAACACTTATGAAAAAAACAACAAGCAATTACTTATAAAAAAAAATCCAAAGAAAAATGAACAAAGCAAAATCCATTTTATACCTGCACGGGAGCAATGTCCATCTAGACTCACCAGCGGTATTTTGATCATAGATTATTCGTTCTTTATATAATTTGAGTGATTAAAAAGCCAAATGAAAGTAAATTCATAGGTATATTTCCATTAGAAACGTGTTTTTAAAATTCTATGTGATGATCTTCCAAATCACTCAGTAACAGCCTGCATGACAAGGTGTTTTTTTGAATTCTGGACTAGACCAACAGTCACAGTTTTAGGCTTACATTTTTTGTTTTATAATGGATTGATGTGATTCCAATTGGATATGAAAGTAGATTTATGTAGGTATCTCCATTGGAAACAGGTTTTGAATCCAACAAGAATTGATGGGTCAAATAAGCCAATAAATAGTCTAGAAAATAGAGTTTTTAGGAATGCAGATTTGTGATAGGCAGTCGGTATTTTGGTCATAAAATTTGCATACGATATCGGAATGGAGTGATTCAAATTGAGTTGTAAAATATATTCATAGGGGAATATACCAATGAAATAGGTTTACAAAATATGTCCAATAAGGCATCCAAACATTGACTGTCCCAGCTCTGTTCCTAAGCTGCCAGCTTGACACCATGTTAGTATTTTGGCCATAAAATTTTCGTTTGACATCCAATTGTAAAAATTAAAATTGTTTTGGAAACTAGATTCAAAGGGATACTTGGGGGGTAAACAGGTTTTAAAAATAATTCCATTTGGTCTCCCAAAAATGAACTGTCCCGACTGTGTTCTAGTAAAATTTTCAAGCCAAATTGTCACCAAAAATTCAATAAATTAATTTTGACCCCCAAAAAGTGATCGGAATAGGTGTGAATGTTTTTAATGATGTAAATTTAAATATAACACACATCCATACCAAAAATTTCAAGCATTGAGCACCTATATTGACTTACACAGTCTGTTGCAGCCGTAGCTGCAACTCTTAAAAAATGACATAATGTTGAAATAAAACATGTGTATTTTTATGGAAAATAAAAACTAAATACATATCATGATGTGCAACACACACATATCTCAAAATCATAAATTTTTACCTGTAGCAAAGTCATAGCTGGTTGTTCAAAGCATTCATGAAAACATCTCATACCCATTCCTTATCTTTCTACTTTCTGATCTTCCAGATCGCAACAAGGCGCAAGAAGAGAGCATACTTATTCAAAAATAAAAAAAACTTAAACAAACAAAAGCATGGTTTTATTCTGTTACTCTATCCTACCCTATTCTACTTGGAAATATAATTTTTTTTCAAGTGTATGCATATTTCCAATGGAGCCACTTTCGAAGAAGTGACTCAAGTATGCTCATACTCCCAACAGAAAAATATAACTTTATGAATGCTAGGATATGAGAGATCAACTTCCCTTGAAATGATGGTGCCAAGAATTGGTGAAGTATGAAATGATGCTGCAGACCGATGACAGATTGAAACCAAGCTTCAATATAGTCTTTGTTCCCTTGATTGCTCATGGATGTTACACCATGAATATCCTTATTAAACTGATCTTCCTCAATGCATAAAAGTTTAAAATCTAATGATGTGAATGATGCTTTTGGTTCCAATGGTTGTTCTCCATCAAATATCACGTGTGTCTTGTTGATCTTGTCTGCTTGCTTATGAGGACTAGAAGAAACTCCATCTGCAAAACTTGGATTTAAAACATGTTTCGGCCTCGTATGGATTTGCTACAACAACGCACAACCTTTTTGCAATGGTGTAGATGAGGTAGAACAAGAGGGAAATGTAGAAACATTTTGTAGTTCAGCACTGTAAGCATACTGTACTACTTTATTATGGTTAGGGTGGAGGGTGGATTGGACAGGAAATTGTGTTGGATACCAAGGAGTTTGATGAGAAAATAGATGTGGCTGATGTAGATGATTGATTTGTGAGGTTCATATTGAAGGACCAAGTTGTGTTGCAGCAGGAGGGAGAGTAGCCATATGATCATAAGATAGGCCATTCCAACCTTGTGGGTAAGGCAGGTAAGAGTTAAATTGAGGCTGCAACAACTGCCATGGTGGAAGAGTATTCAATGATTGATTATGGGAGTAAGGAAAGGGAGTGATAGAATTTTGAACCATAGATGTAGGCCATGGTTGACATGACTGTTGCAACAAGTTGGCTGCAACTCTCAGATCTCTATGATATGTTTCTTTCATCTTTGGTAAGGAGGGACAATGATCTGTGGAATGATTCAAGTCACATATACCACAAATTTCAAGACTATACAAAGGGAAATCCCATGCTTCTCTTATTTTCTCCTGCTTATCCTTATCCTGCAAAACAACCGATTGTGAATCAGCTTTAGAAATTTTAAATAAACTGCTGATTTCAGCTTGTAAAACTCTTTTTTTTGCAGCAGATTCCAAAAATAAAGATAAAAGTTCCTTAGAATTCTTACCAGTTTTGAAGTTTCCTCTTGAATACCTTCTACATAGCTCACAAATATCATCATATGCTAACTGAAATACATTACCTGTTCCGATCAGATTCAATATTTCTAAACATTCAGCTTGGATTCCCTTGAGTAGAAGTGTTTTTAAGATCTCCTTCCCCAGTTTCCTCTGCTTGGATTTTTGGAGGTTATATTGAAAGCGTTCTGTGTATTCCTCCAGACTCTCTTCTTCTCCTTGTGTCATTTCAAAGATGTCTTCATTGACCCTGCAATAATCTTGGTACCTTTTCAAGAATACATGTTTCAT
>LPNX010444729.1:837052-872782 GCA_001517045.1 Pseudotsuga menziesii
ATTTTCAGAACAAGTAGCTGACATCTTCACCAAATCATTTTGTGAGAAGACCTTCAGCAATCTCAAATCACTGCTGGGGATTGCTGATCATGCTGTCAAAGCATGATTGGAGACAAGATTCTACAATTTTGTTTTACAGTCCATGTTTAAGGGAGGATTTTCGCAAGTTGGTTTTGCCTCTTTCCTTGGTTCATATGGACTTGCAGTATGTAAAGGGGTGACTAAGCCTTGTTTCTAGGCCCTATATTTTGATTTATTACTCATAAAGTCAGGATTAAGGGGGGGTGTTAGAATAATCAAACCCATAGTATTACCCACTTAGACATTAATTCATTTATTTTTGTCTTATTTGCCTAGTTCATGAGTCCCACCATGTGCAAGTTGCTAATTGCCTATCCATAGAGGTCAAACTTGCCATCTTTGACTCATGTAGTGCTTGGGAAAGCCTTAGGAATCAAATCTGCTTTATTCCTGGCCTCCTAGGCACCCTTCTACTTTTTCTGCTTTATTGACTGCTTTTTTCAGTGTTTTAAGGCACATAGGAAAGCAAGACTATGTGAGGTGAACTTGTTTTTTGCCCCTTTCATCCTCCACTATTTCCTACATGAAAAAGCATGTATGAGCTGCCATTCCACCACTCATTAGCTTGCCCATGCGCCCTTTCCAATTCGTGAGCCTCATGACAGATTTGGGATCAGCTTTTTACACCTATGGGGGATTTGCCTATTTTGGGTAAGCCTGCTTTATGCTAGTTTTGGATGCCTCCTTATGCATTCGACCTATTGATGTATTCTATATATACAGCAACCTATGTTATTATAGGGTTGGCTATTGTACACTGAGTTAATATAATTTTGTGTTACAGCTCCATTTTCAGTCTCCATTGTTGACAATTTTGCATGATCAATTGTAATTTGTTGTGAGTGAAATTAATCTATTGCTGGTTAGAATTTCTACAAGCTTCCCTTCTCCATGTCCCCTCATACAACAGTATTACCAGGGCAGAGGGGGGTTGTAGAAAAGGAAAAGCATGGAAAGGATATAAACTCATTTTCCAGTACGGAAACCATGCAGAAATGTGCCTTTGAGCACAAAACACACACCCAGGGAAGGAAACGTTTCTGATTCAACAAACAGATGAGTGTTCGATCCCAGTGGTCCATACATAATGTCTGTTTTAATATATGTAAACCATGGCAGTAGTACCACACTCTAAGTTGTTAGTAGTTGATTATGACTAGTGTAAACAGTTTCATGTCCTGTTTTGAGGATTAGCCTTGAGAACAAAGATAGTATAAATTGCTCCCCACACAGGGGAGAAGGGTTGGGAATTTTCAAGACCAGAGGCTTTGCACTATAATGTGTTTCAATCTTTCTAGATATGAATAAAATTGCAAAGGAATGATAATCCTTTCATGGTAGAGAATGCTCATGTGTCATCTTTTTCTTTAATAAGTAACTTCATTATGTGAATGCTTATCCTATTTTTCATTCCAATTTGTATTTTCTTTTCATGTTTCAGAATTAGTTTATATGGTCCAGAATTCATGTTGTATGCTCTTGGCACTTTTTTAAGCATTTTCGAACACTTTATTCTAAGGACATGCAGAATTCACCCTGGTTAGGTGCTCTGCATGATGGATTGTTTTCTCCTATTTGCTAATCACCTGCTAAATATATCTATATTGAAGGATGGATGACTATCTTGCCTCTCTCCATAAACTTTCATGATTCCTTACCTCCCACAACATATTTAAGACTATATTGTTGACTCCATTGCCCAATTGTCCCCTCCATGATCATCCCACCGGACTTAAAAAAAACAAACTTGTTCTATTCAGTAATCTGAACTTCTAACTTGTCTTTGATTGAATATCTTGCATATGAAAACTTTGTAGATAGTGATACATGCCTCTTTAAATTAGACACCAATTATATTACTGCATGCCTATTGAGTTACAAGTGGTTTCCATTTTCATAGATTGAGTTAACCCCATCTTTATCATGATAATGGGGCTTGTGGTTGCTATTGATATGTATATATTCAATTAGCATTACTCATTGTATATCACATGGATGTAAGGATGAAAAATAAAACTTGGGGATGCATAAAAACAACCCTCATATTCATAGATAAATTCATAAAAGCCAAAAGCCAAAGAAAATATATCAAGGTTACACATTAAAATTTACAATTGTCATAAGGAAAAGAAAATCACTTACTTGAGCCAACTGTAGTTGTGGAAGCAAGATAGTGTAGACACCACCCCATGAACAAGAATGATTGGTCACTCTAGTGGCAACCATACCTGCAAATTCCCAAGTTATACCAAACCCTAAAATATCCAAGGTAAAAAACTCTTGAAGAAAAACTACAACAATAGAGTTTACCTCGAGTTTCCATGCCAAAATTACCAAGGTTGCCATGAAAAAAACAATGAGAGCACCCAACTATAAAAAATCCACCCTTCCATGAGGAAAATTTTCAAAAAAGTGGTCAAAATTGGTCCCAGCAGCCTTAAGAGAATTGGTCCCAACATCCTTGGTAAAAAATGGTCCCAATAGCCTTAAGAGAATTCCCGCCATAATTCATGGTTTAAGAAGAATTCCCGCACCATGGTACCGTCCTATGGATAGTTGGTTTGGATACCTATTCATGATTTAAGTTTGCTTTAATTTTTCTTGAGGAGAAAGATACAGGTCTGCCAAAACAGGATGTTTCACCAGTGGATGCAAAATGGCTAAGTAGCCTCAAAAAGATGCCCGCATTAAATTATGGGTTAGAGTAAATGCCCGCAGCACATGGGGGTCTTATAGATTGGTATTCAGCCTACCTGACCAGGTCTTCAGATTGTATTGGAAGTGGATGAAGAAACAGTTATGGACCTTCCAAAAGGGTGTCTTAGGCAGATTAGACCAAATTGGGAAATTTGTCCAAGTATGGAATTGGTGTTAAATCTGCCCAAGTGGCCTTAAGGAAATGCTTGCCATGCCTCATACGATGATGTGAAAAATGTATTGAGAATGTGAGTCTCTAGAGTGTTGTATGGAGCATACAACCATCTCACTTTCCTCACCAAACTGCAACATATATTTAAGGAAGAATTGGTCCCAGCAGCCTTAGTCAAAATCGGTCCCAGCAGCCTTAAGCAAATGCTCGCCACAATTCATGGTTTGAGAAGAATGCCTGCACCATGGTACTATCCTATAGCTAGTTGGTTTGGCTACCTATACATGATTTGATTTTGATTTTATCTTTCTTGAGGAGAAAGATACAGGCCTGCCAAAACAGGGTTTTTCATCGGTGGATGCAAAAAATGGCTAAGTAGCCCCATAAAGATGCCCGCCCTAAATTATGGGTTAGAGTAAATGCCCACAGCACATGGGGGTCTTGTATATTGGTCTTCGGCCTACCTGACCATGTCTTCATATTGTCTTGGAAGTGGATGAAGAAACAGTTATGGACCTGCCAAAAGGGTGTTTTAGGTAGATTAGACCAAATTGAGAAATTTGTCTAAGTATGTAATTGGTGTTAAATATGCCCAAATGGCCTTAAGGAAATGCCCGTCATGCCTCATCAGATGATGTGAAAAATGTATTGAGAATGTGAGGCTCTAGAGTGTTGTATGGAGCATACAACCATCTCACTTGCCTCACCAGAGAGTCTCTAAGGAGGAAGATGTCAACCTACCAAAAGTGCCTCCAAGCCATATTCTCACTATTCCAGTACTGGCAAAACTGCCTAAGTGGCTTCATGGAAATTCCCACCAGAGATTTTCCTGATGATGATAAATTTATCTAAGGGTGTGGGATTGTTCTTTGATGAAGTGGATATCTTGCCATGTTCTTAGTTTTTTTTTTGGCTATCTTCGTCTCTACCGATTGGGTGTCTCACACCTCAAATTGGATGAAAATAAAAATCTCATCACGTTGACCTGGGGTTTGATAACAATTCTGGTAAAAATGTGTAAGTGACCTCAGTAAAATGCTCGTCATTTCCAATATCTGGTGGATTAAATTTTTCTGAGGGTATGGTCTCTAGAGTGTTGATTGGTGCATCTAACCACATCGTTATTTTGTCCAAACACTCTCTGAAGATGAAGTTACCAGTATGCCAAAAGTGCCCTATGGCTTGTTTTGCTCCAGTCCAGTAAAATTCCTGCCCGACTCATAAAAATATGAGTCTGAAGAGGAAATCAGTTTGGTTGTGCTGAATGGGATGTACTACATCATCTGGTATCATTGGTTTAGGAGTTGGTGTTCAATTAAAAATGCCTCATGTTGACTTAGGGTTCTATAATTTTGTCCAAGTGGTAAATCTATAGTTTAAAATGCTATTTTCAAATTCCCACCAGATGATGGTTGTGTGTCAATTAATTCATCAAATTACATGTATTTTTTCCTTGTTGAAGTGTTTATCCAGTCATGGTTTTAGTTTTCCCTATGGAGGTCACATCAGTGAAAAATTAACCTTCCATGTTGAAAAAAAATCATGTTCACACAGCGTATGAGTTTGCCTACACATAGCTTAAAAATATATAATTAAAAAAAAATTCAGATGCTCGTATGAGTTTTCCGCCATTAGTTTGTTCAACATTTCCACATTTTTCTTAAAATTCGTTGATTCCTGTTCTTCCTTGACTTCCAATTTCTCTCTGGTATGTTTCAACTGGTTTTTAACTTTAGTCAATTCACGTTTCAGATTATGTATTTATTTCTCCTGCTCTTTTGCCCTCAACTTTGCCTCATTGGGAAGGATAGGAATTGCACTCATCACAACAGCTGGCCCTTTTAATTCCTTCTCCAAATCCGAAATTCTGGATTTTGTTAGTTTTTCATCAAATAAGCTAGCATTATGATCTTAGGATCTTTTCACTAAGAGAATAACAAGCACAACAATAAAACATAAGCACATCACAAGAGACAAGAGACATAAAGAGTTTTCCTCGGGGAAACCATAAAGGAGAAAACCCCGCAACTTCCTTAGAGAAAGAATTAGCACCAAAATAGTAAGAGATCTCCCCAACAGCAGTAGACTTCTTGTCCCAGTAATTTTCTTCTTCACTAGTGCACCACACTTGAGAGAGTGAATGATGTGTGTGATAAATAGAGAGTCTCACTCTCTATTTATATTCTTCCGTTCACTTGAAGTGCACTTAATCATGTAGGCTCAACTTACAATTACTTACTCGAGCCTACACCTTAATTAGTGTATAATAACTCAAGTGCCCTGAAACTGTGGGGACTTACCTAATGACTTGACAAGACTTGTTTACATTATTAATCCTCCCGATCAGAACATCGGGGCATGACAACATGACTCAAATACATAATATAAACATCCCAGAAGAAACATCGGGTTACAATATATAAGATACATAGAAGAATACATTCTGAAGTTACATATACATCAACACTCCCTCTTAACTAGGAAGGTATTCTTTCGACACAATTTTCAGCACTGGTCTTCTTCTCTGTATCAGCTGGATCATCTTGTCTTCAAGTCATATTCGTCTTCAAGTCATCTTTGTCTTCAAGTCATCTTCATCTTCAAGTCATCTTCGAATCTGGATCATCTCTCGATCTGGATCATCATCGAACATCATCACTGGATCTGGATCATCTCTCAATCTGGATCATCATCACTGGATCTGGATCATCTCTCAATCTGGATCATCATCATTGGACTGGATTTGGATCATCACTCAATCTGGATCATTACTGCTGGATCATCATTACTGGATCTGGATCATCACTCAATCTGGATCAACACTGGTGCTATCTCATGATTCTTCTCATCATAGGAAGTTCTACAGAGCCAGCCCTTTTTCATGCTGGTTGTAGGCCTACCCATCATGTAGGTCTTCGCCCAGCACTTACATATGACCTGCTCGTCAGAAAGGCACGCCCAACACTTATATCTAATCATATAGGAACCAATCTTATAATCACATCAGAAAGGCCCAGCACTCACATTCACCAACATGATAGGACATCACATCACTAACATCTGTGAAAAGGCTCAGCACTTACATCTGACCTACTCGTCAGAAAGGCACAACCATCCAGGGGAACACATCTGACCACACTGATGGAAGACTCCCATCCATATAGGAACACATCCTATCATAGTGATGAGAGATTTCAGCACTTACATCTGAGCATGTGGGAACACATCCCTCAGTCGCTCCAAAAAGGCTCTGCACTTACATCCATCCAGGGGAACACATCCGACCACACTGATGGAAGGGCTTGCACTCACATCTGATCCTACGAGAACACACCCCAGCAGTCATATCAGAATGGCCCCCAGTCCTCGACTGAGCTACCTGGTAACTGACCAGGCGCCTCCATTCTCCTAGAGAATGGTAGTTGCCCTTACATCTGACCTGCTCATCGGAATGGCCAACACTCACATTTGACATGGAAGGAACTAAATCCTTTAGATATGAACAGAATGGTTCAACCGTTACATCTGATCAAGTGGGAACATATCCCTCTATCACATCAGAATGGCTACTCAGTCCTACATTGAGTGTTCCTGGTAACTGACCAGGTGCCTCCATTCCTAGAATGGCAATTGCCCTTACATCTGTCCTACTCGACAGAATGGCCAGCACTCATATCTGACATGGAAGGGAGAAACCCTACCACCATGACAAAATGGCTCAGCCCTTACATCTGACCATGGAAGGAACCAATCCTCTCACCATGTCAGAATGGCTATGGATCTCATCACTTTCTCTGGGAGGAAGCCTCGATCTGGAGAACACCAAGTCTCTCTCTGAAGTACTCGAACTTCAGCCTAGCCAATGGCTTCGTCAATACATCAGCTATATGTTCCTCCATCGCAACATACATGAGCTTCACTCCTCCTCTCTGCACCATATCCCTGATATAGTGATACTTGATCTCGATATGCTTCGACTTGTCATGGAACACTGTATTCTCTGACAACTTCACGCAACTCTGGTTGTCATAATGTATACAAGTAGCATCCAACTGGAGATCAAATATATCAGACAGTAGCTTCCATAGCCATACTGCCTCACAACTAGCTGAACAAGATGTGACATACTCTGCTTCAGCTATACTCAGTGCCACACAGGATTGCTTCCTGCTAAACCAAAAGATCACACCTAATCCCATACTGAAGCAACACCCTGAAGTACTCTTTCTGTCGATGGCACTGCCTGCCCAATCTGAATCAACATAACCCTCCAGGTTAATCTTTTGATTCGCATCGTACTTGAGCCCATAATCAACTATACCTCTGCATGCTTTGCAACCATCAGGTGAACATGTCTCAATGTGTTCACATCAAAGCAAATATCTAGTCTCAGGTACATCAAGGACCCAATCATCTGACAATACATCGTAGCATCAACCGTCTCTAATGAAGCATCACTTAACAGCTTCATGTTCGATGCCATAGGTGTGGTCATGCAGTCCATCATCCTGAACCTCTTCAGGATCTCTACTGCATACTTCCCTTGTCCAAGGAAGATTCCATCTGCACTTTTCCACACCTCCATACCTAGAACAATAGTGCATCGACACATAACAGGAGCATCACTGGTCTTCCGCCTTCAACCTTGAAGCAAAGGTTGGAATCCACTTTACTCTCAGCAAAACCTAGAGTCATCAATAATTTTCCCATCCTGTCGTACCATGTCAAACCTCGATATATTCTGTAGTCACTCCCTCTGAAGCGAAGCATTGTACTCCCTCTGTCTTCTGTGCTCTATGCACTAAAAACATTATGTACCAGAGTGACAAGTAGATTCCTATGCTACTAATATTCTATGTGACCATCTAGTGTATAGACTTGCATCTTCATCCTTGTAGCAAAGGTTAAGATCTTCATCAATCTCATCATGTATGTGTTTCAACTCTTACTGGCTGCAAATGTCTCTTAATAGTCTAGGCCTTCCTTTCGTGAGAAGCCTCATGCTACGAATCTTTGCTTTGTATCCCACGATGTTTCCATCTACTGCATGATGGAACTATGAACTTCTCTTTAGGTCTCGATACTGCGCCCTGACATCATTCTTCTTGAACTGGTCTTCCCTTTCTTCTTGGTGGCTAGAAGGTTCTGCATCAATGATGTCACTGCACTCGTCATATTATTCTTCATTTTGAAATGTCGTCACTTGCTCTTTGGAACAAGTCTTCATTCTTCTTTGCTTGTAGGAGATTATGTATGCGGTCTTTCCTACAAGTCAAATGCAATTGTATGGTTAGAAACATTTCATAAGGAATATTTATATTGGCAAACACTTATGCATAAATATATGATCATGCAACTACTTTAGCCAATACAACATTCATCCATATCTCACTGAAAGTTTCTAGATGCCTTCCATCTCTACCAGGACAACATTGAGATTGTGCACTAATCCAATATGTTAGCAAAGAGGTTTCATTCTAGATAAGTAGAAATGGAGAGTTGTATAGCACCATGAGCTACTTACCCATCACATGCATATTAGTGGTATACTGCCATTAATGCAAACATCCTATCATGCATGATACATCAACTGAATATAAACAAATGCATAACAAAACAATATCATGAAATGACAATTGAATACTTATCTTTATTTGTTTCATGGGTAGACTACTTCTTGAGCCTTCAGATTCATCGTCTTCTTCATTCATGGTAGCATCATTTCTTATCCGAATGATAAGGAGGATAAGAAGTTCTTCAAGAGTTGAGTTCTTCATATTCCTCATTGCTTGAGGGATCTTCTTTGGAAGGTGAGAGCTTGATCTTCAATTGCTCCCATCTTCTCTTCTCTTCTTATGATTTGAGCTTCTTCTTCTTCACGGAGTCTGCTGAAAGTAATCACTTCCTTCTGGAACACATTCCTTGAATGAATGAATTCCACGATCCTGGGAGACCATTCAAGGTGGCCATCATCACTTCTGCATTCTTCACTTTTTCTTTTACCGCTTCAAGTTGTTCTTTGATTTGAGAGACTCTTATGACTGCATGGTCTCCGTGTTCTAGATCTTCACATTCTTCAACTGGCTTCTTTAGGTCATATTCTGATTTTTGTTCTTCCCTTCAAATAGCTTGAAATTCTGGAAGACCTTCAACAGCTTTGCTTGCAATAGGTAGTGCTCTGTAATGCACATGTGCAAGCCTTCTATGCCAAAGCTCATTTGGCTCTACTATGTCATGGATCAAGGCTTGTTTTGGATGGCCCTTCAATTTGTACAAGCCTCCTTCTTGTTCTCCAATCACTACTGCATCATCGATAGTCTTTCCTTTTGGCCACATGATGACTTGACCATCTATGAATACAACCCACATTCCTTTTGCATTAATGCTGAAATGGAGAGAAGGTTCTTCTTGAGTCCTGGAACAAACAATACTTCTTTCATTGTTAGAGACTTACCAGAGTCTAGCTTGTATGAATATTCCCCACTACCTTTTATTGGATATTGGTAGTTATCTCCTAGTTTCACCTTGTGAGGTGATTCATGTTCTGATAGTCTTACAAAGGATTCCTTGAATCTCGTCATATGTTTGGAAGCCCCACTGTCTATAAGCCAATCATCACTTCCATGAGTAATGTTACCTGTGAGAGCTGATATCAGAACATATTCATCCTTGCTTGAAGAATCTTCACTTTCATATATGGATCTCTTTCTGGATGGTTCATCATCCTCTGCAGCATGAGCATGATGTCTTCTTTGGCCTTGACCAAGTTCTTCTTGTGAAAGGTTTCTAGCCTCGTCTCCCTCTGAAACTGGAACCTCTATACTCATGTAGGTGTCCAATCCATTTTCTTCAGAGAGATCAAATACTTCTATGCTTGGAATTTGTCAACTTCCCCAAGCTTGTCACCAAGCTAATGTGATATATCATATTGAAATGAGAACCTCAAATGGAAATAGCAAAGGATTAGATCTTACCGATTTGAGGTGTCCGTCCTTGTCCCGAAGTTCGCTGATCTAGGGTTTGTCATAGAAACCCTAATTTTCAAAACTTGGAATCTTTCATATCTGATTGGACAAATAGATAGATCTCTTCAAATGGAGCTGTCCATTGCACTCCTTTTCTAAAAACAGTGGAGGGAAGCTCCTGGAACAGGAAGCCCTAATTTTCCAATTTCTTCTGCAAAAATTCCTGTTACTGTTTCTGTGATATCTCTGAAATTACTGATCCTCTGTGTCTGAAATTTCACACTAAGTTAACCGTGCATGTACTTGATCCACCACCATAGGTTTCATTAAAGTTGGTTTCACCATTTGGGATTTATGATCCTTTTCCCAAGGTGACCTGTTACAGGACTGTTCAGAACAGCGAAGTTGTACGACATGCCACGTGTCATTGGTTCATCTTCTGAGTCTGATATTTGGACCACCGAAATTAAATTCTGTGAACTTTCTATAAAACCTTCAGGAATTCCATTTGGACCTCTATAGCCGAAGATATTGCATATCTCCCCAGATGTCCTGTTTAGGGATGAATTCTGGAAGAGGATGGAACCCTAACTTGGAGAGATCATATATCCTGGAATACAGCGAATAGGAGTCTGATTTTTGGACAAAGGCTTAATTATGATTTTATATTCAGACCCTGCAATTTTCAGCTCCTGAACATTCGCCAATCGCAGAATACAGATACTGTACCAAAAATTAGCATTTTTAGTATTTAGGGTTTCTCTAGCTCGGGGTCAAACTAGGTTTTGACTTTCTTGGAGTTTCACGCAACCAAATTCCTTGAACCAGGTCTCTAAAATTCGGTTTCGATGAGGAGAAATCCTATGTTGGTATCACTCAAAAATTCCTCTTCTGTAGAAATCCCTAATTTCCGCATCGAAGACTGAAAATGCTCGGAATCAAATTTCGCTTCGACAGAAAAATGCACCCTTCAATGGAGAGTCATCCTAGCATACTTTTGCTGAAAATATGTGGAGGAAGATCCAAAAAGTAAGAAGCCCTAGCTTCTGTAGCTGCACAATGTCTTCTTCTCAGGTTAGCTCTGATACCATGTTAGTTTTTCATCAAATAAGCTAGCATTATGATCTTAGGATCTTTTCACTGAGAGAATAACAAGCACAACAATAAAACATAAGCACATCACAAGAGACAAGATACACAAATATTTTTCCTTGGGGAAACCATAAAGGAGAAAACCCCACAACTTCCTTAGAGAAAGAATCAGCACCAAAACAGTAAGAGATCTCCCCAACAGCAGTAGACTTCTTGTCCCAGTAATTTCCTTCTTCACTAGTGTGCCACACTTGAGAAAGTGAATGATGTGTGTGATAAATAGAGAGTCTCACTCTCTATTTATATTCTTCCGTTCACTTGAAGTGCACTTAATCACATAGGCTCAACTTACAATTACTTACTCGAGCCTACACCTTAATTAGTGTATAATAACTCAAGTGCCCCGAAACTATGGGGACTTACCTAATGACTTGACAAGACTTGTTTACATTATTAATCCTCCCGATCGGATCATCGGGGCATGACAACATGACTCAAATACATAATAGAAACATCCCAGAATAAACATCGGGTTATAATACATAAGATACATAGAAGAATACATTCCGAAGTTACATATACATCAACAGATTTAAGTGTTTGAATTTCCATATCACTTCTCAAAAGCTGAACTTTTCTACCTTCTAAGAGTTTTGATTCCAGCTCCCTTATTTTTGCATCTTTCCCAACCATCTTCTCTTTCATTTCTTTATGTCACAGTGATGAGTCATACAAATCACCTAGTGCAAGGCTCGCTAAGAAGATTTCTTGTAGCATCTTCTCTCATCTTGATAAGGAATTCTCTCGCTCTTCTAAGGACATTGTACCTCTAGGTGTATTTTTACTTCTTCCCTTACCCTTACCCTTAACCTTACCATCATCTCCTTTGGTACCCTTACCTTCACCCTCACCACCTTCTTCACTGGAAATTTTTTTTCCCCTACTTTGTTTTTTAAGTTTTAAAGTTTCATAAATCCTTGCTAACCTTGTTCCTTTTGGATTATCAGCTTGCCTAGAAATGTTTTTTCTCAAATCAGAAATTATTGATTCTAATTCTCCAACTTTTTTTCCATGGCTTCCCTCCCACTCTTTCAACTTCAACTGATATTCTTGTACTACCTGTTCATATTCTTTAATTTTCCTTTGCATTACCTATAAAGGATCCATTTCTATCCTCATTGGTGGTACATTGAGAACATGTGGTCTTTTTTCCAACTCTTCTTTGAGTTCACTTGTTTTAGCATTAGCTTTTTCCAAAGCCTCTTCATATGCAACCCTCATGGACTGAATTTATTTTTGAGCAACATTAGTGTGTTTATCTACTTCTTCGGATAATAATTTAACCATTTCTTCTTTCCCTTTTATCATTCTGTATGCTCTTAAATGATTATTCACAACTGTCTTCTGCAACACTGCTATCTGTTTTAGGCATTGTAAAATATTATGATCTTTTCTCAAGCACTCTTCCTCCCAATTGCATATATAGGAAGCGTGTTCCTTGGAATGATCCATTTTATCATATAGGATGAACACGTACCTACTATCAAACTTATATGATGCAATGTATAAATGCATTGCGAAAGCCCCTGATTCTGATTTTGAAGAACAATCATACACTATTGCCAACTGTTTAGGAGGAATTCTATTAAGAATGTCTTGAGGAATGGAAAAGTGAGCAGTAGTTTTTTCCATTTTGTTGCATGTCACCTCCTCCCAATGACCTCTATCTACATGCCCCTTAAACTCTTTCAAATTTATGGCAACACGAATTTCATCATTTGTGACCAAATCAGGACACTGTACTCGTAATTCGGCATGGTGCTCAGGACTTTGTACTAGTGATTCCTCATTTTATTCAGCAAGGTGGAATGGTAACTCCCCCTGGTGCTCAGGATATTGTACTAATTCCTCATTCTGCTGAGAATACTGTACTGGTAATTCCTCATTATGTTCCCTTCTTTTACGTTTCTTAACATATATCTTATGAACAGGTGGTTTTGGCAAAGATATTTTTCCATGCTGGTTGATATCACCAATCTCTGTTTCAGTAGCATGGGGTCGACATAAATCAATAATTTTTTGAAGTGTGCCCGGGAAACTAAATTTAGCCTTCCTTAATTGGCTCTCTTCTAGGGCAGAGTGGAGTTTCTTAGCCAGTAGATAAGGAATATCTATAGGTATATTTTCCACCCAATGTATCACTACCCGCATACATTAACCCGAAATTTTATCCCTATGATGATTTAGAATTGTCCTAAGGAAAATCTGAATCAAAGTTTTGTATATTCTGGGAGGGACATCTTGCATTTTTAAATCATTCCTCAAAACATTTACTTCTCTCCCACAAATTTTACTAGCCATCTGGTTCTTCTCCTGTCTGGGGGTTTTCCTTGAGCTTCAAATCGCTCCCCCTATGCGTGGAATATTTGTAGCTTGGGAAACCAAATCAGGGTCGAGGTATACCTGTTGGGCCCATAAATGGCCCCTTTTTTACCACCCTTATCCACCTATTTTTGCCTCATCCTACTCTATTATGCATGCTAAATAGATGTTTTTCCCTCACTTGGCCCCTCAAGTCATACAGGTATGGCTAATCATTGTCTTATTTTATTAATGCTTAGGATTGTGGTAATCAGGGCTCTACATCTTAAATTATGCTAACATATGATGGTTTTATAAAGATATTTCAAGATATAGAGAATATAGGTGTAGTGGGCTGAACATGCCAAAGGAGGGATGGACATTCATTGCTAAAGCTGATCGCCATCCATTCCATTGTTGCCCAAAGAACACGGTCCCAGTGTATTATTCCATGTGAGCTGTACAAGGGTAGCTGCAATAGATTGTGTTGGAGGAGATATTCAGTAAGCTAACTAGAATGATAAACCTACTAAGTCGATCAGCCGACTAATTAGAGATTAGGTCAGCCACATAAGGTCGTGTCGGTTGACCAAACCGACAGGTATTTATTTGTAACTATTTTGTCAATCATATATATTAGGCTATTGAGCCAGATAAGAATTCGGTTTAGTTCTCTATATTGTATGGACCCTTTCACTATAATATAATTTGTTATTCTACCTATGTTCTTGTCTCTTGTCTCTGTTGTATTTGTATGCTTTTAATGTGTATTATTGGTAACCCTATGTGATCTGTGAGATTACGACATTGGTTCCATTTCCAGTAGTACATATTTGATATGAATATAAGCAGATGATATCAGAACAGGAGATTAAGGACTGGTGGGAGCGTAAGGTAGAAAATTATTTGTAGAATTACGCATGGAGAAACATATTAACGACTGCTCAAGCAAAGGAAAGGTTCTTTACTGAAACCCATGATAAGTTTGTAGAATCGGTACCCCAGATATTGAAGAAACTGCTGGATGAAAAGCTGGAAGCGACTAAGGAACAATAGCTACTAGAGAAACTAATTCGAGGGGGAAGGAAAAACCTATCGGAGTGGTTTGAAAAGATCACCAATGAATTCCGCGAGGAACAAGCTATAGAAGAAAGAACTTCGGTGGAAACCATTCAGAAGAAATTCTATATAGATCTTATCGAGCAATTCATGTGTTCCTTACTGACCTTGTTGTTCAATTTCCTGATAGAAAAAGGAGTGGGTCATATTGTCAAACCTCATCCATTACTACGCAAACCGCCACAAAATACTAACTAGGTGGAGAAACAAAAGAAGTGGGAGAAATTCATTGCCGAAAGGGAGTGGGAATATTTCCTAAGCAAGTAAACATAACTATCCAATATTTCTAAAGCATCAGGTAGGCTATGGGGGGGTAGCTGGTCATATGTCGAGGTAAAGTGGAGAAGGATTCTAGTCGACTAAAAAGAGATACCATCACCAGCGATGAAAAGTCAGCCTAAAAAGGAAATTCATGTGTTCCTTACTGACCTTGTTGTTCAAGTTCCTGATAGAAAAAGGAGTGGGTCATATTGTCGAACCTCATCCATTACTATGCGAACCGCCACAAAATACTAACTGGGCGAAGAAACAAAAGAAGTGGGAGAAATTCATTGTCGAAAGGAAGTGGGAATATTTCCTAAGCAAGTAAACATAAATATCCAAGATTTCTAAAGCATCAGGTAGTCTATGGGGGGGTAGCTGGTCATATGTCAAGGTAAAGTGGAGAAGGATTCTAGTCGACTAAAAAGAGATACCATCACCAGCGATGAAAATTCGGCCTAAAAAGGAAATCGAACGGACAATGTCACACAAAGTTATGGTGGATTTACAGAAAATAGAGAGAGAGAAGAGGTTGCAAAGAAGGGAATAAAGAAGAGAAAGAGTTATAGCACTGCAAAGAGGAATGAATACTAGGGTGGCAGACCAAGAGAGAAATCCGCCAGAGTCGGGTCATGACCGACAAGAAGAAGGCGTGGAAGAAGAAGCGTCACCTATGGAAGAAGATTTGTGGATAGAGCAGTGAGAATCTCTCCAAATAGAAGTTCCCCAGGAGGTAAGACCTATATCTCCAATGAATCCGAGTACCAGGATACAAGCCATTGTCGAAGAGGACCTCAGACTAAGAGCTAGTGAGTTTGGTATATGGAGCCGACTAGATGACGAGATAAAAAATGATGATAATCTACTTATCCATCGACCAGAAGAAGGAAATTGGGTCATGCTTCAAGCGTACCACTCCAACCGAAGTATCCACTTACTTTACCTGACACATGAAGGAGAACCCCCCCTACCAAATACAGCTTTGGAGAATACAGAAAAATCAGACCTGCAGACAAACAATTGCAGTTGGACATCGACAGGAGAAGTCGACCCCGACTGACTACTTGTCGAAGAAGAAACGACAAATAAAACAACCAACAGAAATGAGAGTTCTATCGACAACAGCTCTGCACAAAAAGATAAACAAAAAATCCCACTAACTCCACCACCACCACCTCCTGAAGAAGACAGCGACAGTGAATCCAACATGGGTCACGGGTCAACACATATTCCTCTATATGAGGGCAATGGGGACTCTATATGACATTGGTTCATCTGCGAGTCGACATGAGAGGCCAACCAGGTTACAGCAGAAGATAGACAGATGGCATAGTTCACTGGCGCATTGAGGAAAAGAGCTCTAAATTGGTATATGACCTTTTCTGAGAGAACCCCCAATGCATCCAAGGCGAAAATTAAAGCACAATTTCTATCTTTTTAAAAACTCCAGATGCTAAACATCTGGAAGCTAAGAAATTGAAAACAACATCACAAAAACCAAGAGAATCTGTCCGTGACTACAATAAACACTAGAAAGAACTCCTAAGCCAATTGGATTATGTAATTGATGAGTAGCTGTTAATCCAGTGGTTTTTTGCAGGTCTATCCTAGAAGATTCGTTGGCACATAAGTCTGGAGATGTTCAAAACATATGAAGATGCGCTGACTAAATCCTTACAAGTAGAGATGGATGAAGATTTTCCAGCATTCCCCACAGATCATAAACTAGAAGAATAGCTCAAGATCGTGCAGAAATATTTAAAAGAGCTAAACCTTAAGATTCAGGATATCTGGTGCATGGAATTCTCAACGGGACATTCAGAATACAACTGTCGACAGGATATCAGCCGACATGACGTTCAATTTGTGCAAACAAAGTGTTTTTGCGACATCTGCCAGGAACATGGAGAACACATGATGAAAGATTGCTCATTTAACATGAAAACCGATAAAACATCTTGGTGTGCTATCTGTGAAACAAAGAATCACGCCACGACCGATTGCCACCTAAACCTAAAAGACCGACAAAACTACCATGCAGTTTACCAGACTAACGTAGTCGCACAGAACAATGAGCAACGAAACAATGTGCAAAACGATCAGGATAATCAAAGGTACGAAGGTTGTTGATATGAATGATGGTTCGATAACTGACATGGAGGATATGGAGGTCGAGGTCGATTCTCTCAGAATCGTGACAACTGACCACATCGACCCATCCAATATTTCACATGCTATAAAGAAGGTCATCGTTACGCAAACTATCCATACAAAGACATAACTTACTTAAAATTATGTACTAGTTGTGGAGTAGGGGATCACTCATTAGAGGATTGCCCTACTATGCTTGAAAAAATAAATAAAAAGAAAAATGTTAATGTCTTATAGTGCGTACAAAAACATGATGTTATCAATACGAAGAACTTGCATATCGTAACCCAGCAAGGGACAAAAACTGGGAATGATAACCCACGAATAAGCAAAATAAAAGAAAAGAATGATTATCATGATCCAGTTAAACAAAAACAATTGTATAAATATGCAACAAATGTATTTAGAGAATTTGCTTGACAGGAAGAAGAGGACGATAATCGACAAGACACATTGAAAGAGTTAATACACTTAGTACAAAAAGATAAAATAGTCTCTCAATTCATCGACTTATTGTATAAAATAAAACACAACAATAACATTGAAAAACAAACAAAGAATATCTGTAGACTAAACCAAAAAGATAAAAGTGATGCTGACCCACTTGTCGACCTAGAAATTGAAGGATACCATGTCCGACAAGTTGTGCTCGACTTCGGATCACAGGTAAATATTATGACTCGAGACACATGGGAACAATTGGGTAGACCTCGACTATGCGAGTCAGGAATATACCTGAAGCTAGCCAACCAAGGCCTAATTAAACCTCTTGGAGTATGGATAAATTTCGACACAACAATAAAAGGAATATCGACCAAAGTTGACTTTGAAATTATTGACCCTAAGGAAGGATCCAACTCCTTGCCAGCGTTAGTAGGTCGACCGTGGGTAAGAAAAATGAAAGCATTGATATCCTTAGACAAATAAATAATAAAACTAAAAGGAAATGGACAAAAGGTCATTGTACCTATTCATCCATCCCAAGGAGAACCTTGGACAAAACCAATTGATGACGAAGTTGACATCCGACAACTATATCAGATATAGAATAATGAAGATTGCACAGAACCTAATGTATACGGTGAACTTTACTTAGGAAACCAAGATTCAATAGGATACAATTCAGATGAGGAAATATATGATTGGGAAGTTGAGAACTATGAAACAAAAGCAAGAGGCTGCTGGACTATTCAAAAAGTGCAGAAAAAACCATTCCAACAGTGTTTCTTGGTGTCCACCATCCCAAAAATATTTGAAAAGAAAACTAGGGAATATCCTACCCTAAAACCAACAAATATAAATAGTACACAAATACCAAGGTACAAAGAAAGAGAATCACCAGTCATGCATATAGAACAAGTATCCAGAAACATTGGTGAACATGGCCGACTACAAAGCTTAGTGGAAACTTTCACAAGACAAGCTGCTAGATGGTGGGATACCCATCAATCAAGATTGCAGACATGGACAATAGCTTCAACTTTATTAATAGAAAGATATGGAGGAAAAAAATTAACCAATCAAGCCCAAATACCTATGTTCATCCAAGGACAGGATCTAGAAGACCACATAAGGACATGTGAAAAAGAATGGAAAAGACTTGGGTATAAGGATGAACGTACATGGCCACACGTGTTTCCATCAACGCTCTCCGACTTACCACACAAATGGTACAAAATGGAAGAAGCTCGAGGTGAAACATTCCTATGGTATGAACTCAAAGAGAATTCTATCAAAGATTTCAACTTTATACCACAAGATGAGAATCTGGTCAAAATAGAAAAACAGATCAAAGCATTTATACAACTGACAGAGAACAAAACCTTAAAATACAGTCGACCGACAATAAACTATAATAATATACAAACTAGGAAAATACCACAGTCAACAAGACTGTAGATGGAAAACGAAAATCCAGAAGGAAAAAGCTTTAGATGGAAATCAAACCATGTTGAAATAACAAAACCAATTCACACAGTCCTTAAAGTCGAGACAACCGACAAAGAAGATATCGATCGAATGACTATAGCAGAATTTCATGCCACATTTTCATAGTTTAAGGAAGGGAGCCAACCAATCAATGAATTCAAATCACCAGAATGGATAGATGCTACATTCAAAACAAAAGAATTCAACATCTCAAGAGATGACCGACCAAAAATGGCTAAAATTAGAGACTATTGGAATGAAGAACAAATGACAGAAATAGTAAACTTATTAAAAGAGTTTCAGGATGTATTTGCTAGAGATTACAAATATCTCAAATATTTAGTCCATGAAATGGGTGAAATCAAGATCAACATTAAACCTTATATATGACCTGTAAAGAAAAGACCATATAAACTAGCTCATAAATACAAAGAGATAGTAAGGAAGGAGATTGATAACATGCTCGCAGCATGTATTATCTACCCTATTGACCAATTAGAATGGGCAAGTCCAATGGTTGTTCAACCAAAGAAACACGATCCAACCAAGCTAAGAATTTGTGTCGACTTTAGAGAGCTAAATAAAATTACATTAACAGACCCATTACCAACTCCTTATGCAGATGAAATCTTAAATGAGGTTGCAGGACATGAATGCTACTCGTTTACAGATGTAATCTCAGGCTATAACCAAGTACCAATAGCCAAAGAATATCAGAAAAATGCAACATTCGTATGTGAATTTGGCTCATTTGCTTACAGGGTTATGCCTTTTGGACAAAAAAACGCACCTGCAGTATTCTCCAGAATTGTGGTCAAAACATTTCAAGAATATATTTACAAAACAATGGCAGTATACTTTGATGATTGGACAATATACTCTATGTTAAAATATCACTGCAAATGGCTAAGGCTTATGTTGGAATGATGTCGACAAATCCAGCTATCTTTGAACATCAAGAAGTGCATATTTCTGACCCCCATAGGGATATTGTTAGGACACATTGTCTACAAAGAAGGCATTAAGGTCGACTTCGCAAAAATAAAAATTATCCTCGACTTAAAACCACCAGTGAACCTGAAACAAGTCAGGGTATTACTTGGTCATACAGGGTATTACAGAAAATTCATAAGATTCTATTCAGACATGACCTACCCACTGGAATAATTATTAAGAGAAGATAAGGAGTTCGACTGGACAGAGGAATGCAACATATCATTTGAAAAACTAAAAATAAATCTAGTCGAAGCACCCATCCTAAGGTTTCCAAATTGATCGACTAAATTCCATGTACACATCGACGCATCAGGCTTGGAAATAGGAGCAATACTAACTCAATCAGGAGACGATGGAATGGACTATCCTATAGTTTACAGTAGAAGAAAATTAAATAAAACAAAAAGAAACTATTCAACAGCAGAAAGAGAAGCATTAGGAATGGTCTACGCAATACAAAAATATCGACACTATCTACTAGCTAATCCATTTATCTTTTATACCGACTACCAAGAACTAAAATATCTCAAAAATAAGCCTTTACACCATGGGAGAATTTGTCGATGGCTACTTCTATTCCAAGAATTTGAATTCAAAGTCATTGTCAGACCAGGAAAATTAAATGTCAGTCCCGAACACTTATCCCGAATCGACATAGGAGAGGAACCGACAGGAGTCAAAGACGACTTACTGGATGCACAATTATTTCAAATAGAAGCAGTCTCGGCAGAGTTAGAGGAAATAGCTCAGTTTTTAGAAGATGGACAAGCACCAGAAGGCATGAGTATGAAGAAGAAACAAATCTTAGCCATGAAAGTTGCACCATATAGTCTCATAAATGGGTTCTTATATAAAATGGGTTTAGACAACATCCTCAGAAGGTGTGTACTAGAACATGAAAGAAATAATATTATGTATGAAGCACATTATGGACCTGCGGGAGTACATTTTCAAGTAGACACAACTGCCAAGAAAATCCAACAATTAGGGTTATGGTGGTCGACACTTCATAAAGACTATAAAAAGTTTGTAAGCCAATGTGACAGATGTCAATGACTGGGTCGACCTCTCCCTAGTACAGAAATTCCCTCGACATTAGTAAGCCCAAGCTTGACATTTGAAATTTGGGCCATTGACTTCATAGGACCATTTCCCATACCAGCAAAAAGAACAGGTGCAAGGTACATAATAACTACAGTTGAGTACGTAACCAAATGGGCAGAGGCAGAACCAGTCGACACATGTTCTAGTGAGATAGCTGCCACATTTATCTATGAAAATATCATTACCTGATTTGGATGTCCAGTAACCCTAATCAGTGACCAGGGAACACTCTTTATTAATAAAACTATTAAAACACTAACATATCAGTTCCAAATTGACCACCGTCGGAGTACAGCTTACCACCCTCAGTCGAATGGCTCAATTGAAGCATTTAACAAAACATTAACAAAAGGATTAACAAAAATATGTAACATCGACAAATATGATTGGGATGAAAAGATACCTGCAGTACTATGGGCATACAAAACAGCATACAAGCGTTCAACTGACCAAACACCGTTTCGACTAGTTTATGGACAAGAAGCAGTAGTTCCACTACACTTTCGACAACAAACACCTATTATCACAGATATTTTACATGTCGATGTCGAACAAGGAAGAAAGGATTGATGCAATTAAGTAAACTGGAAGAACACTGACTGATCACTCTACAACATCAAGAAATCCAGAAACAACAACAAAAAGCATGGCATGATCGTAACATCAAAAACAAAAACCTGTTTGTAGGGGACCTTGCTTTACTATACAATAGTCAAGTAAAAGGGAAACCCAAAAAGCTACATATAGAGTGGATGGGACCCTATGTTGTTGAAGAAATCCATGCCAACAGATCAGTCCAACTAAGGACATTACAAGGCATAGTATTTTAGAAAATTGCTAATAATGCCCGACTAAAGCGGTAAAAAAAAAGAGAGAGCATATAACGACCATAACGGCTAAATAAAAGCTATAAAAAATCTGAAAAAATCCAAAAAGCAAAATAGAACCGATGTCCATAAAAAATTATGACAGGGAATCAACAGTTCGACAACTAACATCATGCCCATTGACATATCACCGTTGACTGCTCACATTATCGACATCAAAATTCACATCACGCCTTCATGACTACGAGCGCCAAAATCAAATCACCATTAACGCAAACTCAAGTGCTCGCGCTGAACCATCATGTCCGCCATTAATACACCCCTCGACAGAAATGTCAAATGCATCAACTATAAATATTGGACTGTAAAAGGATCAGTTACAGTATTTCAAATAGAAAGAGCAACTTAGCAACCA
Source organism: Pseudotsuga menziesii (assembly GCA_001517045.1). NCBI lineage: Eukaryota > Viridiplantae > Streptophyta > Pinopsida > Pinales > Pinaceae > Pseudotsuga > Pseudotsuga menziesii. The sequence continues at coordinate 859,223 of LPNX010444729.1, forward strand.
GCAGACTGAAAATCAAGAATACCGAAGAAAAGTCGACCAACAAACCGACAAAATGGCACCAAAACAAAATAGATCTGTAGCTAAGTCTAAGGAACTACAAACTGCAGAGACACCATTAATAAGGAGATTAAGAAACATCAAGAACACTAAGGTTCAGGAGAGCTCATGGGAAAAAATATGGGCCAAGATCAAAGAATGGGCCTATATCGACAAAAAGCCTACCCCAACTACAGACAAAATAAATCACAGTACTATTGTGAACTACATAAACGCACCATTCATGGCTAGTTTTGGAGGCACAAAGGAAACATCAGTGAAATTCATCATAAGACGATACCACAATGACAGATTTTACTTCGATGGTCCAATTGAGATCTCCAGTGAAGTAATCTATAAATTGACTGGTTTATCAAACTAAGGTGACCCAGTACCAGTCGGCATAAAAGAAGGACTGGTAGAGGAACTAACTAGATCATCATCGAGAAAGAACTCCAAAGGGCTGATGATTAGCCAAATACAATATCGAATGCCACAAATTGTGGCTAAAATCATAGCCACTAGGCTTACATCGACAGGTCGAGGAAGCGACCTAAAACTAGATATGTTGGAGGCAATGGATACCATTACCGACACAAGGAAAATCTATAGTTGGGCTAAGTATGTTGCCGACATGCTCAAAGGAATCTGTGAAAAATTCCAAGAGTCGAGAGGGATTATAAGATTCCCATCCCTTATGATATGGATAGTCATGTATTACTTGTGTCCTGTCGGGGACAAGCAGTTTCAGGAACCCACAAAATTCCATATGTGGAGTTTCAAACCATTTGCCCAAACTAGAACAATGAAGGAACTAGCAAAAGGAAAAGTACTATTGGAAAACTGGTTCCAACAGCTGTAAATCCAAACGACCAGATGGAGGGTGCCCCAGAACATCTGACAAAGTCTGCCCAAAACTGCCAACATACAATTAGAACTCGACCATACTGCGGTGTGGTATATGCAGGGAACCAATGAAAAAGCAAAGATTCTTGACTACTACCCAATAGTTGAAGAGATATTTTGGGAGCTAGCTCGACAATCAGGTACAAAACTATTGATACCAGCAAAGGCTAGAGAGACAGACCTATCAATAGAGGAGCCACTAACAGACCAAGAAAAAGAAGAAAATTATGAGCTCCAATTATACATCAGCACATTTGTGTCGGAGGAGACACCAGCAAAAGGCACCGGTCGACTGCAAATTACAATCAAACCACTGACAGCCCAAAAGGAAGAGACACAGATAGAACAGCAGGTAACCAGTCCAGTTGAAGAAAGCATCATCCCATCTCAACAATAAGGGGGAGAGATAAAAACTGAAAACCTTGAGTATGCTATAACCAAAGAAAACATCCACAAACTGTCGAAGGAGATAGCAGCCTCAAGGAAAAGGAAAAGAATCCATGAGTAGGAGTAGGGGAAAGGAAAACACAAGCTTATCATCATGGAATCATCAAAAGATGAAGCAGCAACGGCGGTTGACATCATTGAAGAAGACGCCGTTGTGAATAAAATCCCAGTGGAAGCATAGTTCCAGAAATTTGTTGAAGTGGGAGCACAACAGGGTCGACCGAAAAAGGAAAAAAATAGAAATACCTCAACAGTCAAGAATGTTGTTGATCTCGTGTCTACGCCCCCACCCCCATCTCCGACCAAAATAACCCAAGAAACAATTCCAGAGCCTCCTTCCATAAGCCCAATTGACATATGCAAGAATGCTATACCAAAAACCTTGAAGGAAAGGTTCGACCAAGACAGGGACTTCTAGGTGTACATCAAAAAATTTCTTGAGTTACTCACCTCGGTACAGAATATCACCATCAAGTGCCCTTTTTTTGAAGCTGGTGGATCTAGACTTCCCACTCCTCAACCTAGCCAAGTACCCCAGAGGCCGAGGATTGTTGCGATTTTGAGTTCGACATTTCAAAGAAATCCCAAAAAGCAAGCTGAAGTCGTCGCAAGTCGGACTACATCCCTCATTCCAACCGTCCCCAAACCCCCCCCAACCAGCCAATGAACCAACAAGAAATGAGGAAGAAGTGAACATGGAAGAAATAAATCAAGAAATCAACGAATTGTTCTTCGACCTTCAGGAAGGTTCACCTCCACAAATTCATGACCCGACATCCGACCACATCCCCACCACTCTAATCACACCCAACCATTCACCATCACCATCACCATCACCACCACCATCCCCCAACCCAAAACCTACACCCAAACTAGCTGCATCAGAGCCACCTCGGCCACAACCATCAGTACCAACAACCTTCGTATCTAGACGCTGTGTACAAAATCAACCAGATACACACCCAGCTGTAGCACTCATCCTGTAGACACAACCAGAAATACCCCTGACCACTGCAGGCCGGAAACCAGACAACCCATTGCCAAAAAACCTGACTCCCATAGGTACACAAGTACAAAATCAAGCGAAACAACAAAAGCCCAAAAATAAAAAAGACAGAAAGAAGAAGGACAATCCAGCCCAAACGACAAAGGTCCACATCAGTCAACTTGGGTTGACAACTGCAGTCGACGCAACCAAGCTAAAAGATGGAGAGTTGGGACAACTTCTAGAAACCCTGGCCATCGAAGCAAAGACAAGGATCCAAAGTAGACGCAAGGAGCTCGACGACAATGAAAGAGAACAAGTCGAGTTCATAAACAAATGTAGAAACCTTGTGCAATCTGTGATACCGAGACCAACAGAGGTTGACACCGACAAGCCGTTGGAGAAATCCTACCAGTTGTTTGAGAGCATGGTGTCAGTGCTACAGACACAAATGTAGAACACAAAAGAGGAGCAAAACGAAGAAACAACTTGACTGCTGATGCAGCAGCACACAACTTTCTCTGAAGCATACAGAGTAATGCAAGATCACATGGAGGAGTTGGTCATTACATAAGGAGTACTCTGGGATTGGCCCGCTTATTATGGGTAAGTATTCCAGCAGACCTGATAGACACTATAGGACATCCAAGCACTGGAGAAGAGGAAGAGCATGGAAGAAGCACTCAGGAGCACCATTGAAAATCAAATCATGCTTGAGACAAACAAACTGCAGAAGCTCAAGTGACAAGCACACCAGTGGGTGCAATAGGCAATTTCGAGCTCAGACAAACTAGATATCATCTACCCGCAAATGAAAGGAATTCTGGAGATGGCAGAGGAAAAACACAAGTTTTTGGGTCTCGACATGGAAAGGATAGCAGACCTTTCCATTCAAGAAAAGATGTAGACATTGTCAATCCTTACAACATTAACAATCGACATCCAAAAAGTATTGCAAAGTTGGATAGAATTCCAACATTAGCTGGCAGTGACAGCTGAAGTAATTGTCGAAGTCTGTGTACAGAAAAGATCAACTATCAAAATTCACAGCCCATGAAGGCCGAAACATAACAATAACTACTTAAAGACAGGTAATGCATTCTTGGTACCTTCCTGTTCTGCGAGATGAAGAACAATTTTTTTCGTGGGGGAGTTGTTGGAGGAGCTAGTCGGTAAGTCAACTAGAACGATAAACTGACTAAGACAATCAGCTGACTAATTACAGATTAGGTTGACCACAGAAGGTCGTGTTTGTTGACCGAGCCAACAGGTAGTTATTTGTAACTGTTTTGTCAATCATATATATTAGGTTGTTGAGCCAGATAAGAATTCGGTTCAGCTCTCTGTATTGTATGGAACCTTACACTATAATATAATCTATTATTCTACCTATGTTCTTGTCTCCTGTCTCTGTTGTATTTGTATGCTTTTAATGTGTATTATTGGTAACCCTATGTGATCTATCAGATTACAACAGATTGCGAAAGATTTGGAGGCAACAGTGCACCACTGCTCAAAAGTAGCTGTAATCCATGGAATATCTTCTCGATCAATCAGGATCATTATTTCTAGCTTGAATGACAGCTTCCCTATATATTCTTCTCTTATCTTGCCACGACTGTAACAACTTATTGTAATAAGGGCGGCCTGAAGATCAAAGATCTTTATGGCTGCCAGATAATAGTAGGAAGAGGTTATGATTATAATTGCATAAATATGGGAAACCATTCTGAGCTAGGGGTTGAACTTCTAACCAAATTATTGTATCAACTGTGAGTAAGGTTGTGTATTCATCTACCATTTTTTTAATACAAGGAGTTTGATTCTTCAGATCTTAGCGTTTTAATTTGTGTTACTTCCAGCGTCTCTGTGTGAAGGCTAAACCCGCCTTCCCACATCGATTGCTGAGTTAATTAGGTATCTTATTTATTCTGTTGTGTGATTTTGTGATAATTTCCTTTATTTATAGTGAGCCGCAACAGTTATTGATTTACAGTGTGTCATTTGAATAATCAGTAATTGCATGTCCTATAAAAGTGCAGTGGTGTGGTGTGTCAGTCGACTGTATAGGTTAACTGTCTTTTATGCAACTGTGTGATAGCTGTGACATCCCTGTTCATCCCTAGTTCTTTCAATTACTGTTTTCTTTAGATCTTTGCAGTTTGTTCCTTTGCATTTATAATTGCAGAATTTCATTCCTGTACTTTTAATTTCTAGAATAGCTGAATTCAATTCCTGTACTTTGAATTTCTAGAGTAGTTGAATTCAATTCATGTACTTTGGATTTCTAGAATAACTAAATAGGGATAGTTGGATGGATCTTTAGATGGTTTGGTAATCATGGATTTTAATTTGCGGAAAAAGTAATCTAAATGTTATTTCTTGAATATTTCAATCCTAGATTAAGAATCATAGGAGGTACTTGTGATTGCATTATTGAGAAAGTAGATTAGATTAAGTGCATTATGGGGTGAGTGTGGCTGAACAGGAAATTAGGATCATTTACTTGCAGCATCAGCTACTTAGTGTTTTAAGCATATATAGTGCATATTATCCTTGAAATAAGAGACTTCCCTAGGTTGACAATTTATATTGAACACTCTATATGTTATATTTAATTAACTTGCATATAGGGTGCCCAACATTTTGGCGCCGTTGCTGGGGAAGATAAGTATTAGACACTATTGTAGTTGCATCCAGTAATTGTCTTCATTCATCCTTCTTTAGTTTTTTTCCGTTTGCATGTTTTGGGTTGCATGAATACAAGAAGGGTGCAGTGTGACCATCTTATAAATCCCAGAATCCCACAAAACACTAACGCTGCAGGTGGTTGAGGCCATGGGACAAGTACAACATTGGGGAGAAGAACATTCATTGACGACCTGGTTGATAGAACTGATTCTTCTATCAGGGCTTGCTATCAGGAAAAAAACATCAGAAAAATACCTGCCACCCCTGGAGTGGAAACATCGGGCTCTACAGTGGAGAACACACGAGGAGCTGCAACAGCCTCGAATACCCCTACAGAGGAAGACAGAGTTATTACTATAGGATCGACTGATCAATATCTAATCTATCACATTAACGGGAAGGTTGTGACTGAAGAGGAGTGGACACAGTTCCATCAGAAATTCATCGATCAGTGGAAGAACGAAGAGGATAAAACAGAAGAAAATATGAGTAACAGATGTGATCCCGAAGAGGAAGAGGCAATGGGAGAAAATCATCATCATGACAGTAATTCCTTTCCTGAAGGGATGGTGGCTACACTTCAGTTCCCAATTCAACAACCATAAGGGATAGCCCCCATGAAAAATATATCGCCATCGGTGTTGCCTCGCTTTTATGGAAAAGAAATAGAGGATCCAAATGCATTTCTTTTTGAATTTGATATCCTCTATTGCAACTATGACTGCACCACCAACGCACAGAATCTGGAACTCTTCCCTTCCACTCTGAAGGACAATGCATTACGCTAGTTTATGAGCCTAGGAGGCGGAACTATCACTAATTGGTACAAGATGAAACATGTGTTCCTGGAAAAATATCGGGAGTATTGCAATACCAAGGATAAGAGAGAATAACTGTTTAAAATGGTACAGAAGGATGATGAAAGTTTGGAAGATTTTGTCGAAAGGATTTTATATAATGTGCAGAGAGCTGGACAAACTAATATGGGGTTAGATGTGCTCAAAATAATCCTACTTCGCAAGATTAGGGATGACTGACTAGACATGTTAAACCTGTTAGGAAAGGGGGATATCTCCAAGGAATCCTTTGAAAAGATTGTGGAACTATGCAAAAGGTACTCTAGGGGGTCTTCCAGGAATAACAGACAGGACAAACATGACAAATTAGAACGTGATGTCTTTGATAGAACTCAGAAGTCATCTAATGGAGGAGCCACCCATGCAAAGATAGGAAATCTCCTCGAAAATTTCAAAACAGAAATGATGAGCTATGTCTCCTCAGAAATAGATGTCCTAAGGGAAAAGCAGAAACAAGCAATAGAGGATCTCACACTAGGTGTATTCTTCCCTAGATGTAGAAAGAACCACCCTCTGAAGGAGTGCCTGCTTGACAAGGTAGAAGTGTGTCAGCTATGTGAGCTGAACCATGACACAAAAGAATGCCCGTCACTACCTCAAGTGAAGGTTGTTCTATAGGCATCAACTCCAGAGGTGGAACTAGCTTACTTTATTGCACAGAAAAGGCCCTGGCCGCCTCGAAATCAAGGTATAACTCCAGAATCATTTCCATTTTTAAATAACATAAATAATTGGAATAATATGTAGAATATTAATACACAATTCTCTTCATCTTATGCTAATCCTCTATGGTACCCCTCTCAATCTTCAATGCAAAATTTTAACTACTGGAACCCCTGGGCTCAGCCACCACAGCCACCGAACCAACCAAATTCTTGGTCTCCTAGATGGAGGAATTTCCATCCAGGGAATTAGTTTCCCCATAATCAACCCTCTAAATATATTCCACATCAAACATTTTCTCAACAACCATACCCTCCTCAATATCGCAGCTGCAGCTCCAGAATAATGTTGTCCCCAATATGTTGATACAACCTCAACTGCCTGCTCAACCTAACCCTAACCCAAATAATAAAGTAGTCCATCAGTTTGAAACTGTCAACATGCCTTCCTACTCCCTTACTCCTGTACCCTGCAACGTATCTACTTACGATCAGGAAAGGTAGTGGAGCCTTTGATCATTGAGGATGTTCCATCCTCTGTGCATGAATAAGGGATGAATCCACAGTATTTATCCAATGCAGCGACCCCCATCATTGAAGATGTTGAAAATCCTACTAATATGCCAGCTAAAACACAGAGTGATGCATCTATAGACACATAGCCTACCCAGTTGATTAGGGAAGCTCCATACCCTAAAATATTAATGTTACCAAAGGTAGTGGGACAACCTCAGTTTAACCTCTTAGGAGAATGAAAAAATATTTATGTTAAAATTCACCTTCTTCAGGCCATTAAAGATGTACCTATATATGCAAGAACTGTTTAAGATCTGTGTACAACGAAACCAGGAAGGAAACCCAGGGATCCTCCCACTATTCATGTCATAGGGAAATTATCTGCATTGATAATGGGAAAAACCCTCTTGGCCAAATATGACGACCCTGGGAATCCCACTGTCACTATGCAGATTGGGCATACATAGATACCCAACGTATTGGTATACTTAGGAGCAATAATTAACGTTATGACTATTGAAACTATAAGAAAACTTGGGCTCACTAATCTCAGGAAAACCCCGACCGTTTTAGAATTGGCAGATAGATCCACTAGTAAACCTAAAGGAATTTTGGATGATCTCGTCATATCAATTGATTCTTGGGAGTACCCTGCTGACTTCTTGGTTTTAAAACCTAAGTCATAGCTAGGAGGACACCCATTGATCCTGGGAAGACCCTGGTTAGCTACAGTTGATGCTTGCATTAGCTGTCTATCTGGATCTAGGACCATATCAGATGGCACTGAGATAAAGAACCTCACTCTCTATCCTCCAGCTCGGCCGAGCTTAGAAGATGAAACTCCATTATGGATGAATCCAGAGGAAGAAGAGGGCGTTCATCCATTATTAACAATAGGGAAGGCCTTAACTTTTAAAGATGAAACTGAAGATGACGCCATTAATAATTTCATCAGTGAACCCACTTCTGTCAATAAGAAAATTTATCAGATCCTGAATACTGCTCTAGGTGAAGAGGAACAAGAAAATCTCACAGAAGAGGCATTAGTCACTCACACTCATATAGTTCTAGTATTGAAAGATTTGAAAAGTGTTCCTATCGATGTAGAGTCTGGAAAAACCCTGAATATTAATCCCAAACTTTCCCTAAATGAACAGAAGCGCCTGATCAGTCTCTTAAAAAAACACAAGGGGTAATTTGCTTAGGAATACATAGACATGAGGGGTATCCCCTCTAAACTGTGCACCCATCACATTTATATCAAAAGTGACTCTCAGCCTGTGTGCCAGCCTCAACATCGAATGAACCCCAATATTAGGGACATCGTGAAGGAAGAAATTCAAAAACTCTTGGAAGTAGCATTTATATATCCCATTTCAGACAGTGAGTGGGTGTCTCCGCTCGTAATAGTACCCAAGAAGAATGGTAAATGGAGATTCTATGTGGACTATAGAGAGTTCAACAAGGAAACACAGAAATATCACTTGCCCCTGCCTTTCATCGATCAAGTACTTGACACCTTATCCAGGAAGAAGTTATTCTCCTTCTTGGATGGGTTTAGTGGGTACAATCAAATCCAGACTGCTCCTGGAGACCAAGCTAAATCTACCTTCACCTGTCCCTAGGGAACTTTTGCATATAGAGTGATTCCCTTTGGTTTATGCAATGCACCAGCCACATTTTCAAAGAGATTGGATTAACATCTTTTCAAAATTAGTTAATGATAGTATGGAAATTTTTATGGATGATTTTACTCCTTATGGCAAATATTTTGAAGAAGCATTGAAAAATTTGGAAAAGGTTTTAACTCGCTGCGAACAAATCCAGCTATCTTTTAGCACTTAAAAGTACCATATGATGATGAGTGAAGGAGTGGTGTTGGGGAATTTTATCTCTGCTGATGGCATCCAAGTGGACCCCTCTAAAATGAAGCTAATAAAAAATATACCTACTCTTGTAACTCAAAAAGAAGTGCGAAGTTTCTTGGGGCATGCTAGATATTACCAAATATTTAAAGAAATTTTTTCCAAACTTGCCTCTCCTTTGTTTTCACCATTAATGAAGGATGTGCAATTTATTTGAAATGAGGCATGTCAGACAGTGTTTGTTAAACTTAAGGAGAAGCTGTGCACAGCTCCCATCCTAAGAGGGCCCAATTGGACCCTGCCTTTTCACATTTCTTCAGATGCTTCTGATACTGCCATTAGAGAAGTTTTAGGACAGCAGGATGGTCAAGCACCTTATGCAGTTTATTATATTAGTAAAAACTTAGCCACTACTGAACTTAATTATACTGTTACCGAGAAGTAGTTCTTAGCCATTGTTTACTCCATTAACAAATTTCGACATTATATCACTGGATATCCTACATTTGTGCACACTGACCACTTGGCCATCAAATATCTAATGAACAAACCTGTTACCAATGCCAGGGTAACTAGGTGGCTATTACTATTACAGGAATTTGATATTACCATTATAAACAGACCTAGAAGAGAAAATGTTGTCACTGATTTCCTATCTCATTTTACTAACAGTGATGATAATTTTCCTGTTGAGGACTCTTTTCCAGATGAACACTTATTTGCAGTTTCAGCTCACTCCCCTTGGTATGTAGATGTCGCTAACTACTTGGCTGTAGGAAAGCTTCCAACACATTTGTCCAAAAGAGAAAAGAGAAAAATTATTCAACAAAGTGCTAGGTATTGTTGGATAGACGGTCATCTCTTCTACACCGGCCCTAATCTTGAGATCAGAATATGTGTAAGTGAAGATGAAATATTCCATATTTTGAAGGCCTGCCATGATGAGCCTTATGGGGGGAATTTTGCAGACAGGAGGACAGGACACAAAGTGCTGAGAATGGACTACTATTGGCTAACCCGTTTTAGGGATGCAAAAAGATATGTCCATTCTTGTGATAGCTATCAAAGGATGGGCCAACCCAATAGATTAGATCAAATGCCTCTTCAACCACAACTGGTGGTTGAACCCTTTCAGAGTTGGGCCTTAGATTTTGTTGGTCCTATCAGCCCTCATTCCAAGCAGAAATCCTACATCTTGGTCTATATCGGCTACATGATGAAATGGGTAGAAGCTGTGGCTCTGGTGAAATCCAATGACTAGGCTGTGATCAATTTTCTGTATGGTGAAGTCTTTACCCATTTCAGGGTACCCAAGGAGGTGGTTACCGATGGAGGACCTCATTTCATGTCGAATCAATTCGAAGCTTTTGCTACGAAAGTACCATATTCAGCACCGGATAGCTTCACCATACCATCCCCAAGCAAATGGCCAGGTGGAAAGCACTAACAAAGTTATTGAAGCCATCCTTACCAAGCCGGTCAAGAGCCATCATAGAGATTAGGCTGATAGACTTCCAGAAGCATTGTGGGAATATCGTACTACTTGGTGCAACACTACACGTTTCTCTCCTTATGACTTGGTGTATGGGAAAAGTGTTGTCTTCCCGATTGAATTTGAAATTAAGACTTTGAAGATAGCTATGAAGGTAAACTTAGATGTAACTGAATCTCAGAAGAGAAGATTGAATCAATTCAATGAACTTGATGAGAACCGTTTAGCTGTTGTGGATTAGACAATATTAATCCAGCAACAGAGATCCAATTGGCACGATCGATTCATCAAAAATAAAGTCTTCTGTGAGGGAGACTGGGCATTATTATATGATTCAAGATTCAAAAGGGACTTCAAGGGTAAATTACATACAAGATGGTTGGGCCCATACCGGGTACACATAGTATTTAATAATGGTACAGTCCACCTGGTAACCATTGATGAGAATCGTGCACCATTATTTGCTAATGGTCATAGGTTGCGACTGTACCATAAGCCTATTTCAAAGGATGCATTGACTTCACAGATTGCAGCTGATCTAGACTACCAGTTAGAACAAGGGAAGGAATATTTTTATGCCCTTGTCAATCCTTAATTAATCGCTATAGATCTTACATAAATTTTTTTGTACATAAATAAATTGATATTTGTATTGTTATTGTTATCTTTTTCTTTTGCGATTGATCCATTTTTTTTTAAATAAAATGTGTAGGGAAGCGCTTAGGGAGTGGTGGTCATCATCGGGAATATTGACCAAGGTCGTCCTTCTGTAACGTCCTACACCAGAAGAAAATTCCTTGAACAAATATGTTGCAGCCGCAACACGTTCCTTTATCCCCTTTTGGGCAGCTGCAACACCTTCAAAATCATTGCCTTTTTCCCCCTTTTGCGTAGCTGCAACACTGTAAAAAAATTTCCTTTACCCCCTTTCACGCAGCTGTAATACCGTAAAACTTCTGCCTTTACCCCCTTTCCTACAGCTGCAACACCGTAAATTTCTGCCTTTACCCCTTTCCATGCAGCTGCAACACCGTAAAACTTCTGCCTTTACCCCCTTTTGCACAGGTGCAACACCGCAAAACTTCTGCCTTTACCCCGTTCTGCGCAGCTGCAACACCGTCAACTTCCATTAGCTTAAAGCCTTTTTCTGATCCTCGTATTTCACTTTTGTCCATTTTCACCTTTCCTGGCAGCTGCGACACCGTTTCACTTTTGTCCATTTTCACCTTTTTCGGCAGCTGCAACACCATTTCACTTTTGTCCATTTTCACATTTTCGGGTAGCTGTGACTCCGCCACAGTTGGATTATTTTTCTATAATCCAAGGCCGCGACTTTGCTAAAATTGCTTGATTTATCTATGGTCTGCGGCTATGACTCTTCCATTATTGGAATAATTCTTTGCAACTGTGGTTAGCAACTCTTCTAGATCTGGCTCCGATTCCTGATGCTGACGATTCCAATTTATATTCCAGCATTCATAATGTTTTTGACCAATTTGACACGATGGTTTTGGTTCGCCAAAAGAAAAGGTCATTACAGCATACCTTCAATAATAATTACACTTAAATGGTTTCCATTCACACGCTCTACTATTTTCCAAATGTCACCATCCATCGCATATTTTCGAAGGTATGGTTCTGATTATCTACTTGATTAAGTATTGACTGGATCTGACAATATTAATCATACCTTCCTTTATGTGCCCATTATTACACCTCCATATTGTTAACCATCTGTTAAAGCGGATTTCACCACACTAGGTGAATCACACATTGTATGGCCTTCCCCTGTCCCGCTGCAGACTCATTAGCTCCTATGGACCACTTTTTATCTTTTGATGTATCATTGACCATCCGTAAAAAACATTATAAAAAAGATATACGCAGCCTTTTCCCCAATAACCGCGTACATACGTGGATATTCCCTCTATAGTAGCGTACATCGGGATGTGTACATAATCCAAAATCCTTTGGAGCGTTCCTTGACTTGGATCCGACTCATATGACTCCTAGCCTTCCATATGCCTTGAAAGCATAAGAGAGAATTGAGAGTATCGAAACTATAGTCCATTGTTACCAGAACTCATGCTTGAGTCTGCATCCCTTTGTCCCTTGGAGCACCGTTGTGTTCTTCCCAAGCTTGCCTTTTGCTTTTAAGCTTGCTATTGAAGTGATGGAGGATTGAGGTGGTGGAGGCCCAAGTGGGGGATTCAGTTTCTCCAGTTCGCAAACGTGCCATCAGAGGTTGTCACTTGTAATCTCTGATTCATATTAATAGAAATATCTTTTCCTGTCCAGTAATGTGTATTTGAATGAATATTGTATCCATTGGAATATGTCAAATGCTTATATATTATTGATTATATATGCTAGAATAGATATAACACCATGAAATATAGTATGCTTGTATTGTCTACTTGTTGTTGAGGACGTGCTATAACAATTCAAGCTAAATATTGGAAAGCTCAACGAGAATCTACTTCAACCGTCCGGAATAAGGTATGAGGTTCGATCCTTTAGTGTTAGATGTTTTTATTTCTATTGCATATTGGGAAAGATTGATTTCTGGAGTCTAGCTGTCTGTTGTGGTACCCCAAGCCATAGGAATTTCTCTCCGTAACAGAATTGGCGACTCCGCTGGGGAGTTCCTATTAATTGTCCTTTAGGGGTTGATCTCTTGGCATTCAATGTATTTGAATTTCTCTCTCTCTCTCTTGTTTCTGTGTCGGGTATGGGGGCATGTATGCCTGGTAGAGCCTGATTGGTGTAAATTTAGTCTCAGCCTATCTGTTTTCGTTGAATTTGTGCATCTTTTTCTTCCTGTACGCGGGTTTGTCACTTACAGTCGCATATACACGCGGTTTCCCCTGGGATTGTCGCGTAGACACGCGGGTTCACTGTGTACAGTCGCGTATACCCTGGTTTTTACCTTTTTGTGGAAGATAGTGGATTGCTGGGTGAATGCTGTTAGTTGCTGAGTCTCGTTTGGCACTGCGTGATTCTATTAATACCTCTGTTTTTTACCAGAAACGTTTTTTTTTAGCCTAAATTTTTTCTTTTAGGAAAGTTCTTGTCATGGCATCTTTGATTTTTTGTTTGAGAT
>LPNX010444729.1:873159-883365 GCA_001517045.1 Pseudotsuga menziesii
CTAGGATTGTATTCGTATCTGGGGGCTCTTTCGGGAGTTTCGGGCTTTGCTACCCTGCCCATATGGTCAATCCCGCCTGCGACTGTCCGCCTGAGCGTTGATTATATTGAGGTTACCTTAGTGACCTTACCTAGGATATCGAGGGGGTACATGTAGAGGTTATTCTGCATGTGTCCCGGCCAGGTTGGGGTCGGACAGCACATTCGCTTTACGCGTTGAAGCTGAGGGCCACAATAATTGGTTTCAAACCTCCGCTTGTGGTGACAAGGGCCTCCCAAGCCTCTCCTAGGCGAGAAATACCAGCCACATTCGGGAGCTCACTTATCCAGCCATTGGTTTCTTGCTTTTGGCTTTAGATTTTATAGTGATTGCTCTGTGCACGCTATTTTGGCCTAGGGTTGACGTAAATAGAGAGTCTTTGATTTTTTTGTTGAGTCATTGTGGAGTCAGGTGCAGTTCCGCACCGTTCTCGTCGGTTAGCAGGACTTCCACCTTCCACTTCTCCTCCTCCTTTGGGAGAGGGGCCTAGACGGTCCAGGCGGACTATGTCACACATTGATTCACACACCATGGAGGATCATCCAGAGACTATTCCTGAGCCACCTCCTGCTATTCATATTGATGATGGGGAACTTACTCCTACATACGATCCCTCACCTGACCTAGCTGAGGTCGGTCCTGTTATTTCCCAGATAGAATCTTTGCATGATAGACCTACTCATACTAGGCCAGATTCCCCATTGATCTGTTACCGGTATGGAATGCCGGATGATGCCGAGACTCACTTTGACCCTCCTAGCTATGTTACGACTGGTTTTCCTATGCACGATTTGACATTTCATGTTGAATCCGACTTTGATCCTAGCACTATGCCTGGGGGCAATCCCATGCCTTACCTTGCGGAGAGGTTTGGGAGTACTAGTCACATTGCACCTTCCATCCCAGCGGTGGAAGCTCCATCTTATATACCTTCTAGGTCTAGAGTTAGTGATCCGATAGGGATTCCAGGTTCTAGATGAGTGACGATAGGCACTAGTACATTTCTTCTTACAGAGATTCCTTCGTCCTCACTTCCAAGTTCTTCAAATGTAAACCCTCCACCTTACTCTCATGGTCCTTCGAGTCGGCACGTAGCTATGAGTCAGATCCGTACTGCGATTGCTAGACCAATTGTGTCTCAAGCCTACATACCACCCGTGGCTTTGGGAGGTTATGTTCATGTTTCTAGAGGTCAGATTGCTACTTCCATGACATATATCCCTACTTCCGGTATGTACATTCCTACTTCCGGAACGTATATTCCTACCTATGGAGTGTCTCATGGGGCATCGCAAGCGATGACCTATGGACCCTACTATGGGGCACAGTATGGACAGGTCTCTCCACCTTATGGAGGTGGGTATTCACAACCTGCTTACTCTCCGAACTATGGCTTTGTAGCTCCTACTAGTCAAGGTCCACCTCATTATGCTACTTCCACGCCACCCTATACGGGTCATACAGGAGGAGGTCACTATGGCCAAGGTCATGGTGGTAATCAATCCTATATGAACCAGCGAGTGGTCCCTAGATCTCATCATCCTAGGCTCCCTTTCCTCGCGACACTCAATTTACCTGACTTATCGAGACTTACGAACGATCCTGTGGCTCATGACCTGGCTTGGCCGGCTATCCCTACCAAGATTCCTTCGGACATACCTAAGTTCGAAGGAAAACCAGGAGAGGATCCGAGTGAACACATTACGACATTCCATCTATGGTGCTCTTCCAATTCATTGCATTAGGACTCAGTCCGTTTGAGACTATTTCAATGCACCCTTACAGGGCCTGTGGAGAAATGGTATATAGAGTTACCTAGGGGTACCTTTACTTTGTTCGACGATCTTGCGATGACTTTCCTTAATCACTTCCAGCTACTAGTGCGCTATGATGTTGGTAATGAACTCTTGTCGACATTTCGGCAAGATAAAGCCACCCATATTTTTGATCATATTCAGGAGTGGCATAGACGGAAGAGATTAATCAAAGCCTTTATACCGCCGGAGTTCCTCCTTGAGTGGTTCCTCAAATCTTTATTGCCATATATCGCGAAGGATGTTTCCACATCCAGAGTGCAGAATGAGGAACAAGCCATATTTAGGGCGTAGGAACTAGGCTTGGTCTATGCTCAATCTAGTTTGTTATATGAGATTATACCTAACGCTCCTCGTTCTAGTTTCGATCCCAAGGTCAAACCTGGACCACATGCCGGTGGCATTATGGGTAGTGCAAGTAAGAAACCTGTAGGTTCAGTTGTGAAACAAGTTGCTCAGTTGTCTATCAACCAGTCTGCCTCGGGAGAAGCTATGGCTTCGTCTCAACCTGCCCAAGCGGCGAATGTACTTGCTGTGCAATCGTCCGACTAGAAGGGTAACCAGCAACCCGGACGGAATCAAAAAAAGGGTAAAAACAATAATGATAAGAAGGGTGGGAATAAAAATGAGAATGCCAATAATAATGACAAGAACAATAAAAATGCTGGGGGGGACAAGCAGAATAAACGTAAGGTTAAGTTTCCTTGCAAGCTTTGTAAGGACGATCACCTCACTTACTTGTGCCATAGGATGGATGAAGCTTTGAAGTTCATAGCACAGGGCCCAGCTGTGTTAATGAACCCTTTACCGCATAACCAGAATATGAACTCGAAGTCCCATGATCAATATAGTGATGAAGATCCACCTAAAACTAGTGGTCGTGGGTGCATTAATATGGTCCGTGCCGCGAAAGTTGTGACGCGTGTGAAAGATTATTCTTCGTCACAACCCAACCCAGGCAAAGAGCCTGATCCACCAGGAACCCCTTTGCGCATTGATAAACTTGCGGATAAACCTAAGGCTACACCTCGCATTCCTAAGGGGGTACTTAAGCATTCGGGTCATAACCCAAATGCCCGAGCCGCCCAGAACTATTCAGTTGTCGAGGACTTGGGTCATACTCCTTGTGCGATGTCTGCATTGGAAGTGCTTCAGAGTTGTCCGTCGCAAAGGAAGGCTTTGCTTTCTGCTCTTGGTGTGAATGGTGATGATTCTTCCTCAGTGATCAAATTTGAAACCGCAGGACATTAGCCTCACTTGCCCTACTATGTGTCCCTTTTGGTGCATGTAGAATGTCTTAATGTGATCGTCAAACGTACTGTGATTGACAAGGGCGCTGCTGCTTCTATGATGTCTTTGTCTTGTTGGAAGGGTCTTGGTTCTCCTGAGTTGTCAAAGTCTACGACCATGTTAACTAATTTTGATGGGAGATCGTTTAGGCCGCACGGTATCCTTCCTTCTCTTAAAGTCCGTTTGGGAGGGAATACCGTTGCGATAGAGGTTGAGGTGGTTGATGTGCCCCTTGACTACAATCTCTTACTGGGAAGGAATTGGATGTATAGTATGCAAGCTGTTGCATCTTCCATATTTCACGTTGTATGCTTTCCTCATAATGGGAAGATTGTAACGATTGATCAGATGGCATTCAAGAATCCTCCTGTTAGTGCATCTTCGGAAGCTTCGGTTCCGAAATTTGAACATTCCCAGCTGGCAACTGGGAGTGTGGGTGTAGGTATGTATCCTTCCCTCATGGGAACCTTTAGTTGTCCTGCACCCGTCCTCATGATAGGATCTAGTTTCGATGGTGCTTCCACGTCTACGAGATCGATGCCTTTTCGCACAAGTAATATGGGAGATCCTTGGATTCTTCCTTCACTGAGTCCTTCAAGTGAGGCCATTGAGACGAGTGTGCCGTTGCCTGCAGTCATGATAGCTTACCAAGCTAATCTCCAGTCTGCTGCAGAGCCTTGTTCTTCTTCTTCACGGACAGAGGAGGAAGACCCCTATGTGCTGCTGGCATGGGCAGTACAGTCTTCTCATGCCCATGACTTCCTTGATATGGTTTTCCCTTTAGATGAAGCGATCATCGAGGCTATGTCGGGATTTGAGCCACCATGGGAGAAACTTCATCATAGATCATATTTCCTTCCAGAGCTTGACCTTTTGGAGCATGAGGATTATAGGGATATTCTTAGACAGAAAGTTGGTAGACCCATGATTCCATTAAGCTCTCCTAGTCAGATGGCTGATGGAAACATGGAAAACATATCGTCAACTATGCCTATCAACATTTCTCGCAACCCTGGTACAATTGAGAATGTCTACATTGGGGCGGATTGTTCCCAAGATGAGATTCGCGAGTATACCGAGTTGTTTAAGGAATTCTGTGATGTTTTTTCTTGGTCTTACGATGAGATGCCAGGGATTGACCCTCAGATTGTCGAACACGAAATTAAGACTTACCCCAATGCTAAGTTTGTTCGACAGCATTTACGCGTGGTAAATCCTAGGAAAGCACCCGCCATAAAGGCAGAGATAGAGAAGCTATTGAAAGCTGGTTTCATCTATCCCGCTCCCTTGACAGAGTGGGTTTCAAACCCCGTTCCGGTAGATAAGAAGCAAGGAGCGATCCGTATATGCACTGATTTCCGTGATTTAAATCGTGCCTGTCCTAAGGATAATTTCCCCACACCGTTTATAAATCAAATTTTGGATGAGTGTGCGGGTAGCGAGGTGTTCTCCTTTATGGACGACGTTTCCGGGTATAATCAGATTCAAATTAAACCTGAGGACCAACATAAGACCACATTTATTTGTCCTTGGGGAACATTTGCATATCGTAAAATGCCTTTCGGCCTTAAAAACACCGGAGCTACGTTTTAGCGGGCAATGACCTTGATTTTCCACGATCTCAAGTCCATTATTGAAGTATTTTTGGATGACCTCGCTGCTCATTCTCGCATGAGGATGCGTCATTCTTATCACTTGAGATTGGTGTTCGAAAGATGCCGGCACTATGCTGTTAGATTAAACCCTCATAAGTGCATCTTTTGCATGAAATCGGGTCGTTTGTTAGGATTTATCGTTTCGAAAGAGGGTATAAGAGTCAACCCTTTGAAGGTTGAGGCAATACTTCATTTGTCTCCCCTGCAAAATATTCGTCATCTTCAGTGTTTGCGAGGCATGGAAAAATTCCTACAAAGATTTGTTATCAATTTCGCCAATTTGACTAGAGGTTTCATGCATCTCCTAAAGAAGGATACTCCCTTTGAATGGGATGAGCCAGCCCAGGAGTCCTTCGATGCACTTAAGAGAGCCCTAGCATCGTCCCTGGTGATTAGTCCTCCGGATTATAGTCGTGATTTCCTATTATATGTGGCCGCGTCTTTAGAGACGATTGGGATGGTTTTGGTTCAGGAGGATGAGGAGCTCCAGGAGCATGTCATATATTATCTGAGCCGAAACCTTATTGACGCAGAGATTCGGTATTCTCATGTCGAGAAGCTTGCCTTAGCTACCGTACATGCGGTGCAGCGTTTGAGACATTATATTCTCCTTCGCCAAACCTTGGTTGTTGCCCATGTCAATCCATTTCAGTTCGTCCTCACACGTAGGATGATTGGGGGAAAATATAATAAATGGATTGTCATTCTGCAAGAATTTGATCTCGAATTTGTTTCGGCAAAATCGAAGAAATATTTAATCTTTGTAGAGCTCATATCGGATTTTCCGAGCGAGGCTGAGGAGTCGGTATGTGAAGATACGTTCGTTGATGAACACATTTTCTTGATCTCAATGGCTGACCCATGGTACAGTGATATCATAGTATATTTGCAAACACAGAGGACCCCTACTCACCTCTTGTGAGATGAGCGACGTCGATTACGTCACGTTTCCAAGAACTACCTCATAGTGGACAATACTTTGTACCGCCGTGGAGTAGATTCCCTTTTACGACATTGTTTAACTCATGACGAGGCTGAGGTAGTGCTTAATGATTGCCACAGAGGGGCGTGTGGTGGTCATTTATCTGGGCTTTCTACAACTCAAAATATTTTGAGAGCAGGATATTTCTGGCTGTCGATCTTCAAGGATTGTATTGAAGCGGTCAAGAGGTGCCACCCTTTCCAGGTGTTCGCACGTAACATGCGCTCGAAGCCTGCCCCGTTACACCCTATTATCACCGCCGGTCCCTTCACCAAATGGGGGCTTGATTTTATGGATTGCAACCCAGCTTCGTCTAGGGGGCACCATCATATCATAGTGGCTGTCAATTATTTCACGAAATGGGCCGAGGCAATGCCTACAGTAAAATCCGATGGTGAGACAGCCGCTCACTTCGTATTCAACCAAATCATCTATAGGTTCAGGATTCTGAGAGAGCTTGTCACTGACCATGGCTCGCACTTTCAGAATCGTATGATAGAAGAGTTGGCCTCCAAGTTAGGATATAAGCAAGAGCACTCCTCTTATTACTATCCTCAAGCGAATGGACAGGTTGAAGCAGTGAATAAATCACTTAAGTCCATTCTCCAACGAACCATCGCACAAAGCAAGAAAAATTGGCATATTATGTTGTACCCTTCTTTGTGGGCATATCGAACCGCGGTAAAGACTGCCACTGGTTTTTCTCCATATCAGCTTGTTCATGGAGTGGAGTCAATATTGTCGGTTGAATGCGAGATTCCTTCGTTGAAGTTAGTCGTGGAACTCTTACCAGACACTTCACCTTTGGAGGAGCGTTTGGTTCACCTTGAGCAACTCGATGAGCAACGTAGAGATGCATTGTTGACTCTAGAGGTTAATAAGCGTCGCGTGAAGGCCCAATATGATAAGTCTGTCCATCCGAGAGTGTTTAGTGAGGGAGACTTGGTCCTTTTGTGGGATCAATCGAAAGAACCCTTGGGGGCAGGGAAGTTCAATCCTATGTGGCGTGGTCCTTACGTGGTCAAGCGTGTATTAGAGAAGGGTGCCTACGAGTTAGTGGATTACGAAGGGACAGTCTTGGTGGAGCTTAGAAATGGGCTCTATCTTAAGAAATACTATGCATAATCTTTAGCCAAGGCTGTTTGTTGTATATTATTGTACAACTTTTTTGCATAGTTAGGTCTTATTTATCGTGATCGGGTTTGTGATTAGTTTCCATTTCTTGTGGCAGATGTCAATGTAATCTTCCACCTACATAGGATTCGCGGATGGTGCAAGTCGTCACACTCAACACTCAGCCTCAGCTGTTTGGGTGATTTATACTCCTATGGGTCATGTACTGTCTTCAGGAGGTGTATGTCTACGGCCATCTTCCAACAATGTTGCTGAATATAGTGCCGTTATCGAGCTTCTACAGGATTCCATTTCACATGGTGTTCTCTCTCTTGAGGTACGTCTTGATTCAGAGTTAGTAGTGTCACAGCTCAATGGTTTGTACCATGTTAGAGATCCGACGTTATTGAGGAGATTCTTGTGTGAGATTGCTAGAACGGCAATTTGAGAACATAACATATATAAACATTCCAAGAAATTATAATCAAATTGCTGACTCATATGCTAACTATGTGTTAGATTGGCATTTGTTTCATTCATTATAAATTAATCATAAACACAATTTTTACACATGTAAATAAATAAACCGATCACCATAAAACTTTTTTATATACATCAAAAATGTGGTAATACATAATGTCATAATACAAAATTGGGGCTTTGAAAGCCACCATCATATACACGGTAGTACAAAATAGATACACTCCCAGGTGTCTAGTCTTGTGGAGGTGGACGAGGGTTGTGATCATGATATGTCACCACGGCTCTAGCTAGCCGCCGAAATAAATGCACCCATGTGCGTGGTACACCCACCACCTATCTCTGCATAGCCTCAGGCAAGTCCTCGACTTGCGCCATGGGAATCCTGTGAGTCAGTCGCACGAAGTTGGTATGGATGCTTTGGAGTGTTCGCTCCACATCCACACCGGTGATATCGTCTCCTCTTCCTCTCCATCTATGATGTGGGAATCCCTCTGGTCGTCATGGTCCCACATCTGCACATGAATGGTAGATGTCATTAGGTATTGTCACCCAAAACCATGTCTTTTTGATTCCATTAATCAAGAAAACACAAAAAAATTAAATACTTCAAAATTTTTAAAAAGAATAAGGGTCGAGATTCGTTACCTATGTCTCCATATGCTGATCCTGGTGGTAATGGCATGTTCGGTTCTCCCTGGAAGTCTATCCCTGCATAAGGGTAGTCCTCTATGGCAACAATCTGTCGTCGCCACCATGGAAAAAAGTTTGCTGGATAAGGGTTGGCCACCCTACCGCCCCCCAGTCTGCGCATCGTGTCTGCCCAACGTCGTTGGGCCAGATCTCGAACCCCGTGGAGAGGAACATCCACTCTAGGGCTCAATCCTGGAACACGCTCCAAGAAAAACGTGCTCAAGATGCTGTTGAACCCGAAGTTCCGTATCCTACCTGCCTTGCACTCACTGAGCTGATGTTTCATGTTGCTCAGTAGGGAAGTGCTCCAGTCATAGATGGTCGGTGTCATGCACTCCACCGCATAGAACATCAGTGGCCGAGAGGCCTGATGGAGTGATGCTAAGCCTGCTATCCTGCCCAGTGTCAGTAGTATGGCCTTTAGGCCCAGCACCTGTATAGCGTTGGTGGGAACTTGACTCCCCACCTTCTCCGTCTTTGGGTAGCAGTACACAGCTATGTACTTGTCGATAGTCATCCCATGACTTGGCCCTCCTCGGGCATGAAGGTTCACCATCTCACCTCGCCATGATAGACCTGTGATAAAATAGATATCCTCCACCTCAATGGTGAGGGACATGCCGTCTAGCTGGAAGGAATCTGAGTCCGGATCCCAATATTCTACAAGCATCTGTAGTAGTCCTGGTTTGGCCCTCAAGCCACCTAGGCACCAAAACTTGTAGAGTCCGCATCTTCTTAGAGCTTCTTGAGCCATTCTGTCAGCCCTTATTGCTTCCTCTACATCACCGTGCTCGTGTTCTCGCCACTCTAGCACCATCCTACATGAGAGTTTGACCAAAATGTTCATTAGATTCTTGTAAATCTTTATGCGCGGCGTCATACGCGGCTATTTTGAAAACAGCCGTGTATGTACGCGGTTTCTGGTCCCTTTTCCGCATATAGACAGCCCTATACACGGAAAAAGCCTCGATACCCGCATGGGCCGTAGCGCTCATTTAAGTTTGGCCTTTAAAAATTCATTTGACCTTGAAAAATTATAAAAATTGTATTGAAATGCAAGCAGAGAGCATGAGTAAATACCTGGAAGAATCGGTTGTGAATTCCGCCGGCTGGATATCCTGGAATTTGCAGTTGAATATCAGAGGTCAAATGGGTAAAAGTTTCAAATGATTTCTATTTTTTACTATTTATAGAAAAAAATTTCAAATATTTGAAAATTTTTACCCCCTTTCCTATAGTTTTGACCGTTTCTAACCATTTTGGACCGTTTCTGACTTAATCTGTGATGTAGAAGACCATTTTCAGCGCCGTTTCAGCCTTTGGATTGACCCGTTCATATTGATCTCAGGTATAACGTCTATACTGGCATATAGTTTAGGTTCACCACCGTTTGCATTTTGCATGACCTTATGACCATGTCACTATATCCTTAGGTACGAACCCACTCTATTATGTTGCGGAACCTTCTTGCTGCTATAGAAGTGGCATGATATGAGTGGTAGAGACTCACCTTACATGGGTACCCTAGTTAGCACCTTATTTGCATTTGGTTCCCATGTCGATGTTTCCCCCTTTAGGGTGTGGGAGTCTATTGTATAGTATTGCCATGACATTTAGCAAGAGCCTCATACGCCTCTTGATCTTATGCTGGTCGTGACCCCCCGGACTCCCTTATATCAAGTCATGGATGCATTATCATGAGCTTTGCCTGTCTTATTTGAGCTTTATGCTGGCTCTCCTGACATTGCGTTTCAGCCATATAGCTCGAGCTTGTCTCATGTCTAGCCATGCAGAGGCTGTATTTATATCCTTCGCAGCTTGATTCCTTTTTTTCCGGGAGGGGATTTTCCCCCGAGTGTCGATATCCTACACATGTATCCTTGCATTGAGCATAGGTATGTTCCACTGCTTGGAACTAGTTTGTTTGCCCTAAATGACACTCGTCTCCTCCTAGTTTGTAACTATAAAGCTAGTTTATTCTTTTTTCAAGCTTTTCAAATAACTGAAAAAGACCAAAAAAATCAAAAAACCAAAAAGACGGACAAGAAAAGATATTATCTTTGGCAGCTGTCGAGTCGTGTCACCTTCAAACAGAGCACTGTATATCACATCCATTGGTTGGGTTATAGTTTGACTTTAG
>LPNX010444729.1:896003-907053 GCA_001517045.1 Pseudotsuga menziesii
AGAGCATAATGAATTGTCCATACAAGTATTCCATGGAATTGAAATCGTCTTTGCCCTATTGGTCTAGAGATGTCATACATAGTGACGCCGGCCCATAACTTCAACAACTCATCCATAAGAGGCTCAATATATACGTTCATGTATTTAACCTAGTAGTTACCTAATTGGTCCAACATACATGATTAATTATATTTATCTATATGTCGTTATATATAAAAGACATAATTATCATGCATGAAACAAAGAAATGAAATATTTAGTGATCAGACTTTCAAGTCAAAAAATACAAATTAATTAAATCCCTAAAACAATCATTGCCAACATTGTGTGCTCTCTCTTGACCGAAATCCAAGGATTAAGGTTATTGTTTATAATAAAATAGGCCACACTGAGTAGGTAGAACGAAGCTCTCCAAATGAATTGACACCATCAGCTTCCAATGAAATTTTAACATTACGAGGTTCTTCTTTGAGAATTGGCCACTTTTCTTCGATGCACCTAAATGGAGACCCATCTGCAGGAATTCGAATAATATCATCTTAACTTCTGTTCTTTGCATAAAAATCCATAAACTGTGCTATACTTTGACACCTGAACAACCGCTGGAGACGTGGAATTATCATAATATAACGAAGAACTTTGTGAGGCACCTTTTTTGTCACTTTATCGGTTCGATACCTACTTGTTTGAAATTTTGGGCATTCATTTTCTAATGCATATTGTATATAGTATATGATATGATCATTAGGACATGTATCAATAGCTTGATACTCCATTCCAAATTCTTTCATAATCACATATATCTCTCGATATGTGGGTGGTAAAATATTTGACGTTGGTAATAGAAATTCACCCAAAAATCTACAAAATTCAAAAGAATAAGTCAATGTAAACAATATTAATCATCAATATCGCATCCATACTTTACAAATTAGATAACAATAGTAATATAGGAAATAAGGAAACCCTTTATGTACATGTGAACATGCAGACATATATAATTAACAAATTACATACCTTAGTATCTGTGTGAGACTAGTGTTTGATAAACCATTCAAAACCTTCAAGTTCACTAACAACAATATAGTAGATAGAAGATTTTTTTTTTAGCCTTCATAAAGAGGTTGACGTGACTTCTCAAGTAGACGATCAACATCATGACTATCATCCTGGTTCTCCTCATCCATTGGAGTAAATGTGTCTTGGATCAATCTATGTATCTCATCTTCCTGATTTGAATCACTAACGTTATCTCCATCCATAGCATCATTAAGAACTTGGTCAGCTTCAATATTCTAATCTAGATGTTCATCACCCTGTAAATGAGTATTTCTGCTAGTACTTGGAAAATAACTCTCTGGAATGGGACATTTTGGGGGCATTGTCTATATATTTACAGACAACGTAGTAAAATTAGTGTGTATAGAACATATAATAAAATGATAAGACGTTTTACTGAAATTCATGACATGATGACTATCAGAGAGAATACATTAAAAATTGAATAACCTTTTACCAAGGGACGATATTCATAACCCCCTTCAGCGTACCCCTTCCCCCTATAATGTATTTTAGTTGTCGTCCTT
Organism: Pseudotsuga menziesii; assembly: GCA_001517045.1. Classification (NCBI taxonomy): domain Eukaryota; kingdom Viridiplantae; phylum Streptophyta; class Pinopsida; order Pinales; family Pinaceae; genus Pseudotsuga; species Pseudotsuga menziesii. Next base: position 897,590 of record LPNX010444729.1, read on the forward strand.
AAAATTCTTCTTCTTTTCAAGCCCCTACAATTAGAGCAAGGGAAATAACATTTTCCATCTCCCCTCGCCTCTAATGTCTCTCTAAACTCAGCAAGCTTCCTTGCATTTTCATTCATAGTGAAAAATCCTTGTAGTGACAAGTAATTGTCTTGCCTACACCATACCAAACAGTAACTTGTCAAATACATTAGATATAAGTATATTTCTAAATGCAGTATATTATATACCAATTTCTATAAAGAAAAACATGAAGATTGTGATGAATAGGATTTTCATTGATGACAACATTAATGACAATCATTTTGGAAAAATATGGTAATTTGGTGAAAAACAGGAAAATGACTAAGTGTTGGAAAACTGGCTCAGGTAACCTTAAGAAAATTCCCACCACAAATTGTGTGTTAAAGAAAATGCATGCACCATATGGGGGTCTTGTAGATTGATATTTGGCCTACCTGACCATGTCTTCATATTGTCTTGGAAGTATCTCAGGAAGAAGTTATGAACCTGCAAAACAGTGTTTTAGGCAGATTAGACCAGACTAAGAAAATTGTCCAAGTGTTGGAAAAACTGGCTCATGTGGCCTTGGGAAAATGCCCGCCGTACCTTATAGGTGTATGATAAAAATTATCTAAATCTATCATCCTATAGCTTGTTGAATAGAATATCTCACCATGGTCTCAGTTATCAAAGAAGATGTTTTATGACAAAGATAATGGTCTTCCAAAACATAGTTTCAGCCTATTTTGCACTATTCCAGTACTGGAAAAACTACCTCAGTTGCCTCAAGGAAATTCCTGCCCTATCTCATGGGATGATGAGAAAAATAATATGAAAGTGTTAGGCTATAGCTTGTGTATGGGTGCATCTAACCATGGTATCAGTTATCCTATGGAGTGTTTTACGACAAAGATATAAATCTGCCAAACGTAAGAAAAATATTATTTTGCATTTTAAAAACACAAGAAAATTGCTTGTGTTAGATTCAGGAAATTGAAAAGGCATTTTTAAATGCCCGCAAGGAGGGGTTATTTTGATGATAAAATTCATTAGGTAGCATATGCATGTTACTTGGTGAACAAACTATCCATCGATACCTTCAGGTTGTCTTATCATGGTCTCATATGCAAAATATCAATCTTCCAAAAATAGGAAAAATAATATTTTGCATAGTGAGAACAAAAGAAATTTGGCCAAGTGTTAAAAACAGGAGTTTGAGAGGTCAGTTGGAAATTCCCTCCAAGGGTTGTCTTTATGCAAGTAAATTTATCAAATGTCATGGATCCATTCTTTGGTAAGTTTTCCACCTGCTCATGACTTCAAGTCTCCATAGAGTGTTCACACGTGTGAAATAGGAGTCTGCTAAAATGGGAAGAAATATGTTTTGATGTTCAAAAGAGGTTGAGAAGCTATTTTGAAATGCTTTCCAGAGGTTGTGTGTGTGTCAATAGATTTATCTTGTGATATGGTCTTGTTCATTGTTGAAATGGATATCTATCCATGCTTGTAGGTTTCCTTATGGTGATCACATGATCTAAGTGTTGAATTAAACAGTTTGGAAGCCTATATGTTGATGTGGACAGTACTGAAGATAAGATACTAATGGTGTATGGACAGAGTTGAGACAGGGCTGCAGTATGTTGTATGTTGAATGACTTGTTGAGTACAGAATGAAGACTTGCTGATTGGTATTTTTGATGTGTGTGCACATGGCAAAATTTGGAAGAGTGTGATGTATCAATTGTAATTTGTAATCTGAAATTTGTATAGGGAGGTTGGGTGGAGCTAGGGAAATACTTATTGGTATTTTGACAAGTTGAAGCATGTTTGGATGTTGTAGCATCCTAGTTAGTTGTAGCTGACTGAACCATTCTGGTGGGTGGTGGCATCTTATGGGTTGTATCCCATATTGGAGATTGAGGTCTCCACTTATATAAATATTACAAAACTATATCTTGTGTCCCTTGTGCAACATCTTGATAGTGACGTGTTTAATTGATGAATGACATGTGCCAAGTTGATATTGTTCTTTGATAAATATGTTGTTGAAGAAATTGTGAAATAATGATATAATATTGGTATAAAAAGTTGAAATTGAGTTGAATCCTTTGCTCACTGATTCAGCCCCCCCTCTCAGTGAGCATTGTGTCTAACAGACTGAAGTTTTCGTTGATGCCAACAAGTGTTGTGCAGTGGCCTTTGATTTACTCATAAGGAGACCTTGATAGTTTGGGCATTGGAACACTGTCATGTCCCTCCCTTGAAGGGACATTGAAAGTGTTGACCTTGTCAAGTGTCCAAGGGTTAAACATTTAATTACTTAATGATCCCTATGAATTTTTATTATTTAAAACTATGGAGGCATGTAATTTCTAAATTCATGTTATTTGTAATTAGTTAAGTATTATGAAAAATAATTAATGGTGGAAATGAGTTGTCAAGGAAGGAGGGTGCATCAAGAAACTTTCCTTGGATGGAAAAATGGAAACAATGCAAAAGAAGGAAAAAGAAACATGTCATAGAAAAGATAGAAACTATCCAAATTATTTTCTAATTTGGTGCAAGGATGAAAAGCAAGGAAAGATTACCTTATGCACAAACTTGCTAAAAGGAAGGAGCGGTTTCTATTTTAGACTAAAGGATACAAACATGGAAACATTTACTAAGCTTCATACTTGCTATTTTTCTCAAGAAGGTCGAATTTCCACTTTGGGTTAAGTTATACAAAGAATGAAACATCATTTGGAAACCAAAATTATTAATCCCATCAAGGAGGGCCACTCATGGCTTAGGAACAAGATTGGCAAGTGGGTTACTTGTTCAATGGGTGAAGGACTTGCTCAATAAGTCACCCAAGGTCTAATTAAAGGAATTTCCAACTCCATTATTCATTTCATTTGATGATTTGATTGTTGAATGCTTATGTGAGCATTACTTCTGAGTGTTGTTCCTCAGACTACTGGGAGATGAGCCCCAACCTTCCATTTCTCTCTCCTTCCATTCCCTTCTCTTCCATTGCAGGTATGCAGTGCTAGCTTGCATAAATTTGAGGATAATCATAGCCATTTTCATCCTCCATAAATTTCAGTTTGAGCTCCAGTGAATCCCATGCTTCACCTATGCTCACAATCCCTTACTGGCCACTGGATCCGGGCCTCTTGCCCCTTAATTTTGGAAGCATCTTTGTAATGGTCAGTAAATAATGTAATTTATGTTCTTTAGTGTCATAATTTTATGACAATTAAATTTAGCAGGTCCAGATATATGTTCCCCTAAAGAATATTGTCTCAGTTTCATCAAAAGGGCCTATTTTATCAATGTATGGGGGGATTGAGTAAATTTGAATGTTGTAATAAATATTCTATGCTAGGGAAGTGATTGAAGGGAGTATTCATGTTAATATATATTATATTTATCTCTATTAAAAATATCATATTTTACAGAAATGAATTTGAGTTGATTTAATTTCTTTTTTAAGACCCTGGCTAGATTACTAGCTTTTAATAACTAGTTTTACCAAAACAGATGTAAAACAAGTTCGATAGAATCAAACTGAGCTCTGTCACTTATTGTGAGTCAGTAAAATGCCTAAATTCCCATATCCATATCCATAAACGTTTTTTTTTGGGTTCATACCACCTTTTGGGATCCTCCTTTGCGTAGGGTTTTTGTTGACCCAAACTGCCAAAAATCCCCAAATTCACCCAAAACTTCTTAGAACTTTCCAGAAAATTAGTAAACTGTATAAATGATTTATTTATGTTATATTAATTCTGTAACAAACCTATACAAGTTTTCAGAATCCCCTGGTTGAAACAGACCGAACTACTCTCCTTAGTTTCACTGTTTGGCTGCCCAGAAGCATGGTAGTAGGTTTCCGCAGTGAGGACTCTGAACCCTAAATGGCACCATATATAAATGTGTTAGGGGAGATTAAATTATATGTCTGAAATATATTTTTTTTCTATCCACTTCTCACTCCTTTTTCCAGCAAAATTTCCTAGAAAAAAACCCTGATTCTCCCTGTCCGAAGAGGCTCTGAGTGGTTTGATTCAAAGTTCATAAATTTAAATTTAAATTATAGAATTAGATAGTGCTCAGGTCTTCACACCAGACATGGGACATCATATTGGTATCAGAGCTCTTTCCTTGGATCATCCTATGGAAAGAAATATCTCACTGAATAAATTTGCAGCCATGTCATACTGTGAGGATGACTATGATGAGCAGTATGAATAATACTGCAGAAGATATGAAGAAGAAGAAATCCTCTATGTTGATGGAGGCATAGTAAAAAATGAATATGATGAAAACTATTGGACATCAAATGGGGAAGAGATCAGATCTGATTCTCCAATGGTTAAGAAAAACTTGGCAGAGATCATTTAAGCATGTGAGAACATGCCTCACTACTACGAGGACTATCTAGCTTTGGGTAGGAATATTTGTGCAAACCTTTATTTTGGAGATTATATTTATTTCAAGTATGGATTCTAGCCCAAGCATGATTATGAGCAGTCTTTCAAGATCAACAATCCATCCAGAGATGAACCGAGTTGTTCCACCTCTCTGAAAAAAGAAGAAGAAGAAGGAACCAAAGGTGAAGATTCCTCAAAGCTATCTGCATATTCAAGATTTAAGAGTTTGTTTGGTTTTTATTAAAATAGAGATTCTGAATATTGTGACATGAGTACCACAAAATATGAAAAATTCTCAGGTTTCTTGGAGAAGAATAGAAATGAGGAAGAGGAAGATATCCATGAAGTGAAGTGCAAATCACCACAATGTGGTTGCATCAGAGAAGAAGTTGAAGAGGAATGCACTTCTAGTTTCTTGGTGGGTGATCTCCAGATCACTGCTCAAGGGTTTGGCTCATGTATGGGTTATGAGACATATTTTGTATTATATCCAAAAGAGGTACACAAATCAGATTTACAGTCACCTTCCGAGCCACATAATGAAGATGAAAACAAGGCCACACTGCTTGGGTGTGTGTTGTGCCTAGTGTTGGCTTCCTATTTTGACTATTCAGCATCATATTTTCTAGTTCAAGCCTCATGAGATCAAGTACTAGTCAACCTTATTTAGTGTTGTTTTGTACATGATTATGCCTTTTTGGGAGGTCAACATTGCTAGGTTTTGGTAAGTGACTTTTTAATTGCTTATTCATCACTTTGCTTTGTTTTTATGTGTATAATGCAACCTTTAAGTTTCCATTTAAATACTTGGTCAACTAATGAGTCTTTGTTTCTTCCATGTAGTGGTATCAGCGCTCAGAGGATATGTTGAACCAGCGATTTGGGGGATTTGGTCCATAGTGGAGATGTTTCTCTTGGATTCACATCACCTTCCAGATACTTATGAAGATTGTTCAGGTGTTGTTTCGTGGATGTCCTTCGTTCAAGGAGTTGTTGTTTTCCATCTTTAGCAGTATGTGGATTTCAGGGGATTTGAACTCCCATCTTTGGTTCAGATATGCCGAGATAGGTGTAGGGTTGTTAGCTGGATCGATCCTTGCTTCAAGATCGATTTTTACTTTGTATTTTCAGTATAAAATGAACCTTGAAACCCTAAGTAAGGATGGATACACAGAGAAGACTGGAAAAATCTATTTTTGTCAATAGATCCAGCGTTTATCTTCTTTAAAGTTTCGATTTAAGACTGGCAGGCATTGAGGGCAAGGCCCACCTTCAACACCAAACCTTTGTACTTAAGTATTGTTTGTTTTGCAGTAAGTAGAGTAATGTTTTTATCCTTTGACACTATTTTTATGGAATGTTAATGGTTTTGTTCATTTGTGAGTTGAAATGGAATGTATGTCCGCGGAATATTAATTAATATCATTTGCATTCGATCTAGCCTGTAGAATCGATTCAGGGGTGGATTTGTATTTTAACCCTCATTGGTTTTCAGCGTGGTTTGCTTATTGATGGTTATGATTATTGTTCAAAGACTCTGTTCAGGGTTATGGCATTGATAAACTGTGTGATGAACTTGATTTGGTTTGTTGTAGAATCGATTTAATGAAGGTTGAGAATAGATTGAAATTTCATATTTCTTTTGTTGTCAGCGTTATAGTGACCAGTGAATAGCTCCAATAGTGGTTTAATCCTTTTGAATTTTGAGTTTACAAGACTGTAGGGTATTTTCTGATTGTGTTGTGTGGATTTCAAAAGAATTTGCAGCATTTGTGGAGTTAGCAGAAGATTTGAAGACTTTAGTTTATAGAGTATTTAGGGCTTTTCAAACAACATTTTGCATTGGCCAGATAGGAGCTGGAATCATGTTTTTCTTGGTGTTGGATAAAATTAGGAAGAGAATCACAGTTCATTGATTTATTTCCTAGGGATTGAACACCAATCTCACAGTGTATGTAGATGAGAGTAAGTGTGTATGCTTCAAACAGTTCCAATATTCATTGGTATGCATTTTATAGTATCAGTATTCTTTTGTGTGCTTTTGCATAGGACACAGACAGGGTATATTCTGACAGTAGCAGCAAGTCAAATTTCCTTTTGTCAAACTGTTTGTGGACAATTTAAGGTTAAGAGGAAATAGATTTCATCTCAGTAATTATTTGAGAAGTGTTTGTATAGATTTCAGCATCAAACTCTGTAGGGTTAATGGTTGGAGTTTTAGATATAACACAAGGTCATTAAGATTGATTGAGCATACTCATTTGGTAGGTAAGTTCTTTTCTTAGCAGGCTGTTTGTTTTGAAGAGTAAACCATAATTGTTGTAGCTTAAGATTGTTGTAGTTTAGTATTTCTTTGGAAGATTAGTATTGTTTTGGAAGATTGCTGTAGGTTACTGTAGGTTATATTGAGTTTGAAAGTAAGGCAGGGGTCAGCAAATTGATATCCTTTTCTTTATGACAGACCTAGGAACTTGTAGCATTGATCATTCAATACAGTAATAGCTTCGTCAATTTCATTTTTGTTTGTGAATAGACTAGAATTTCTTGAAGTATGAGCATTGAGACTACTTTGCCCGCACATATAGTGTAGCAGCTCAAAGTATACGTCCTCCGGTCGATAATTAAATCAAGGTAAATTAAATAACATTAATTTTAACCAACATTTTGGCGTCGTTGCCGGGGAGTTGCTCCAAGGTAAGCTGGTATCTTGCTCATTTTTCACAGCATTTTTAGGTGTGACTAGTTGTTGCAGATTGGAGGAGAAGGGATGGTAAGACGAGAGGTAAGAACCTGCGCATCTGTTATAACAGGTTCCTTCAAACCCACCTGTAGCATAGATGCGTGATTGCTTTGGTTTGTTGTAAAATCTAGCAATAGCAGCAGTAGATATATTTAGACATTTTTTTGTGATCAGTTTGTTCTCTATTTCATTTCTTGACTGTTTTTATTTTGGCAGAATGGAGGAGAGGGGACGGTAAGACGAGAGGTAAGAACCTGCGCATCTGTTATAACAGGTTCCTTCAAACCCATTTGTCGAATAGGTATTTCGATTCATTTGATTAAAAATTCTTGTTATTTTCAGTAATTGTTTTGATGAGACCCAGAGATAGTAAGGGAAGATTCATTAAAATTCATTCCGATCTTGTTGGAAACAACAAACCCCCCCCCCCCCTTCACTAACCCTAGGGATAGGAATACCGGCAACGAAACTAAAAACAACAACACTCAAAATTCAGTGGAATTAGGGACCAGACCAGCAGGAACTAAGGTTATACTCAGTGAACAGTTACATTCAGTAGAGATCCCACAGACCCAACAAGCTTCACCTCCAAAGGAAGATTCCAACTTGGTTGACACAGTGAACATAGAAGGAGTGAATTCCCTTTTCGGACACTCTCAGAATTTTGTAGTTTCTCAAGTAGCATCTACCACAGATTTACCTTTCAATCTTCAATCTTGACCTAGGCCAGACCGTTGGGATTTCATTCCATCCCCAAGAAGAGACAGGTTAGGTGTCAATTGGTTTAGGAATCCTCTGGTTATGAGTGATCAGGAAACCGAACACCATATGGAAGGGGAGGAAAAACATGACGGAAGAACTGAAACAACTTTTGGCTTCCCCATTTTGGATCTTGCTCGGAATGTCAATATGAAAAATATCCCAGCATCTTCATTACCTACCTTCTACGGGAAAAGTACTGAAGATCCGGATACTTTTCTATTTGAGTTTGACATCTTGTGCAGGAGTTATAATTATCTACAGGATGCACAAAAGTTAAAACTATTCCCAGCCACCCTTAAGGATTCTGCACTTAGGTGGTTCATGGGTCTGGGAGAGTCCACCATCCGAACTTGGGAAGAGATGAAGAGTGCTTTCCTCATAAAATATCGAGACTATTGTGGACCTAGAGACTCTCAAAATTATATCTTTAAAATGCAACAGCATGAAGAAGAGAGTCTTGAGGATTTCCTATAATGCTTCTGCTTTGTACTGCAGAAGTCTAAGTATAATACCTTACAAGAGGATGCAGTCAGAACTCTTTTCCTGAAAGGGATTCAGGAGGAATATGTGGAAATCCTCAACCTGATGGCATCAGGTGATGTATCTCATAAATCCTTTGAGGAGATTACTGAACTCTGCAGAAAATATTCTAGGAGTAGAGCCAAGGCAGGAAAAAGCACAAGGGAAGGTCCTTCCCGTATTTTTAGGACACCATGAACTAATGGGATCACAAGAGTTGAATTGGGGAACTTGTTAGAAAATTTCAAAACTGACATTTTAGGCACCTTGAGCTCCCAATTTGATGCATTAAAAAAAAAGAAATGGCAAGAGGAAGAGGACATAGCAGCACTACACATATTCTGCCCTAAATGTAGAAAAAGACACCCTTTGAAAGAGTGCCCTCTTAATACCATTTCAGTCTGTGCTCTTTGCTATGATAAACATCCAACTGACAATTTCCCTTCTTTACCAGAATTGCAAGATTTTTACAAGCTTAATGTTGAACCTATGGATCCATCATATGCATCAAGAAGGCATTGGAATCCTAGACCCCAAAACATGTACCCAGAGCCTGTTTTCCCGAACCCTGCAAATATGCAGCAATCTCAGCAGCCATGGATTCCACAAATGTGGCAGAATTGGCCTTCTCAGCCTACCCAGACCCAACCGTGGAAGCAAGGCTGGCGAGGCCAGTCATATGGGGGACCACAAGGACAGCCCTATGGAGGAACCCAATCATCAGCCCCTCCTAGTTACTGTCCAATGCCCCCAAATATGCAGCAGTTATTACCAGGCTTTACACCACATGCACTTCCTCCTATACCCCTAGTTCCACAACAATATCAAAATCCAAATCTACCTCGACCCACTTTGTTGCCAGCCCAGCCTATCCCAAACCCTAACAACAGACCATCCCAGCCTCTTCATAATGCTGAAATACATATGGCCCCAACTTACGTAATCCATTCAGCTCCTTTACAGGAAATACAATTAAGGTCTGGGAAGACATTAAATAAAACCCCTCCAGCAGTGATTATTCACGA
>LPNX010444729.1:907085-919254 GCA_001517045.1 Pseudotsuga menziesii
ACTTCAGAGGAAGAAGAAGTGCAGATTGCCTCAGAGAACACTCAAGTCCTTGGAACTCATTCCCAATCATCTGCTCATCCACAATTGAATAAAAACCTCCTTATCCAGAGAGGTTACTAATAGAGAAGCTTGTGGTTCGTCCGCAGTTTGATTTGGAAAATGAGTTGAAAAATGTTTCTATCAAGATTCCATTACTTCAAGCTATTAGAGATGTCCCTATCTATTCAAAACCGGTAAGGGAACTGTGCTTAAAGAAACTTGGTTGAAAGCATAAAGACCCACCCACGATACATGTTTTAGGCCGGCTGTCCAATTATATTTCAGACTATTCCTTACCTCCAAAATTTGCAAATCCTGGAAACCCAGTGGTGACCATTTGCATCAATGAGATTCCAATAGGAAACACTCTAGTTGACCTGGGGGCTGCCATTAATTTCATGTCTATGACCACCATGCAGAGACTTCAGTTGCATAATCTCCTCAGACCTACTCCTACTATTTTGGAGTTGGCTGATATGAGCACAGTTAAACCTGTGGGGGCCTTAGATGACATTACTGTCACAGTAGCTTCTTGGGAGTATCCAGTGGATTTTCTGGTACTCCAAACCAAACACCCAATGGGGGAACATCCTGTTATATTAGGCAAGCCCTGGTTAGCCACTGCCAATGCCTTTATAGGTTGTAGAGAAGGCATTTTAACTATATCAAATGGCACTTCTCTACAAAACCTGATTATTTATCCCCCAGCATAGCCTGTATTGGAAAACATGTTATGGTTAGAGAATCTTACGGAGATGAGGAAGTGGAACAACCCTTACTATCTATCAGTCAAACTAGGGGGCTAGAACACCAGACTGAAGATGATATCCTAGATCAATTTATCTCAGCCACTACTAGTATTGAGTTCCCTCAGTCCTTCTCTGACTTAGACCATGTTTTCACAGAAGATTTTCAAGAACAGTTCTACGCTTCAGCCACCTCATCATCAGTATTTTTATTCATAGATGAGAAGGTTGGAGCCTCAACCATACCAATAGAGATTAGTCCAGGAAGGTGTTTGTTTATCAATGCAAATCTGCCTCAAGACCAGCAAAATCAGTTAGTTAATTTACTCAAACCATAGTCTGGGGCATTTGCTTGGATTTATATAGACATGAAAGGCATTGACCCTGATACATGCATTCATCACATCTATACGCAGGAAAATATTAGACCAGTAAGGAAGCCACAGAGAAGAATGAATCCTGCGCTTAAAGACATTGTGAAGGATGAATTACAAAAATTGTTGGATGCATATTTTATCTATCCCATTTCTGATAGCAAATGGGTATCTCCGTTGGTGATTGTCCCAAATAAGGGAGGTAATTGGAGAATATGTGTTGATTTCCGTGAATTAAACAAAGCAACTCTCAGAGACGACTTCCCTCTTCCCTTCATAGATCAGGTGTTGGATACCTTGTCAGGAAAACAATATTTTTCTTTTCTAGATGGATACAGTGGGTATAACCAGATAAGAATAGCCCCAGAGGATCAAGAAAAAACTACTTTCACCTGCCCATGGGGAACTTATGATTACAAAGTGTTACCATTTGGACTGTGTAACGCTCCTGCCACTTTTCAAAGGGCAGTGTTAGGTATTCTTGCTGATTTAGTCCATGATTGTGTGGAAATATATATGGATGACTTTACAGTCTATGGTAATGATTTCAAGGAAGCCTTAGATAACCTAGAGAAAGTTTTAATTAGGTGCCAAGAAAAAAATCTTGCTTTAAGTCATGAAAAGTGTAAGATGATGTTAACTGAGGGTATTGTTTTAGGGAACCACATTTCATCAGAAGGTATTAAGGTAGATCCAGCAAAAATTGAAATCATTACTGGTTTATCTCCACCTGCAACACAAAAAGAAGTTATAAGTTTTCTGGGACATGCGGGTTACTATCATAGGTTTATTGCTAATTTTACCAAGATAGCAGCCCCACTGTTCAAATTATTAGCTAAAGACAGTGGTTTTTGTTGGGATCAACACTATCAGACAGCCTTTGACACCTTAAAATCAGAATTGTCTTCAACACCAGTTCTGCGAGGGCCAAATTGGTCTTTGCCTTTCCACATACAAACTGATGCTTCAGACACTGCCTTAGGGGGGGTGCTTGGACAGAAAGAAAACCAGTCTTAATATGCCATTTATTTCATCAGTAAAAATTTAACACCTACAGAACTAAACTATACAGTAACTGAAAAAGAGTTTCTAGCAGTGGCTCATGCCATCAATAAATTTCGGCATTATATTACTGGTTATGAGGTATTTGTTCATACTGATCATTCTGCTATTAAATTTTTGATGAATAAACCTATAACTAGTGGCAGAATTACTAGATGGTTGCTTTTGCTATAGGAGTTTAACATTACTATAGTTGATAAACCAGGGAAGGAAAATCTGGTTGCATATTTCCTCTCTAGATTGATTCATACTGATGATAATGTTCTTGTAGATGATACCTTTCCTGATGAACATTTATTTGTTGTTTCTATTAAAACACCATGGTTTGCAGATATAGCCAACTACTTGGTCATAGGGAAAATACCTGCCCATCTGTCATCCTATGAAAAACGAAGAATCATATAGCAAAGTGCTAATTACTGATGGGTAGGTAATGACCTCTTTCAAACCGGCCCAGATCTGATTATCAGGAGGTGTGTAAGGGAGGATGAGATGTATGACATCCTTCAAGCCTGTCATGATGGACCCTGTGGAGGGCATTTTTCAGATAAGAGGACAGCATACAAGGTGTTGCATCAAGGGTATTATTGGCCTACACTTTTTAAAGATGCTGAAAAATATGTACAGGGCTGTGACAACTACCAACGAATGGGAAGACCCACTGCTGCTGATCAAATTCCCTTAGAAGCCCAGGTACAAATTGAACCTTTTGAAAAATGGGGATTGGACTTTGTTGGGCCAATCTCACCAATGTCACGGAAGAAGAGATATATTTTAGTCTGCACTGACTATGTGACTAAGTGGGTAGAGGCAAAATCTCTATTGAGGGCCACTGAGAAGTCAGTCATAGAGTTTATTTATGAGGAAAATTTTACTCGCTTTGGGATTCCTCGTGAAATTGTAACTGAAAATGGGGCACAGTTTGTCTCTAAATCAATGAAAGCACTGACATAACAATATGGGATTAAGCACTATAAATCTTCTCCTTACCACCCCTAAGAAAATGGGCAGGTGGAGTCAACAAATAAAGTGTTAGAATCCATTTTAACCAAAACTTTGTAGCTGCATCACAAGGACTGGGCAGATAGGCTACCAGAGGCATTGTGGGCTTATAGAACTACGTGGAGAAATACCACAGGATATACCCCATATCAGCTTGTTTATGGGAAATAGGTTCTGCTTCCTATAGAATTTCAGGTAAAGACCTTTCGTACTGCTGCACAATTGAGCCTGAATTTAGATGAAGCCCAGGAGCAGAGGCTGATGCAACTGAATGAGCTTGATGAAATCAGACAAGATGTTGTCCAACAAACTGTTTTAATACAGAATCAGCGGACTAGGTGGCATGACAAATTTTTGAAGAAGAAAACTTTTGAAGAAGGTGATTGGGCTCTGTTGTTTGACTCACGGTTTAAACACTTCAAAGGTAAGCTTACCACTAGATGGATGGGACCATATGAAATTGTGACTTTTTTTTATAATGGCTCTATCAAAATAAGGACAATAGATGAAGATCAAACTGCCTTTGTGGTGAATGGACATCGGTTAAAGGTATATCACAAACCTCTTTCTAAGCAAGAGTTCCTTCATAACATGAGTCAGCAATCTGAACTAGAGCTGGTGGGTGAAGAAATGACTTCTTCATATCCCACTCTCTCACAGTAACATTCAATGGAATTGTTTTTTGTATATATGTACAGGAATTTGTTTATTAGGTTCTTTTTGAAGGATGCAGATATTCTTTTCAGGCTCAGGATGTTTTGAAAAACACAACAGGGAAGTCTTTTATTATTATTTCTATTTCTAGCCATTGATTGTTCTTGCAAAAGACTGTGTTAATTTGGATTAAATTTCTGTGTTTCACTGGTAGTTAGAATGTCTATATCAAGTTAATACATGTGTTCTGTTAGGTTTTTTTTTCCAGACTTGTTCTCTTTATTCATATGAGTACTTATCCACCTGGCATTGCCTCCATCAGTGATTTAAGCTTCCAAAGTGGTTTTTACTTATGAACTTATGGGTTACTAGTGCCATTTGATTCGGTTTCACACTACATGGAATGAGGAAATTGTTTAAATAGTAATAGCTATGGCATTGAGTTATTCTTCTGTCAGGCACCATTTTGGAAAAAGGTCTCCGGGACTGAGCAGTCTGTTGGTTATTATCTATTGGATTCTATAATGATGAATACATATACATACATACATATATATATATATATATATATATACATTTTGTGCAGCCACTTTATGACTTTCACTTTATACAGTTGCAAAGGTTAGTTGTTCATTTGGGCAAATCTTTACAGGCATGTACAAAGAATACTCTTCCAATTTTGATACCATCCCACTCCTAGATGGTTTTCAGAGCTGCTCCCCCACTCATCTATGCATGAGCAAATCATAAAATTTATCTTTAAGATGAACTTGGGACAAGGGCCTCTGATAGAAAACGGGTGTAAGAGGTTAACCCGCCGGGATACTGAACAGGTCCGCTGGCAGCGGGTACCGACCTGTGGTATGAACAGGAAAACCCATCAGGGTACTGAATAGGCCTGTTGGAAATGGGGCATCTGCCTGGGGAAGAAGCTTCTTAGATGTTATAGTTACCCCACCGGAGTACTGAACGGGCTCGCTGGCAGTGGGTTCTGACTCTAATATCTCCTTTAAAAGCCTTATCTATACTTGTCTGTATGAACAATGTACCTATGTAAAGGTAAAAGAGAGGTCATATGTTTGGTTAAATAAAGTTTAAGGAGACTGTCTGTAAAAATCAATTGATAGCCAGTTGATAATCATCCCCAGCTGCTCTGAATTCGGGTTACCTGATTCTTGTGAAAAAGGATTATGCCTGATATTTTCTGAGTCCTGAACATGGCTGAGAATTTCAGTATTGGTTTTTCTTTGCACTACTCAAACTGTCCTGTGTGAAGCTGAGTCAAAGTGGACCAGTACCCCATTGGTTTGTTTTCATATTCCTCTTATATTGTGGCACATGTCCTGGTGGAAAAAGTTCTGTATGAATGACGAGAATGAAGTCTGTGTTCATGATTGAAGTGTGGAATGTAGGAGTAAGGTTGATTGTTTGTGAATTGTAGTTACTTTTGTTTTTTGTATTATTTACAACAATTGGTTTCATAACACAACTCAGTTTCTTGTGTAATCAGGTGAAGCAGCAACCTTGAAATGAGGTAATTATATCACGAAACTGTTGGGGGTCACACAAATTTTCAATCCATTTTACTTGTTTTCTTAACTCATCTGAGTGGTGTATTTTGGGAAAGCCAATTGTTTTAACATCACTGTTTTGAGTACATTTGCTTTAATAGCACTGCAGCTGCTAAAGATGCTGGTAATTATCACTCCTTCAACATATGCTGGTAATTATTGTTTATCCTTATCAGCCTGGAAGTACCTCTGTATTTTAAACTTGCTGAAGTGCCGGATTGAGTGCCGGATGGAGTGCCGAAATTTTTTTTTTGAAAAATTGGCATGTTACATGGTAAAGGTAAGAAACGTTGATAAAAGTAATGAACGTTGCATGATTGGGTAAGTCTTAATTTCTATATATTAAGGATTATGATTATTACCAATTGCTTTTGCCTTTAATACAAAGTTTGATGAACTATGGAATTACCATAATAACCTTGGCATTTATTTAATTGATACACCAACGTTTATTTGTAAATCATTTTATGGTGTTAACCTTTGGTAATATTTCATTCTTTATTATCAATTTGCAATCTTTAATAAAATTTATAAAATTTATCTAATTCGTAAATGCCAAGAGGTTACGGTGCATTAAACGTGTTCTAATATGGGTATAATTCACTGGGACGTGGGCAGTCTGTGCCACGGTTCACAATGATGTCCTCACCACGTCTACTGATTATTACCACCCTTTACCATAATTCTATCAGGTTGTTTCTAGTTTTTACCCTTGCCAGCGAAGAGAAACGTTGATGAAGTTTTTCATTGCCTGCGAATTGACTGTCCGATCTCTCTGCTATTTTGCTGTTTTTCCTTTTCATGTCTTTCACAATGCTTAACTGGCATGAACCCTCAGAGTATGAACAGTTGCTAGCCATACCCGAGTTTGTAGCATGCAAAGAGATGTTCATTCGGGTTGGGTGGCATTTGTACTTAACCAATTTACAGGGCCACGATGATGCTGTTTCTTTACAATTTGACTTGGGTTTTGACGGGCATACAGCCAAGGTCGGGTCCTTGGAGTTTTCAGTTACAGAGGAGTCAATTGCATTGGCTACAGGGCTTCCACGCACAGGGAATAAGTGGTTTAAGAAATTTCGTTTGCCACGAAAAGACTATGACTGTGTTTTCAAACCTGAGTTTTTAGCCGTGAAGGGTGAAAAGGGCTTCTCCAAGATCTGGGTTAGAGATGAATTTCACAATTCCTTGATGATCATCACCAAGATAATTACCTATGAAGGCCGATTCTCCACTTACAAAGCTTGTCATTTTCGCTTATTAGCTCACTTTGAGTTCGGTAAGCTTCTGAATTTCCTATTTTATTTTTGGAAGAGCTTGAGTAAGATGGCTTCACAAGTTAGAAAAAACCTAGAGCATCCGACTTACAGTCTTTACCATCATGGGATTATTAAAATGCTTGTTTTAGCTGAATTAAGGAAGAAAGACCGGGTATGGGAACAATTTGTATATGAGCTGTCTAATTCTCATCTTAAATCATCCCTGGGGAATGAACTAGGTGAGCCTTGTATCCCTGATTTAGTGGATAAAGCCTCCTCTGCAAATATTTCTGTGCACCAAAACAGTCACCCTCATGAACTAGCTGTTAAAAGTTGTAAGAAAATTGCCCCATGCCATACTAAGAAGTCTCCAATATCTAAGGGACAACATGTAAGCTCTCAGTCTGGGGGAGAAAAGGGTCATGAAAACTTGTCTGCTTCACCTACTCGAAGATTTACCCGCAGCATGGCTATTAAAGAGGGAAAAAGGGAATCCAAAGGTAAATAGCCTGTACCTGTTGAGTTGTCTTCATCCACTGATAATTCTGCCCATGATACTTCCGATTCCCATGCTTCCCGTCATCATTCTTCAATACCAAGCCCTATCAGTGAACCTTTGTTGCCAGCATCACTGTCAAACTCTAGTCTAAAGACTGCTAAAGTAACACCTTCTAAGTCTGGTACAAAGTCTGCTAAATCTCATAGATCTGATACTTCAGCTCAAGGAATTGATTATTTTAGGCAGAGGAATTTTAAGCTGACAAAGAAATTGCAAGAGTATGTGAGATTGGACCGCTTTATTAAGCAGGAAAATGCCATTTTAAAGGCTAAGGTAGCCTCTTTATAGACTTTAGTTGATGATATCACAGGGTCTAATCGCAGCCTTAGAAAACAGTTGAAGAAGAAGGATAAACAGTTTGAGAAGTTGATTAGTGTACAACAACACACTGCTCCATCTCCTCCTCAGGTTCAAGTTCTGTTCAATACTTCGGCCTCAGTTTCTGGGGTTTGATCCAAGGCTTGATCATTTATTATGAGTTTCAAATTTTGTTTACCTGAAACTTTCTTGCATAGGGTCATGCAAGATATTCAATCTGGGGGAGATGTTGGCTTCCTATTTTGACTATTCAGCATCATATTTTCTAGTTCAAGCCTGATGAGATCAAGTACTAGTAATCCTTATTTAGTGTTGTTTTGTACATGATTATGCCTTTTTGGGAGGTCAACATTGCTAGGTTTTGGTAAGTGACTTTTTAATTGCTTATTCATCACGTTGCTTTGTTTTTATGTGTATAATGCAACCTTTAAGTTTCCATTTAAATACTTGGTCAACTAATGAGTCTTTTTTTCTTCCATGTAGTGGTATCAGCGCTCAGAAGATATGTTGAACCAGCGATTTGGGGGATTCGGTCCATAGTGGAGATGTTTCTCTTGGATTCACATCACCTTCCAGATACTTATGAAGATTGTTCAGGTGTTGTTTCGTGGATGTCCTTCGTTCAAGGAGCTGTTGTTTTCCATCTTTAGCAGTATGCGGATTTCAGGGGATTTGAACTCCCATATTTGGTTCAGATATGCCGAGATAGGTGTAGGTTTGTTAGCTGGATCGATCCTTGCTTCAAGATCGATTTTTACTTTGTATTTTCAGTATAAAATGAACCTTGAAACCCTAAGTAAGGATGGATACACAGAGAATACTGTAAAACTCTATTTTTGTCAATAGATCCAGCGTTTATCTTCTTTAAAGTTTCGATTTAAGACTGGCAGGCATTGAGGGCAGGGCCCACCTTCAACACCAAACCTTTGTACTTAAGTATTGTTTGTTTTGCAATAAGTAGAGTAATGTTTTTATCCTTTGACACTGTTTTTATGGAATGTTAATGGTTTTGTTCATTTGTGAGTTGAAATGCAATGTATGTCCGCAGATTATTAATTAATATCATTTACATTCGATCTAGCCAGTAGAATCGATTCAGGGGTGGATTTGTATTTTAACCCTCTTTGGTTTTCAGCGTGGATTGCTTATTGATGGTTATGATTATTGTTCAAAGACTCTGTTCAAGGTTATGGCATTGATAAACTGTGTGATGAACTTGATTTGGTTTGTTGTAGAATCAATTTAATGAAGGTTGAGAATAGATTGAAATTTCATATTTCTTTTGTTCTCAGCGTTATAGTGACCAGTGAATAGCTCCAATAGTGGTTTAATGCTTTTGAATTTTGAGTTTACAAGACGGTAGGGTATTTTCTGATTGTGTTGTGTGGATTTCAAAAGAATTTGCAGCATTTGTGGAGTTAGTAGAAGATTTGAAGACTTTAGTTTATAGA
Source organism: Pseudotsuga menziesii (assembly GCA_001517045.1). Lineage (NCBI taxonomy): Eukaryota > Viridiplantae > Streptophyta > Pinopsida > Pinales > Pinaceae > Pseudotsuga > Pseudotsuga menziesii. Next base: position 916,121 of record LPNX010444729.1, read on the forward strand.
GTATTTAGGGATTTTCAAACAACATTTTGCATTGGCCAGATAGGAACTGGAATCATGTTTTTCTTGGTGTTGGATAAAATTAGGAAGAGAATCACAGTTCATTGATTTATTTCCTAGGGATTGAACACCAATCTCACAGTGTATGTAGATGAGAGTAAGTGTGTATGCTTCGAACAGTTCCAATATTCATTGGTGTGCATTTTATAGTATCAGCATTCTTTTGTGTGCTTTTGTATAGGACGCAGACAGGGTATATTCTGACAGTAGCAGCAAGTCAAATTTCCTTTTGTCAAACTGTTTGTGGACAATTTAAGGTTAAGAGGAAATAGATTTCATCTCAGTAATTATTTGAGAAGTGTTTGTATAGATTTCAGCATCAAACTCTGTAGGGTTAATGGTTGGAGTTTTAGATATAACACAAGGCCATTAAGATTGATTGAGCGTACTCATTTGGTAGGTAAGTTCTTTTCTTAGCAGGCTGTTTGTTTTGAAGAGTAAACCATAATTGTTGTAGCTTAATATTGTTGTAGTTTAGTATTTCTTTGGAAGATTAGTATTGTTTTGGAATATTGTTGTAGGTTACTGTAGGTTATATTGAGTTTGACAGTAAGGTAGTGGTCAGCAAATTGGTATCATTTTCTTTATGACAGACCTAGGAACTTGTAGCATTGATCATTCAATACAGTAATAGCTTCGTCAATTTCATTTTTGTTTGTGAATAGACTAGAATTTCTTGAAGTATGAGCATTGAGACTACTTTGCCCGCACATATAGTGTAGTAGCTCAAAGTATACGTCCTCCGGTCGATAATAAAATCAAGGTAAATTAAATAACATTAATTTTAACCAACACCTAGAAATGGCCCCTTTTTTACCACCTTATCCACCTCTTTTTGCCTCATCCTACCCTATTATGCATGCTAAACAGATGTTTTTCCCTCACTTGGCCCCTCAAGTCATAAAGGTATGGTTTATTATTGTCTTATTTTATTAATGCTTAGGATTGTGGTAATCAAGGCTCTACATCTGATGGTCTTATAAAGATATTTTGAGATATAGAGCATACAGATGTAGTGGGATGAACATGCCAAAGGAGGGATGGAAATTCAATCCTAAAGTTGATTGCCATCCATTCCATCGTTGCCCAAATAACACGGTCCTAGTGTATTAGTCTATGCAAGTTGTACAAGGGTAGCTGCAACAAATTGCAACATATTTGGAGGCAAAAGTGCGCTGCTGCTCAAAAGTAGCTATAATCTGCGGGATATCTTCTCAATCAATCAGGATCATTATTTCTGGGTCAAATAACAACTTCCCTATATCTTCTACTCTCATCCTGCCATGATTGTAACAGTTTAGTGTAATTAGGGCAACCTGAAGATCAAAGATATTCATGGCTGCCCAATAATAGGAAGAGGATGTTATGATTGTAATTGTATAAATATGGGGAACTATAATGAGCCAAGGGTTGAACATTTAACAAAATTATTGTATCAGCTGATTGAGGTTGCGTGATTCATCTGCTATCTCTAATACAAGGAGTTTAATTCAGATCTTGGCATTTTAATGTGTGTTATTTCAGCATCTCTGTGTGAAGGCTGGGCCCGCCTTCCCACAGGGATTGCTGAGTTAATTAGGTATTTATTCTGTTGTGTGATTTAGTGATAATTTCCTTTCTTCATTGTAAGCTGCAAAAGTTATTGATTGACAGTGTGTTATTGGATAAATAGTTATTGCATTTCTTGTAAGATTGCAGTAGTAATGTGTGTCAGTCGACTATATAGGTAATTGTCCCTTATGCACTGTGTGATAGCTGTAACAGCCATGTTCATCCCTAGTTATTTCAATTGTTCTTTCCGTAGATCTTTGCAGTTCATTCCTTTTCTTTTATAGTTCCATAATTTCATTCCTGTACTTTAAATTTCTAGAATAGTTGAATTCAATTAATGCCCTTTTTATTTCTAGAATAACTAAATCAAGATAATTTGGTGAATCATTATATGGTTTGGAAATTAGGATTTCATTTTCTGCAAGAGTAATCTAGATTTTATTTCCCGAATCTTTCAATTCTAGATTAATAATAGTAAAAGGTATTTGTGGCTGTATTCTTGAGAAAGTAAATTAGATTAAGTGGATTATGGGATGAGCGTGGCTGAACAGGAAAGTAGGATCATTTACTTACAGCAACTTAGTTTTTAAGCATATATAGTGCATATTATGCTTGAAATAAAAGACTTCCCTGGGTTGACAATAAATATTGAACACTCTGTATGTTAGCTTTAATTAACTTGCATATAGGTTGCCCAACAGTGTGAAGCAGAAATTTCGGTGGAAGAGCAGGCCACCATAGTATCTGTACAGGAAGATGGTAATGTTAATAACATGGATAATAAAAGTTATGAATTTTTCAGCAGCCATGTACGCCTGCAACCATCTTATCCATGTAAATATAAAAATTCTTCACTTGCATCTGAGGACTGCAAAAGGAAGGCCACTTGTGAGGGATATAAATTCACTCCCAGTTTCCCTATTGGTGATCACACAATCAGTGAAAAGAAGGGTGATATTGTCAATGGTGATAATATAGTGAAGGAATATTTTGGATCAGATCCAAAATAACAAGAAATATCATATCCGAATTCATCATTTGAATTGCCTAATGAAGTGGAAGGAAAGCCCCCACCAACTGGATGTGAACTAGGAAATTTGAAGCAGAAAAATCTGATGCAAAGGGAAGGACATAGTTCAAAATGTTGGACTCTCTTGCAGCATGATGAAGCTGAAATTCCAAGGCATGAGATGCTTTCTGATTTTTATACAGATCACATGTCATTCTAGCATTCATAGACACCCTCCACTTCACATCATGGAAGTGAGTGTGCAGAAAATTCAAAGGCTGGCATGTATGTTGAGGATGAGTTTTATGTGGTGAATTCATGCCACAAGGAAAATGGGCATATATGTCAGCTATTAGGAGAAGAAACCTTGATGGAGGATATTCTTGGTGAGCCACATAATTTTAGTGGATCACTAAAGGAGGACAAAAAGAATCTTAGGGAAGCCATGAAAAACTTTGTTGACATCAATGCCTTGGTGGCAAGATGTTGTTGGCAAGCTTCTGGTGGAGATATGGAA
>LPNX010444729.1:919281-958411 GCA_001517045.1 Pseudotsuga menziesii
GCACCGAAAGAAGGAATGGCCAAGATGAAGGAGAGATATATGAAATTAATATCTAATAGAGAATATCTCCTGATGGTGGCTAAAATGTACCATAGTGCACTCAAGAAGGAAGAAGAAAAATCAGAAAATATCACTAATAAGTTGGAGATCACCAGTAACTTATTGAAGAGCACACAAAGATCCCTTCAAGATTCAAAGTTATAGATATTTCAACTTCAGAAGGAGTTGAAGGTGTCACACCTTTCATGCTGCATGGAAGGAAATGTTTTTGGTATAATGGAGGAACCTCATGTGGAGGACAACCATGAGGGAGGAGCAGATTTGTAGGTGCTTGTGAAAATCTATGAGGAAGAAAATATGGGCCAAGCACTCACTGAGATTGAGAGGAAGGATGAAGTGTTATTATCCTTCAGAAATATGGCTCATCTCATTCAATATGGATCTGCAAATAAAATTCCTTGTTCATCCATTGATTGGATAGATAGAGGCACCTTGGGAATGAAGACCTTGGGAGGTAAAGAATTTTATTTCTGCAATAACGTTTTTGTTGTGACGGACATTGTATTGACATGTGAACAGAAACAAAGACTTATTTTGCCACTATTAGATACCTCCCATACACATGCACATGAGGTGTATTATGATTTCCATGTTCTTGAGGATTTAGAGGTCAAGCAATATGAAGACCGAGCACTTGCATGGTTCCTAAGATATTATGAGTTTCCTCTAGGAAAATGTTGTACATTTTTGGAGGAGGAACATGATCACACTGTCACTGAGAAAACTAATGGAGGAATTTGTGGATCCATTATCTTGATGTATGATCATTGTAGGGATTTGGCTCACACTTCTATTTCAGCCACATCATTTGGGGATGAAAATTGGGTGAAAGGATTTTTTCTGTTGATGCCACAAGAGGAGAATGATGCTTCCACTCTTCCAGTTGAGGGATTTATGGTCAAGACATGTGTTTTGACAAGTGCACTAGTAGTGGTTGAATTATTCCCACCTGAATCATTTAGCATGAAATTTTGGCAGTCCATTGATTGGGTGGCTAGACACATGATTGAGATGTTTGCACTGGAGGCAAAACATCTTGCTTGCATCAATGGAGAGACATTGGACACATCGGAGAAATTGTATGAGCAGTGGAATGAGCTTGTATGGATTCTATATGATGCTTTCAGTATACATGGAGGGCCATGGGATAACCTCTTGTGTATTTATAAAAACAGTGACGTGAGTTTCAGTATTAGATTGCACATGGATTTTCATACTTTAGAGAGGCTCAATATGATTTGGTCCCACATTAAGAAGTTCCATGCTTCATGGGAGAGTCTCAAAGATATCCAGTTTGGAATGGGAAGTGATCAATTGTTAGTGTGGTGGTATTATTTTCACATCCTCATTTTGATCTTCTATGATGATAGAATTTTGTTGTTGTTACCGATGTTTGGAAGGGAGAAAATAATACCATGGGACCCTGGCATTATTTGGAATGAAATATTTCCAAAAGGGACAGAAAAATTTGGATCCTTGCAGAGCAGGAAATGGGATCCAGGAATTCTACTTAGTTACCTTAATTGGTTTCACAATTTTATTGAAACAAGTGGCCATTGCAGAAATGACTATAATCAGAGTGGTGGAACAGAAGCATGGAGGACAAATTTTGCAACACTTTGGAGTGCTTCTGCTTGAGGACAAGCAAACTTGGGAGGGGAGGACTGTCATTTCCCTCCCTTGAAGGGACATTGAAAGTGTTGACCTTGTCAAGTGTCCAAGGGTTAAACATTTAATTAGTTAATGATCCCTAGGAATTTTTATTATTCAAAACTATGGAGGCATGTAATTTCTAAATTCATGTTATTTGTAATTAGTCAAGTATTATGAAAAATAATTAATGGTGGAAATGAGTTGTCAAGGAAGGAGGGTGCATTAGGAAACTTTCCTTGGATGGAAAAATGGAAACAATCCAAAAGAATGAAAGAGAAACATATCATAGAAAAGATAGAAACTATCCAAATTAGTTTCTAATTTGGTGCAAGGATGAAAAGTAAGGAACGATTACCTTATGCACAAACTTGCTAATTACTCAAGGAAGGAGAAGTTTCTATTTTGGACTGAAGGATACAAACATGGAAACATCTACTAAGCTTCACACTTGCTATTTTTCCCAAGAAGATCGAATTTCCACTTTGGTTTAAGTTATACAAAGAAGGAAACATCATTTGCAAAACAAAATTGTTAATCCCATCAAGGAGGACCACTCATGGCTTAGGAACAAGATTGGAAAGTGGGTTACTTGTTCAATGGGTGAAGGAATTGCTAAAGAAGTCACCCAAGGTATACTTAAGGGAATTTCCAACTCCATTATTCAATTTGGTTGATGATTTTATTGCTGAATTCTTATGTGAGCATTACTTCTGAGTGTTGTGCCTCAGACTACTAGGAGATGAGCCCCAGCCTTCCATTTACCTCTCCTTCCATCCCCTTCTCTTCCATTGCAGGTATGAAGTTATAGCTTGCAGAAAATGGAGGATAATCAGATCCATTTTAAGCCTCCATAAATTTCAGGTCGAGCTCCAGTGAATCCCATGCTTAACCTATGCTCACAGTCCCTTACTGGCCATGATTCGGGCCTCCTGCCCCTTAATTTTGGAAGCATATTTGTAATGGTCAGTAAATAATGTAATTTATATTTTTTAGTGTCATTATTTTATGAAAATTAATTTTAGAAGGTCTAGATATCTCTTCCCCTAAAGAATATTGTCTCAGTTTCATCAAAAGGGCCTATTTTATCAATGTATGGGGGGATTCAGTAAATTTGAGTGATGTAATAAATATTCTATGCCGGGGAAGTGATTGAAGGGAATATTAATGTTAAAATATATTATATGTATCTCTGTTACAAATATAATATTTTACAGAAGTGAATTTGATTTGATTTAATTGCTTTTTTAAGACCCTAGCTAGATTACTAGCTTTTAATAACTAGTTTTACCAAAACAGATGTAAAACAAGTTTGGTAAACTAAAAATGAGCTCTGTCACTTCTTGTGGGTCAGTAAAAGGCATAAATTCCCATATCCATATCCATAAAAAAAAATTTTGGGGGTCATACAACCTTTTGGGATCCTCCTCTGCGCAGGGTTTCTGCTGACCAAAACTGCCAAAAATCCCCAAATTCACCCAAAACTTCTTAGAACTTTCCAAAACATCAGTAAAATATATAAATACTTTATTTATGTTATATTAATGCTGTAAAAAACCTCTGCAAGTTTTCATAAGCCCCTGGTTGAAACAAACCAAACTACTCTCCTTAATTTCACGGTTTGGCTGCCCAAAAGTGTGGTAGTAGGTTTCCGCAGTGCGGAATCTGAACCATAAATGGACCCATATATAAATGTGTTAGGGGAGAGGAAATTATATGTCTGAAATATCTTTGTTTTCTGTCCATGGATCACTCCTTTTGCCTACAAATTTCCTAGAAAAAAACCATGATTTTCCCTGTTCGAAGAGGTTCTAAGTTGTTTGATTCAAAGTTCAGAAATTTTAATTTAAATTACAGAATTAGATAGTGCTTAGGTATTCACACCAGAATTGGGAAATCACAAACACTAGGTGGACCAAATGGTCCAAATGAAAGTTGTCCTTCTACTGTGGAAAGTGATTAACACTATATCAATGAACAATAGCTTAGTGGAGCATCGGGTCTATAAAAAAAATGAATTGGCTAGATTCATTGTTGACTGGACCCTCTTGTTGCAATTACTCTGGTTTAAATAAAAGGAGGAATTTGCAGGGTTGTTAAATTCATTCGTAAGGTACATGACCCGAAGAATACAACTATTTTTTTGAGCCTCAATGTTAGTTTGTATACCCCAAAAAAGGATGCATGCTTACCTTTTATGACTTTACGGCCAGATGATTGTTCCAGAGTATGACTGATCTCTCTAGTTTTGGATATGGTTGATAAAGAAATCTGGGCTCAATTCGCGCTCAATCAATCACAAAGATAGCAAATGTGCCGAAAATGCATGAGTTAGGCCATACAACGGATGGAGGATTCCATGCACATCCTCACATTACACTTTCAATTATGGAAGGATTGAGTTTTTATCCTGGAGACTCCAGAGACACTTTGTATGCTTGTCAGAGAGGGACTGGGAGGCAGATGATGTAGCTATTTGATCATTTTTATAAATAAAAGACTTCTTTTAGATAGGTACCCCTTCACCCAAACCCAACAGATTTGTAACACAAAATAAAATTTTAAATCTGAGTAGAGTTGTGAAGCTTCAACAAAAAGAGAAGCCTACTCTAACTCAGCAAGGATAATTATTAAAGCCATTACAACTTGACCTGCACATAGACAACCAAGAGCTATTAATGCCATTAATTACAACTTGACCCATGCGTAAACAACCTTTGAAAGTTGGCATTGGTTTCGCGGGTCTACAAAGATAGCCATATATCGTCAATAGAGAGACGAAAGTTCGTTGAAAATTAAAAATGTCGATATTGCCATGGTTTTTCCACCATGATAAAAAAAATGAATTATTAATCCACGAATAATCAAAACATGGAAGTATTTTGTGGGAAAAATCGCCCAAATGTATTAGTGTTTATCAATGATGTCACATAATAGTGCTACATAACCACAGCAGGAACTAGTTCTTTTCCTCTCTTTGTGCATTTATTTTGGATCCCCATATCTTTCTGCACCTTGGATATCCTCTTGTACCCAAGTAGGTTTCCTCTTGTGAGGATTCTTCTCTTGGGGTGGATCTACAAGTTCCTGGGGTTCTTCTATTTCTCGATCTTCTTCTTGAGTTGCATCGTTCATATTTGTATCTTGAATTTTGGGTACTTCTGTTTCTTCAGGTTCTTCAATAGGTCTCTTTATGGATTTGTTGTAAGCCGAGTCTTCATCAAATGTTACGTCCCTGCTGATGTCGATTTTCTTGAATCCTGGAAAGTATATTCTGTAAGCCTTTGAACTTTCACTATATCCCACGAATATACCTTTTTTTCTAGAAGGATCTAAATTTGTCCTCTTTTCTTTTGGAATGTGTATGTACATTGGACAACTGAATGTTCTAAGATGACTCACTTTTGGTTTCTTGCCAGAGAAAACCTCTTCAGGAGTATTGTTCTCGAGTACTCTACGAGGAGTACAGTTCTGTGCATACACAGTTGTTCTAGCAGCTTCTACCCATAGATGAATGGGAAGATATTGATCATGAAGCATTGCCCTTGCAGCTTCCATAATCGTTCTATTTTTCCTTTCTACAACCCCATTATGTTGTGGAATATATGGAATGGTTAACTCCCTCTTAATCCTCGAATCTCTTCATAATTCTTTGAATTCATTTTATGTGAATTCTCCGCCATTGTTTGATCGAAAGATCTTGATTTTAGTTTCTATGTGATTCTCAATCAATGCTTTGAACTCTTTGAACTTGCTGAATACTTCATCCTTGTTTTTCATGAAGTATATCCATGTATTCCTAGAAAAATCATCAATGAAAGAAACATAGTATACGTACCCGGTTAATGAGTTGGATGACATTGGACCACATACATCAGAGTAGATGATTTCCAAGATTCCTTTTTCCTTGCTCTCGCTACTTGGAAATGTCTTCTTTGTGTTCTTTCCTTTTGCACATCCTTTACAGACACCGTCATGTTTTGTCTGTATTTCTAGAAGACCTTAAACAACTTTTCTTGCAAGTGGTAGTGCTCTATAGTGCACATGTGCAAGCCTTCTATGCCAAAGTTCATTTGGCTCTTTTGAGTTATGGACCAAAGCTTGTTCTGGTTCTCCCTTCAATTTGTGTGATCCTCCTTCTTGTTCCCCAATCACTACTGCATCATCTATAGTCTTTCCCTTTTGCCACATAAGAACTTGGCCATCTGCAAATGCAACCCTTATGCCTTTTGCATCCAATCTAGATATGGAGAGGAGGTTCTTCTTTAGTCCTGGTGCAAACAAGACATCCTTCATATTCATAGACTTTCCAGAGTCTAGCTTATAGGAGGATTCACCACTACCTTTTATTGGATATTGGTAGTCATCCCCAAGTTTCACCTTGTGAGGTGACTCATGTTCAGACAGTTTCACAAAGGATTCTTTGAATCCCTTCATATGTTTGGAAGCCCCACTGTCTATAATCCAATCATTGCTTCCATGTGTGATAGTTCCCGTGAGAGAAAAAATCAGAACATATTCTTCATCACTTGAAGAATCATCACTTTCTTGTTTGATTCTCTTTGTGGAAGGTTCATCATCCTCTGCAGCATGAGAATGATTTCTTCTCTTGTTTCCCTTCATCTTGTGAGACTCATTTTTATTTCTAGGACAATCTCTGGAAAAGTGTCCTCTTTCATCACATGTATAGCATCTGAATTTAGGTATATTTCTGTTAGATCTTCTAGGCTAATCTTTATGGTGGAAGTGCTCACCTTTGTGATAGTTTGTTCTGCTTTTCTTGGATTGTACTGTGAGAGCTTGATCTTCACTTCCCATATTTTCTTCTTGGGATATTATTAGAGCTTCTTCTTGTGAGCATTATTCCCATAGCCTACTAAACTTGACTAGCTTCTTTCTTGCACAAATCCCTTGAATGAAGGAGTCCCATGATCTAGGGAGACCATTCAAGGTGGTCATCACAATATCTGCATTCTCCACTTCTTAATCCACTCCTTCAAGATGTTCTTTGATCTGAGAGACCCTTGTGAAGTATGATTGTATAGTCTCCGCATTCTGGACCTTAACATTCTTCAACTAGTTCCTCAAAGTCATCTTCTAATTTATGTTCTTTCCTTCAAATAGTTTGGTTAGGGAATCAAACATTGCTTTAGGTGTCTTTAGGGAGGACACCTGTGGTATGAGGTGATTCTTTATTGAATCAGCAATAATCCTCTTATCCATGACCAATTTATTTTTGTGTAAGGCCTTGTCCTCATCTCCCTCTGGAATGGGAACCTCTTCACTGATGTAAGAGTCCAACTCATTTTCTTCCAGAACCAGGGAGATCCTATACTTCCAAGCTCGAAACTTATCAGTTCCCTCAAGATTTTCATCAAGCTTGGTGTGATGAGACATCTCAACTAAGAACCTCAAATGGAAATACAAAAGATTTAGATCTTACCAATTTGAGAAGCTGAAAATTGGATCTGGAGCTGATCTTCTGTAGTGCTGGTTTTTTGGTTCTAGGGTAGATTAGGGTTTGAATTTCCCAGAGTTCTACCCAACCAAAAACTTTTATTTTTGTCTCTAAACTTCTATTTTGAGGAGGAGAGAAATCCTAGCCTGGGGTCACTCAAAAATTCCTCTTCAGTGAAAATCCCTAATTTCTCGATGCAGTGGTAGGTCAAAAACTGAAAATGCTCATAATCAAGTTTTACTTCGACAAAAAGATGCACCCTTCAATGGAGGTTTATCCTAGCCTCCTTTTGCTTATGGATTGTGGAGAGAGACCCAAAAAGTAAGAATCCCTATCTTCTGCAGCTGCACAATGTCTTCTTCTCAGGTTAGCTCTAATACCATGTTATATTTTTATCTATTTAGACAATATTATCTTAGGATCTTATCTGAGAGAATAACATGCACATCAATCAATCACAAAGTAGATTATTCAACTCTTATATCATCATATCTCTGCTAGAAAATAAAAATAAACCACTTTACAAAGAGTAGAATTAGAAAAATTCCATGAAATCAGAGATCGATACTGCATTATCGTTTCATCATAACAATATTAGTTTTGTTATTAGCATTTCAGGATCAGTGACAAATTCAATGCCCAAAAACCTTAAAGATATGTTCCATTGTTAAGGGATCATTATAAAGGAGATTACTCCAAAAAAGTAATGTCTTCGAAGATGTTTCCAAATCGTTGTGTTATCACACCACATGGACAGTATGTTGCATCAAATTTTATGTATTGATGGAAGTGAATGGATGTGGAGCAAAAGATCATGTTATTCAAATTTTATGCCACCAGTTTGTAGCATGGACCACATAGGTAATCAAATAATTTCTTGAACGTGAAGTAACAATCACAGTTTCGTGTGATAAAGGATAACAATGACTATGATGAATTCACCAAAGAAAAATAGGTTGGAACTACCTCAACATCACTGGAACTAATCACCATTAGCCTTCAAATAAAATGACACATTCAAGCCTGTAAAAATTATGATCCCAAAAATCATGAAAGAAAAGTGTTAGTTCTGCAACTTCTCATCACTCTACAAGATCTTGTAAAGAAATCAAATATTATTATAAAATATTGAAATCAAAAAATCGTCATGTCATCATACCAAGAGGCCATGCCATCACCAAATTTTTTTTGAACTAAATGTTAGTCAGAGATCACAACGTTTATGTATCACATGATATTTAATATTTAATTTGCTTCTATCTCCTAACCTTTAAAAAGACTCAAAAACCTAGTTAACATGTATATGGAAAACCTAAACATGTGATGCAAATTGCATATTAGCTATCTACTCAAATTTCCCATGGAGGAGTTTATTGAGAGATTGAATGATTTTATTAGGAGTTCGACTTTACACGAGTGCACATTAGCTAGACTCCTAGATGCCAAATGTAATTAAACTAAGCATTAAGAAATTATACTTGAAGTTAAGGTAATGGTTGTAGAGTCATTAGAGTCAAGCTAATAGTTGTATCTAATAGTTAAGCTAATGGTTATCCAATATAACCATGATTAGAGTTGAAGTTAAGCTAATAGTTGTATCTCGAGAGTTTCAACTTCTTAACGCAGCTCCCTCTTACAATCAACAATTGTAATTCAAGTAAAAGTGATTATTGTAGTTGAAGTTAAGCTAATAGTTGTATCATCAATGGACTTAAGATCATATTTTTATCTAATAATCGAATAGTTTAAATTTTATTTAATTTTTTTCCAAATATCACGAACAGTACTTATGATATGTTAACTAAGTTGTTTTTTTTTAAATTATTAATTATGAGTTTTGGACGACGCCCATAGAATCAATCTCGACAGTACACTTGTCTCATTCTCGTCTGTAAATGAAAAAACATATATGGTAGTCCACCCCAAAATTCTATCGACGCAATTACTCTAACCAATTTGTATAAGAAGATTTCAAAAAAAATTCTTATAAATTTGAAACATGATCAACTTTTTTTATACAATATATTAAAAGTATCAAAAATATTTAGCTATTACTTTTATTAAAATTGTATTTAAAATAGTAAATATTACTTTCTAGATTATTATTAGCACAAACCTATTTGTAAAAGTGGTGGACATAGGTATTATAACTATGGTCAAACAATAAAAAGTGGTTGATACAGGCCCACTACAACTTATCACTAACAAGTTGAATTAAACTTTACATCATCAACTCCTTTCACTAAACTTCATATATTAGCACACTCTACATTTTTAAAAGTGATTTGTAACCCACCTTGAACTGAAAAAATATTTTATTTTTGAGAAAACATTACTTTAAAAGTTAATTTAAAGTTTTATGTTGTTACCCAGGAATGGTGAAAGATGAATGTAACTGAATATTTTATTTATTTAAATACTTAAAAGAAGAGACACCTATCTAAAGAATATTGTTGAAGAGTTTTCACTCAGCCACTAGGAGGAACGATTTGTTGTATAAGGCCAAAATGACAAGTGGTAGCAACATCATTCACTTTCTAACTGTTGTAGGAGGCAACATCCCTATAATTGTTGTCATGTTCCCTGGAAAGATGAGCTGAGCAGGTGGCTCATTTAATTGCAAACCTGGCCCAAATACTTAAGAAAACTAATATATACCATCAAATGAGAAGGGGGCTCACTACATTCTAAGTGATTAGAGCCTTGTGGTTTTTCTAGAAACTGGAAAGTTAGGCACACAAGAGAAATTCGATGGCGAGAAAGCTAAAGTGAATTAATTAGAGTTAAGTTTACAAGTGAGATTACTAAGTTACAAAGTACTATGTAGGTTTCTACACAACATATTCATCCTCGTGGTTCAGTGAACAACCTCAGGGGTCCTAAAGCAAGTGATCTTAGCTGCTTTCAGGAGACAATTGGGAGGAACGGTCTTCTTTGGGTGTTTGTCCCCTTCGACAATTAACAGGCTCTAAGTTTTTTTTCTTATTAATCTTAAATTCATTTTATGTTTAATTTGTAGAATTCTATGAATTTTAAAGTTTCCAAAACTATTAATTGTTCATTGCAATAAAGTAGCATATTATTCTATTGACCATAGAGTTATCAATGCTACTGTATACATAGAGTTTCTTAGTGTAATTAGTAGGCTACTGTATTTAGAATATATCATATCTCTGTATGTAATTTTTCCTCTGTTTTTACATGGTGTACTTAGATAAATGGTAATTAGAATTTTTTAGTTTTTCTTTTAAAAACCTTACAGTTAAATAAATGGTTAAATCAGAGTTATGCTCGTTTGAATTAAACTATGAATCTTTTACAGATAAGGCTTATTCTTTTCTTTTTGGAAATAGTAAAAGAATCCCTGGATTCACAAACTCTCTGTTTAAAAATATCATTATAACCTAAAAATACATGTTTTCTGCCAAACAATTGATCTAAGTTCATAATTATAAGAATAAAAAAATATTTACATATACTTATAAATTCTAAAAGTATTATCCAATATGGCCTAAATACATATTTACTTTAAATAAACAATTAGTATCTGTATAGTCGAAAGGATTAAACATTTACAAGAAAAGAGGAACTAGGGTTTTAAAATCTTACAAACTAAAACAAACTAAACCTAACCATTATAAACCCACAATGTTGGCAAGAAAACAACAGGTTTAAACAATCAAATATTATATTTTCTTATAGTTTTGAGTTAAATAAGCCTTACTATAGGTCACGTGATCAAGGCCTGTAAGGCTCTTTATTTTTCATTAATTTATAAAACCACTAAAAGCACACAACGAAGCTCTTACAAATTGGTAAATCTTGGTATCGATAGGAAAGAAGACTAAAACTAATAGCACTAAATACTTACCACGCACCAACTAACCAAGATAAACAAATTTTTATTTGCACATCTTAATATAACCAAAGTATAAAATCAATTAGAGCAGGCCGTAAATCTTTCTTGAAAGGAAGTATAATATTCTCTTGACGTGCCTTAATTCTTTTATCACCAATCTGTAAATCTTTTATGGGCTGGCCGTAATCTTTTAACAACTAACATATAAAACTGATAGAGTAAATTACCAAATTATAATACAAACAAAATATCTGGAAATAGTAAACAATTTACAGAATATAATTAATATATATCGAATGATAATTAATTGAAATATCTTTTATACAGAGAATCCTTAGAAGTAAAACCAGATAAACAATGTACAAGCTACGGAATAGAACTAAGGGCATGTCAACAGTATTTGAACCCAAATAGAAAACAAAAACATGAAATGGCTATAATGCCTTAAAATTTCACAATAGGAGCTTAATTATAATTCTTCTCACAGACACCACGGTGTGAATCAAAAGGAGGCCAAAAAATTTAATTTGTATCTTAACGCTGTAAGGAAAAATTAACAAATAAGTATACCATTGAAAAATGAAGGAGGTTTGTAACCTCCAAAAATAAGTCCAGGTCCTAAAGGAAATCGAATTTCAAGATTTTCTTTCATTTTTTTTCGCACCATAGGCGTCTTTGAACCACAGGGTTTCCAAGGTCATGGGTCTTACCAGGTACCCGCGACCCAAATTGGTTTCCGTAGACAAAACTCCTTTAAACCAGATTTCAAGACCCCTGTCAAGAAACGATACACAGAGGTCAAAACTCGGTCTGCTAAATGGTTTCATTTTTCTTTTACGAAAATTAAAGGAAAAAATATATATATATTTAAAACGGTAAAAACTTATTACCCTTAGCTCGAATCCACAACAAGGAAACTGAATGTGACTTCTAAATAGAGAACTCGTGGTTACATCCGGACGAGAAAACTAGTGGTTGACTGAACTTGTTGTTTTTCCAACCCTAGAAGGGCCGAGAGCCTCGACTCTCCTCATCTACAGACAATGCAAGTAATGAAAATGTTCTAAACCTAAGCTCTTTTCGTTAGGGTTTTACAGTTGGACAACATATTTTTGAATGCTCCATGTGTTTGGATTAAAACTCCCACCTTCCTCCACGTTAATGCAAATATTTATCCATCGGCCTATAGTTTGTTTTAAACAGTTCGAGGTTATGCAAATACATTTTAATACTCATACTAGTATATGATAACGTTGTAGATTTATGTCATAGTTTTATATTTCTAATCTTCGTGCTCATGTCCTAGCCAGGTTAGGGTCCCCTTAGAACCTTACTTTTGGATTTTAGTTGTATAGGATTTACAAAGATAAAATCCTCTAGTGATATTAACACCTGGATAATCACAAGTAAAAGAAATTATTTAGATTTAAGAAGCTAAGTAAGACCCATTGGCCTCATAACCCTTGTATTAAAGCAAAGTATGAAGGAAGAGGGCCTAAACAATATAAAATGCATGGCGAATCCATTCCCATGGTAAACAAGTTTAAGACTACAAATTACAACTTACAACAAACTAATACAACACATAAGAACTTCTAACTAAGTAAAAACTATAATCTAGTAGAGTTATGTTTTCATGAACGGTTTTTCATGAAGATACTATCGAAAATGTATTGTCGTAAATGGTTGAGCGCTAGTTATGAGATAAACCTTAGAATAGTTTTTGAATATAGAAGTTACTATATTTTCCTTATGAGATATGTTGTTACCTAGGATAACCCGTAAGTAATAAGGTTTTTTTATTCATGGATTTTTGAGTTGTTACGTGTGGTATCAGAGCGAGTTTCCAAACACTAGGCCTGAAGATTGGCTCAACTCGCATGCAAAACAGGAAAATGAAAATACTAATTATGTTTAAAAATTGTTTCTGTACTGAAATATAAACTTTTATTTTGCAGGAAATGGAAGGAGTAGAAGCATCTGCTGAAGATGGATCCCATCATAATAATCCAGATAATATATATGTGGAATTAAATAATCAACCATATGAATTGCTTCAAACTATAAAAGACTTAAAATCTGAGTTACATACTATAATGGAAGATAACGAAAGAATATTAAGAGCATAGGAAGAACTAAATCAGATATTGCTAGATAAAATACATAACGAAAGCAAGGGAAAAAGAAAAGAACACGAAACTGAGCCTGGAATGGTATCTTACAAACGTAAAGGTAAGAAGTTGAAATTTTTTGATAATGAAAGTAAATCATCTTCAAGAATTAAAGTAAGATCGCACAAAGAAAAGTATAAATATTCCAGTGAAAGTAGTGATAGCGACAATAGACCTAAAAGGAGAAAATATAAACCTTATGAAGAAATATCAAGAGAATTTAAAAAGATAAAACCTCTTATGTTTAATGGAGAGGTGGAAAATGGTGAAGAAGCCGAGGCATGACTATCAGGTATGAAAAAGTACTTTCAAATTTATAATTAATTAGATAGGTTGAAAGCTCGAATGGCTATCTATAACATAACCGGAAAGACTGACATATGGTGGCAAGATATAAAAAGAGTTAAAAACATTAAAGAAAAGTATGTAACCTGGAGGGCTTTCAATAAATACTTCAAAAGAAAATTCTTATATGAACGGTATTATGAAGAAAGAGCTATGGATTTTTATGATCTTAAGCTAGGATCAATGTCTATGAAGGAACTAAGTAGTAACTTTTTAAGTTTATTACGATATATACTTGATATAATTGATGAAAATCCTAAGATACAAAGGTTTTTTAGTTGTTTACATCTTAGCTTCAAGGACATAATTGAATATGATAATCCAAAAAATCTTGAAGAGGCAATGAGGAAAGCTAATTTATGTTATGAACAAAGAAAAAATAAGAAAGAAGGCATACCTAACTGTAAAATTTAAAGAACAATTAACTTTTAGCAAAGAAGGAAAGGTTTTAATCCCAGCAGAAGTTTCAGAAATAATTTTCAAAATTTTTCTAAGAACAATTATCAAGGAACAAATTTTAAAAATACACAGCAGAATTTTATAGCAGCAAAGAACAAAGATCTATCTAATAATCATGGTTAAAATAATGAACAAAGAGAACCTATAAAATGATGGGAATTTCAAGGACCTCATTATGCAAAGGAATGTCCAAACAGAAAGAGGAATTTCAGCAATGTGCATATAATTCAGGAGGAACCAACTGTTGGTGACGCAGCAAATGAAATGCCCAGAATTAATGCAGCCTTGGAGAATCGACAGGCTGATCACCAAACATCCATGGTGAAAATAGAAGGTATTATACAGAACAAGGATATTTCTATTTTGATAGACCCAAGTGCTATTTTAAGCTATGTATCGCCTAGTATAGCAGAAATATGTAATTTGCATTTGAAAAAGTTTAAAAAATATTGGTTGGTTTAGTTAGCTACAGGAACCAAAAGAAAGGTAGTTAGCTATGTTGAAAATTGTGAAACATTTATGAGTCAATTCAAAATTCAAGTGAAATTAAATGTATTACATTTAGGGTCATATGATGTTCTAATAGGTATGTACTGGCTGAAAAAACACAAAGTAGTTTTAAATTGTTTTGAGAAAACATTTACATGCTTAGATGACAAAGGAGAAATATTTACAGTCAAAGCGATACCTAGAAAAGTTTCCGTTGGACAAATTTAAGCTTTACAAATGAAAAAGTATGTACGGAAGGGTTGTAAATTTTTTACTATGCATGTAATGAATGACGAATTCTTAGATGTATTCCTGAAAGAGATTCCAGGATTACCTCCAAAAAGAGAATTGGATTTTACTATTGAATTAGTACTGGGAGATGTACCCAATTCAAAGGCTCCTTATCGGATGAACATATTAGAACTCAATGAATTAAAAAAACAACTACAAGAGTTGATATATAATAATTACATAATACCAAGTGTATCCCCTTGGGGAGCACTTGTCTTATTTGTTAAAAAGAAATACGATACCTTACATCTATGTATAGATTAACGTCAGTTTCAAAGATGGTTCAATACATACTTGAAACTCTTGCTCCTCAAAAAAATTTGTATATCAGAAAGATTTTGCATCTGTATGTTGTTTGAAATAATGCAAATAGCCTTAGCCATATAACCAGGGATCATTGAAGGCGAGGTCAATGGAGAAGGTGAATCCTTCTTGTTCTACAACCGATTGTGAAGGCTCAGGGCATTCTTTTTTTTCTTCTCTTGATCAAATGCAGCGATGAGGCCAAAGATGGAGTGCAATTCCATTCTCTAAGTATTACTATTTTGATACACTTATCAGAAAGATTTTGTATATGCATACTATTTTGATAGACAGTGCAATCAATGTAAGCTTTGCAATGCACAGTAGCGTAGGCAAATAAATGATGTAAGCTTTGCAATGCAAAGCAGAATTGTAAACTTTTCGGAGGTGTCCATGTTATTCGAATGAATAAAGGTTTTTTTTCTCTAGAAAAAAAATATATTAACGTCAGTCAAACAAAATGACAATTAAAAATAGATATCCATTTCCCTGCATAGATGATCTGTTCGATCACATATTGAAAGAAACGATATTCTCAAAAATTGACTTGAGATCTGGATATCATCAAGTAAAAATTAAAGATGAAGATATTTTTAAAACTGCATTTAGAACTCGATATGGGCATTATGAGTTTGTAGTTATGCCATTTGGGACAACGAATGCTCCAAAAACTTTTATGTGCTTAATGAACATTGTCTTAAGTAAGTACTTGGATAAATTTGTAGTTGTCTTCATAGATGAAATACTAATTTATTCAAAAACAAAAGAAGAACATGATGAACATTTATAGATAAATTACAAGTTCTAAGAGAACATAAACTGCATGCTAAATTCAGTAAATGTGAATTCTTTAAGGATAAAATACAATATCTAGGTCATGTGATATCCAAGGAAGGGATATTAGTGGATCCTGATAAGATAAGAGAAATAATGGAATGGCATGTTCCTAAAGAGGTATTGGATGTACGATCGTTCATGGGGATTACAGTTTATTACCGAAAATTCATAGAAGGATTCTCAAATATCACGAATCCCATAACATCCTTACAGAAAAATAGAAAAATGATTTGTATGGGATCTAAGGTGTGAAGAAAGCTTTAATAAGTTAAAGGAATTGTTAACTACTGCACCTATATTAAAGATAGCATACCCAAACAAGGACTTTGTTGTGTGCACTGATGCATGCAATGAAGGCCTGGGTGGAGTATTAACGCAAGAAGGTCACGTAATACCGTATGAGTCAAGAATGTTAAAAACACATGAAAAGAATTATGCTACTTATGATTTAGAGTTGGCTGCCATAATACATGCTTTGAAAATTTGGCGCCATCATTTAATTGGTAGAATATTTGTATTAATGTCTAATAACATAAGTTTGAAATACTTATTTGATCAACAAAATATGAACACAAGGCAAGCAATATGGTTATCCTTCCTTAGCGAATATGATTTCGAGATCAAACATATAAAAGAAAAAGAAAATAAGGTGGTTGATGCCTTAAGCAGAAATGCAAGACTGAATTTTATAGCCTCCATTAGCAACTACAAAACAGAATTGGACAATAAGTTGGAAAGTGGGGTAAAAATGGATAAAGAATATCAAATTTAAGAGAAAAGGTTAGAGAAAATGAATCTTAACACATAAAAACATATTTTAGTTTAAATGAAAAGGGCCTAATGTTGTATAAAAGCAAATTGTATATACCCAATATGCCAAAAATCAAATAGTTGATTTTAAATGAAGTACATAAGAGTCCTTACTCAGTACATCCGGGTTATCAAAAGATGATAACAATGCTAAGGAAATATTATTTTTGACCTAATATGAAAAATGAAGTAGGTGGATATATACCTAGTTGTATAGAATTCCAGCAAGTTAAAGCTAGGCATGAAACCCAGCAGATCTTTTGCAACCATTGCCCATCCCATAATGGAAATGAGAAATTATCATCCTTGATTTCATAATAGGATTACCAAAAAATAAAAATTAAAATGATTCTGTAATGGTAGTGGTAGACAAATTTAGCAAGGCACCTCATCTTATACCTGTTAAAACTACTTATAAGGATGCTAATATTGCTGATATTTTTATGAAGGAAATCTTTCGTTTGCATGGAATTTCTAAGGTACTAATTTCTAATAGGGATCCTAAGTTTACTGGTAATTTTTGGAAGTCGTTATTTAAACTTAGTAGATACTAAATTAAATTTCAATACTTCTTATCATCCATAAATGGATGGAGAAACAGAAAGAGTAAATCAAGTTTTAGAAGATATGTTACGGATGTATGTTAGAGATCATCCAAACAAATGGGAAGAATATCTGCACTTAGTGGAGTTTGCATATAACAATCACTATCAAGATTTAGCTAAACTTAGTCCTTTTTAAATACTATATGGTAGAAAATGTATTACTCCCATTTCATGGAGTAATCCGGTTGACAGATTGGTGTTAGGACCTAACTTGTTAAAAGAACTGGAACTAACAGTGAAACAGGTACAAAGCAATCTGAAAATTGCATAGGACAGAAAAAAGAGTAATGCATACCTTAAAAGATATCAAAAAGAATTCCAAGTAGGTGAGCATGTATTTGTCAAGGTAAAACCCAGAAAAAACTCCTTTAAGTTGGGGAGTTGTGCTAAATTAGCACCCAGGTATTGTGGACAGTTTGAGATATTATCAAGAGTTGGACTAGTGGCTTATCAATTAGCTTTACCACCTAATCTTAGAATACATAACGTATTTCATATTTCTATATTGAAAAAGTATGTGCACAATGCTACTCATGTGATCGATTGGAATGTTATTCAGGTAGAACCTGAAGGATATTTTCAATTGGAACCAGATTCTATCTTCGACAAGAAATAATTTTTTCTCCAGAATCACACCATTGGACAAGTAAAGGTGCAATGGAAGCACCTTAGTCTAGATGAAGCAACCCAGGAATTCGAGAGTTATATGCGGAAGCAATATCATATTCTGTTCCAAGAAGACTCGAAAGATACTTAAGCAACATCGAGGATGATGTTGAACTTGCGAGGGGGTGTTTGTAACCCACCTAGAACTGAAAAACAATCTATTTTTGAGAAAACATTACTTTAAAATAGTATTGTAAAGTTTTATGTTGATGATGCAGGGATGGTCAAAGATTATTGTAATTGAATATTTTATTTATTTAAATAATTAAAATAAGAGACACCTATCCGAAGAAGACTGTTAAAGAGTGTTCACTGGCACACTTCGGGGAATGATCTATTGTAGAAGGACAAAATGACAAGTGGCAGCAACAACATTCACTTTCTAGCTGTTGGAGGAGGCAACATCTCTATAATTGTGGCCATGTTCCCTAGAAAGAGGAACTGAGTTGGTGGCTCATTTAATTGCAAAACTAACCCAAAGACCTAGGCAAGCTAATATATACCATCAAATGAGCAGAAGGCTCACTACATTCTAAGTGATTAGAGCCTTATGGTTTTGCTGGAAACTGGAAAGTTAGGCACACAAGAGAAATTAGATGAGGGGAAAGCTAAAGTGAATTACTGAGAGTTAAGTTTTCACGTGAGATTGATAAGTTACAGAGTACTTTGTAGGATTCTACACAACATCTTCATCCCGGTGGTTCAATGAATAGGCTCGGGGGTCCTAAAGCAAGCGATCTTGGCTTCTTTCAGGAGACAGTTGGGAGGAACGGTCTTCTTTGGGTGTTTGTCCCCTTCGATAGTTAATAGGTTCTAAGTTGTTTTGCTTATTAATATTAAATTCAATTTATGTTTAATCTATAGAATTATATGAATTTTAAAGTTTCCAAAACTATTATCTGTTCACTGCAATAAAGTAGGATAATATTCTATTGACCATAGATTTATCAATGCTACTGTATACATAGAATTTCTTAGTGAAATTAGTAGGCTATTGTATTTAGAATAATATCTTATCTTTGTATATGAATTTTCCTATGTTTTTACATGGTGTACTTAGATAAATGCTAATTAGTATTTTTTTAATTTTTCTTTTAAAAATCTTAGAGTTAAATCAAGGGTTAAATCAGAGTTATCTTCGTTTACATTAAACTATGAATCTCTTACAGATAAGGCTTATTCTTTACTTTTTGGAAATAGTAAAAGAATCCATGGATTCACAAACTCTCTGTTTAAATTATCATTATAACCTAAAAATACATGTTTTCTGCCAAACAATAGATCTAGGTTCAAAATTATAAGAATAATAAAATATTTATTTATATTTATAAATTCTGCAAGTATTATCAATACGGCCTAAAGGATTATTTACTTTAAATAAACAAGTTGTATCTGTATAGCCGAAAGACTTAAACATTTACAAGAAAAGAGGAACGAGGGTTTTAAAATCTTATAAACTAAAATAGAGTAAACCTAACCATTATAAACCCATGATGTTGGCAAGAAAAACACAAGTTTAAACAATAAAACATTTATATTTTCTTATAGTTTCGAGTTAAATAAGTATATTACAAGTCACGGGATCGAGGCCTGTAAGGCTCTTTCTTCTTCATTAGTTTATAAAACCACTAAAAGCACACATCGAAGCTCTTACAACTTGATAAATCTTGGTATTGATAAGAAAGAACAATAAAATGCATAGCACTAAATACTTACCATGCACCAACTAACCAAGATAAACAAATTTGTATTCGCACATCTTAATATAAATAAAGTATAAAATCAGTTAGAGTAGGTCGTAAAACTTTCTTAACAAGAAGTATAATCTTCTCTTGACAAGCTAGAATTCTTTTATTACCAGGCCATACATATTTTATGGATTGTTCGTAATCTTTTAACAACCAACATATAAAACTTACAGAGTAAATTACCAAATTATAATACAAACAAAATATCTGGAAATAGTAAACAATTTACAGAATATAACTAATATATATCGAATGATACTTAATTGAAATATATTTTATACAGAGAAGCCTCAGAAGTAAAACCAGATAAACAATGTACAAGCTACATAATAGAACTGAGGGCATCTCAACGGTATTTGAACCCAAATAGAAAATAAAAACATGAAATGGCTATAATGCCTTAAAATTTCACAACAGGAGCTTCATTAAAATTCTTCTCACAGGCCCCATGGTCTGAGTCAAAGGGAGGATGAAACATTTAATCTGTATATTAATGCCGTAAGAAAAATTTAACAAAGAATTATACCATCGAGAAATGAAGGAGGTTTGTAACCTCCAAAAATGAGTCCATACCCTAAAGGAAATCATATTTCCATCTTTTCTTTCATTTGTTTTCACACCATAGGTGTCTTTAAATCGCATGGTTTCGAAGGGAATGGGTCTTACTAGGTACCCTTGACCCAATTTGTTTTTCGTAGACCAAGCTCTTTATTTAAACCAGCTTTCAAGACCCCTGTCAAGAAACGATACACAAAAGTAAAAAATCAGACTCTTAAATGGCTTCATTTTTCCTTTACAGAACTTAAAAGAACAACAAAGATAAAACAGTAAAAACATATTACCCTCAATTCGAATCCACGACAAGGAAACTGAATGTGACTTCTAAACGAAGAACTCGTAGTTACGTCCTCACAAGAAACCCAATGGTTGATTGAACGTGTTGTTTTTTCAACCCTAGAAGGGTCGAGAATGGCCGAGAGCCTCAGATATCCTCATCTACAGATAACGCAATAAATGCAAATGTTCTAAACCTACGCTATTTTCGTTAGGGTTTTACAGTTGCATAACATTTTTTTGAAGGCTCCACATGATTGCATTAAAACTCCCACCTTCCTCCACATTAATGAAAATCTTTATCCATCGGCCTATAGTTTGTTTTAAACAGTTCGAGTTTATGCAAATACGTTTTAAAACTCATACTAGTATACTATAAAGTTGCATACTTATGTAATAGTTTTATGTTTCCAATCTTCATTCTCATCTCTTAGCCAAGTTAGGGCCCCCTTAGAACCTTACCTTTGGCTTTTAGTTGTATAGGATTTACAAAGAGAAAATCCTCTAGTGATATTAACACCTACATAATCACAAGTAAAATAAATGCTTTAGCTTAAAGAAATTAAGTAAGACCCATTGGCCTCGTAACCCTTGTACTAAAGCAGGGTATGAAGGTAGAGGGCATAAACAATATAAAAAATCATGACGAATCCATTCCCATGGTAAACAAGTTTAAGAAGTTACAAATTACAACTTACGACAAACTAATACAGCACATAAGAACTTCAAACTAAGTAAAAACTGTAATCTAGTAGAGTTATGTTTTCATGAACGGTTTTGTCGTGAAGATACTATCGAAAATGTATTTTCATAAATGGTTGAGCACTAGTTATGAGGTAAACCTTAGAATAGTTTTTGAATATAGAAGTTACTATATGTTCCTCATGAGCTATGTTGTTACCTAGGATAAATCCTAAGTAATAAAAAAATTTATTTATGGATTTTTGAGTTGTTACATGATTGAAGTATATTAACCACGTTGGTATATATCAACCACTTTTAAAATTAAAATTATAGTAATATATATAAAGTATGCATATCAAGCATTAATATATATAACATTTAGAGAAAAAAGTTGATAATGTAAAGTTTAATTCAACTTGTTACGGAGTGTAAATAGATTAATATAGTAGAAATACAATTCAGCAAATATAAACCACATTTAGATTTATCAATATAATCTATAATTATTAATGAATATATTAATTAGATTTATAAATAATCTATAATTATTAATAAATATATTAATTAAATGTAAGTAATTTCAATAATGTCTTATGACCTTTTAGATTTTCTTAATTGTGTTATGAATTGGGTATCTTAGATAAACCTACTAATTTTCAAGGAAATAGTAAAAAAATTATGAAAATACATCATTTCAATAATAATATAAAATTAAATAGAAAAGAAATAAGTGGAAATAGCAACATAGTTGCTAAGTACCTGCCTTTTAAGAATTGTTTCAAGAAAATAGTAATAGGTTGAATATAAAAAAAAAGTAACAATAGATGTAGCAAAAAGATGTTCTATGAAGCCACCACCAATGTTAGATGGATGACTTCATACTCTTTAAAATACTTTGAGTTTTTACATATACTTCAATTGGAGGCCTAATAAAACAACCATTGAGTTTGCACAAAATTATATAATTTAAAAGTTGGGTTAGTGAGCATAAATATGTGTTGCACTACAAGTAGTCAATAAAAAGTTACGGATCCCATTGAAAAAATACACTTCCCCAAATTCCAGAGAGCTTAAGGTTAAAAACATGCCACAAACAAAATTTATTAACAAACATATCAAAAGACATAAAATCTGGATTAAATAGCTTAACTAATTCTTCTAATGCTATTTTATAGCTTAGCTTGTTTATTTGATGTAATAAATAGAATGCCATTTTGCTAATGTAAAGTTAGTTGTTTGACAATGAAGAAAATTATTATGATGAAATATAATATGTATGTGTCAATTAAGTGTAGATGGTTGTTTGGTTTGAATGAGAAAATTATCAAAAACCTTTAAAATTATAAAATTATTGAGAATACTTATATTAAAACTAGGTCCTTTGTGGGAACTGGGAATGAGAAAATAATTATAAAAGTTTTCATTTGGCCATAGGTACTTTAAAAATGATCTTATAAAAGATCCAAAAAACACATGATTTAAAGAGTTCCTCAATTTTAGTAAACATTAAAAAATATATTTTTTAAGAAACCAAGCTTCATGTAAAAAATGAAAAATATTAAAAATTGCAATTTGAAATATTTTAAGAGAAATTTCTTGTAAAATTTATGACAATAAAATAACTTTTTGTATCTATTTAGAATTTCTAAATAAAATTAATTTCAATATTTGATGTTTTTTTACTATATAACACACTTAGCAATGGTATTTAAACTTGACTCAATGTAATTGTTTAAATTTTAATTGAAAATGAATTAAACCAAGTCACATATTTAAGGATAACATGCTTGTTAGCTTAAATAGTATTGTATTGGATATTGATGTAAAGGTTCTTACAATCTTTGACCTATATTATGAAAGAAGTTAAATTAAAAAAAATCTTCATATCATTTAAAAAACAAAAACATGTTAATCATAAAATATAATTTAAAACATTTAACATTATAAATTTACCCAAACATAACTAAATTTTATTTACAATATAATTGTAAAAGATAAAACTTTAAAAATTCTACCAAAAATTAAATTCATAAGTCAAAATCTTAATAACTTTTTTCATTTAAAAAATAAAAATAAAAACCTTAATTATCGAAATATTAACTTAAAAGCCCTAGTTTTGAAGTTTCACTTTTTCCACTTTCCCTCCAACCCTTTTAATGGGAGCAAAAATATGTAAAGAAAGACCCAAACAACTTTTAGGGCTTACACAAAGGACCCCTAAAGCAAACCCAACCCAAAACCAAAAAAGAAAATGTGAGTGGTTAGGCTTAAAAGTTAACGAGATTTTGGCGGCACTTAACAGAGATTTAAGCCTGCGGGAGGGGTTTGTAAAAACCCTCTTCTTCGCCGCTGAGTCGTGTGTTATTTGGGTCGACGACTCCTTCGCGCTCCCATATCATCTCTTCACTTGATTTTGTTATCTCCACTGGCGGCGGCGGCATTAGCCAGCAAGGAGGCTGAGCATTAATTCTGAATTGAGAGAGATCGATCTAGTCCATTAGCTAGCTACGATGGATCCATCCAAGGGCACCATCGCAATAACTGCAGAGGTGGAGGCGTAGATAAACGCTGTGTTGGGGTCGGAATCAGCGGCGTTCGAGGCCCTGATAACGCACCTCATGAGCGCCGGCAACGAGCAGAGAGGCCAAGCAGAGGCGTTGTTTAACATCTGCAAGGAGAAGCACCCGGATGCACTGGCCCTAAAGCTCGTTCATGTCCTGCAATCATGCGGGTAGGTGGAAATCCGGGCCATGGCCGTGATTCTCCTTAGGAAGCAGATCACACGGGACGAGACATACATATGGCCACGATTGTCACCACCCACGCAGACCGCCATCAAGGCCCACCTCCTCGTTTGCGTCCATAGGGAGGAGGCCAAGACCATCGTCAAGAAGCTATGCGACACCGTAGCTGAGCTCGCAGCCTCCATCATGGAAGAAGGTCAGTGGCCGGAGTTATTTCCCTTCATGTTCCAGTGCATGAGCTCCGATTCCCCGCGCCTCAAGGAGAGTGCGTTGCTCATGTTTGCGCTGCTCTCGCAGTTCATAGGCGAGCATCTCCACCCCCATCTTTCCACCCTACACACCGTGTTCCATCAGTGCCTCTTCCCGGCTTCCCCGTCAGACGTTCGAATCGCGGCCCTCGCAGCCACGACCAACTTCATCCAGACAATCGAGACTCCACAGAACCACGAGCGCTTCCAGGACCTAATCCCTGCTATGATGCAGACGCTCGTAGAAGCCCTCAACAGGAACCAGGAGGCAACATCCCAGGAGGCCCTTGAGATGTTCATCGAGTTGGCGGGCACAGAGCCACGTTTCCTTCGTCGGCAGATCGTTAACGTGGTGGGAAGCATGCTGCTGGATGTCAACACACTTGTACTTATCTTGATGTCATAGTTGCCACTTGTCATCTGAAAACCAGATACCAAATTCCAAAGATGACATCATTTGTGATTGGCCAATTACAACACAAATAAATACATTTTTATTATAATTAAAAATTATTATTTGTAAAATTATAAAGTTAAACATACACACCGTGTTCCATCAGTGCCTCTTCCCGGCTTCCCCGTCAGATGTTCGAATCGCGGCCCTCGCAGCCACAACCAACTTCGTCCAGACAATCGAGACTCCACAGAACCACGAGCGCTTCCAGGACCTAATCCCTGCTATGATGCAGACGCTCGTAGAAGCCCTCAACAGGAACCAGGAGGCCCTCGAGATGTTCATCGAGTTGGCGGGCACAGAGCCACGTTTCCTCCGCCGGCAGATCGTTAACGTGGTGGGAAGCATGCTGCTGGATGTCAACACACTTGTACTTATCTTGATGTCATAGTTGCCACTTGTCATCTGAAAACCAGATACCAAATTCCAAAGCTGACATCATTTGTGATTGGCCAATTACAACACAAATAAATACATTTTTATTATAATTAAAAATTATTATTTATAAAATTATAAAGTTAAACATTATAAACAACATTTTAATTTTTATGTACTTTGAACTAATAGGTGAGTCAACCCAAGTTAACTTTCAATCGATTACAATCAACCTGCTGAGGCAGATATAATAAATTAAATAATATTAATAATTTAAAATAAATACAAAAGAGTACCTTCAAAACTCCAACACCTCAAACCGCTTATATTTCATTTTCTCCCAAATAGAGGTATAAATGAATTTTTAGATTTCATTTTTTGATAAATAAATAAAGGTATAAATGAACTTTCAAAATAATTTAACTTTAATCAATCTCCAACGTGAGTCGATGTTTTGGACAAGCTCATCTAATTAAGATAAAATGGAGAAATGAACACGCATAGTTATTGTTACATGGAAATGTATCATATCGGTAACATGAAAGTACATGGAAATATATCATATATATATAACATGTACCTATATGTAGATACTATCATATTCGATAGTAGAGCTTGCATAATTAAAAATGTATGGAGATCTGTAGTTTAATTACAAGTAAAATGTTAGGTAAATATTTATAGGCACAACTAATTATTTAGTTTTATAAAAATAAAAACCATGAAATGAATCTTTATTATAATTGGGTTAATTTTTTTTATCCAATTTTGAGATAATATCTAATTCTTTATCGATATCATTACATTTAGATTAAAAAAAACCAAATTTGTTGATCCAATTCTGAGATAATATTTAAGTCTCTATCGACATCATTACATTTAGATAATAAAAAAAACAACCGATGCTAATAAGATTATTAATCAGATTACCTTGGTACCAAGTCATTGATGGAAGCATCTGCATTAGATGGAAGAGCCACTAGAGTGTGAGATGATACAAAACCAGAACCAGATCCAGATCCATAATTGATGGCCTCGTCCTTTTAGGTACCTCCACTCACAAACGAAGGCTTTGTGAGATCCGGTAATGTCACGGAATGAGATGAAAGCATCAATGTTATTGTCGACATTGATGGACGAAGTGACGGGTCTGCTTGTGTACACAAGAGACCAACATGAATGCATCTCAATGCTTGTGCCACATCGCATGTTTCAGTTATTGTCGGATCAATCATCTCGATAATATTTCCTCGTTTGTATAATGTCCATGCCTGCATATTCACAGTGGCATGTTTATTCTCCTCAAGAACCGATAGAAGTTAAATTTGTGTTGAACGGGTGGTGCAGAAACCGCTAAATTAATACTTTGATAAATGGTTATAGGTTAACTAAACATGGTCTAGACAACGTAGATATGCTCAATTTCAATTTCAAATATAGTATTAACAGGATGAGGGTATCTCACCCATCCTATAAGTATCTGCATTTCAGCTGACAAACTAAAATCTGTATTCTTCCTTCCCGTGATACTTTCCAATAAAAGAATGCCAAATCTATAGACATCAACTTTTACAGATAATTTCCCTTACATAACATACTCTGGTGCCACATACCCATTGCATATCCAATTTACATTGTCAAAGTTTATATAGTAAGGCATCATTTAGGAGTTGAGGAATGATAAATTGAAAGCTCATCGAAAATGAAAGCATAGAATTTAAAACATAACCGAGAAGATAAATATTAAAAACAAAATGGACAAAAATTGATTAAAACTACAATACTGAAAATGAGTATAGATTAAAACATATGCATCCCTCATTGTTAGCTTTTGACAGAGTGATAGTGACGATTGTTTTGATATCTTACTAAGTTCTAGCAACTCTTTTGCTGACGTGACTCTCATCCTCAGGGAAAATTTTTGCTAAGCCGAAATTTGCTCTCTTAGGATTCAGTTTCTCGTCCAACAAAATATTACTCACTTTAATATCATGATGAATAATTCATAGTTGAGAATCCTCGTTTAGGTAGAGAATCCCATGAGCTACTCCCACAATGATGTTGTAGTGCTTCTACCAATCGAGTTGCTTTTGTTTATTTGGATCTGTATCGGTGCAAGAAGTAGACTTAGTAATTATCACGACCGAACTAGGTACGCTTGAAACATTAATGAAATCTATTTTATAATGAAAGAACTCTCTGAATAGGAGTTATCGAGGCTCTTATTTGGTAAGTACTCATATACAAGCAACCTTTCTGATCCCTCTATGCAATAGCTGAGTAGGTTTACAAAATTTCTATGTTGAATTTTTGCCACAAGTTTAACTTCATTCAAAATTTCTTTCTTTCCTTGCATAGATTTTGTTGATAGCTTCTTCACAGCCATTTGAGGAAATTTCAACTCAAAATGGGCCTTTCAACCCTAATTCAAATTCCATGTCATCATGTGTTAGCCAATGAAATTGCTTTAAATTTGAAATACTATATAAGTCTTAAACAAATTTTTAATATAATTTTGGGGATAGGTATCATAAAAAAAAACTACTTTTTTTGTTTGTATTTTTGACATATCTCCCTGTATTTTTACTCAAATTTCGAGCGGGAGAGCTCCCTAGATGTAGAATTAAATTCTACGTTCGACGAGTACATCATCATCACATTTTTTCAGGTATTTCTTGTTTTTGGGTTAGCGGGTCCGTCAACATCATCATCACGTCTTTTCAGGTATTTCTTGTTTTTGAGATAGCGGGGTCCGTCAAAAGTATGCATGGTGGGTACTCGTTGGATGCGGAATTTAATTCTGCATCTAGGGAGCTCTCACGCTCAAAATTTGAGTAAAAACACAGGGAGATATGTCGAAAATACAAACAAAAAAATATTTTTTTTCTTTTCTTTTTTCCAAAATTAATAAATATTATTTTATTATTTTCCTTAGGAGGCCCATTTTGAGTTGAAATTTCCCCTAATCTATTTCTTTTCCATCTTCAGTGATTCCATGAGAGATTCAAAGTACAACATATTCGTATGAAGATTATGCCAAAGCCCGCGCACT
This sequence comes from Pseudotsuga menziesii, assembly GCA_001517045.1. NCBI lineage: Eukaryota > Viridiplantae > Streptophyta > Pinopsida > Pinales > Pinaceae > Pseudotsuga > Pseudotsuga menziesii. The sequence continues at coordinate 947,424 of LPNX010444729.1, forward strand.
ACTGATTCTATAAACTAGCAGAATCATTATAATTAGCCTATGTTACCTTGTATACAGGGCCAAATCCTCCCTCTCCAAGCTTGTTAGCATTGTGAAAATTTCCCGTAGCAACTAGCAATGTTTCCATCTTAAACATTGTTTGGCGATCTGATTGATTAAAGTCTTGTCGTAGTCTTCCTTGGCTTACCCATCACCTATACAATGAAAATATACTGCTAATTAGAAAACAAAGTGACAAAATTAAATGTGTTTAACAATCATTTGGTAGATTTCTTGAAGATAATATATGTGAAAATTGTGTTCACCAAATAAAATTCAGGCATAATCTAAAAAACTATGTTCACCAAATAAATTTCAACAATAGTTTAATAGAGCAAAATAGTATATTCTATCGACATTGTGATTGATCCAGCATAGCGTATTAAAATAGATGCATTCATCATAAAGACTTAGGGATCAATAGATGTATATTGAAAATGAGCACATTTCCATGTAAACCTATTAGAATAATTAGCTTTCCGCTCAAGGTGCATATGATCAGAACCCACCAACCAGGTATATTGCAATTTAGCTTTAGATGGCCTTCAAAATACAGAAGACTTCAATATTCTTCGAGTTGCAAACAATACCAACAACACTAGAAATAGTCCGCCAACAACACCTAAAATTAAAGGTAGTTTGTTTGAAGACTTGTTGTTTGGCGTACTATTACTCGGAGCTGGAGACACAACTAATTTGTTTGAAGACCTATTGTTCGTTATACTATTACTCAGATCTAGAGGCAGTGAAAGTGCAATTGAACTTAAGAAAAAATATAGTTCATAGCGAACCAGGAAGCTTCTTGTAAAAACCCGGGGCCCTCGGTTTCCAACAAAAGTTGAGTTAAGATAATTGATTGTATTTTCCAAACATGATCTGCAGTCGTCACTATATATATTTATGATGCACTCGACCAGGCCGTAAATCTTATGAGACAACGAGTCTACAACAATTTTGTAAGCATATAATTTAGAGCTAGATGTTGCCTCATAGAACAAATTGGTGAATAAGCTCTCAAGATCTGCGTGAAAGACATCAAGGTTAGAGACATTATTCCCATTATTTACATGATATATATTAGTCTCTAGTTGTCCGAAGAAAGTATATTTTTCATAACATAAGTAGTAGGCATCCATCCAAATTGTACCGCCAACGGCATAACCCACATGGTATTAGAGCTTACGACCTGATCCGAGGGTAAGCCTTTTTCACAGAGTGGAAAGTACTCAGACTCCGAAGCCATTTAGAAGCTGCATTCTTGCCGAGCTAGGGCACGTTGTCTGATTTTTTTTATTTTTATTTTTTCAGATCTGAACTCTCGGCTTCCTTTTCCCTACCCCATCAGTGCTTCACAGTTCAAAAAAAAAAACTTGGAGTTCTTCCACCTCCAGATCGCCAAACAAATCTGATTTGTTTTTTGGCATAGTCGCGGATCTAATCAGCAGTAACATATCTGATCCATATTTGGCATAGTGTCCCAAAGATCTAATCGGCAGTAATAGATCCAATTCGTATTTTATTTTTATTTTTATTTTCACATCTGATTTTGGGTTGTTTTGTTTTTCCCTAACCCTAAAAAAAGGTGGAGGTGACTAACATGAAAAAAAAATCGTTGCTGCTATCGTGACCACTCCACTCCATTTTATATCCAACTGATGTCTTCATGGGGGACTTTATAGTGACTTTGGCACTGTAGTAGCTTAAATCGTTGGGCTAAGCTCGGCTCAAACCAAAAAAAAACAAAAAAAAACATGTGGAGTGAAGCTATAAGCTCGCAAGCAGACATGCTCCCTCTTCCAGATTGTCATATTTCAGAATTTTTTACGAGAATAGGGAAGAGCATTACCTATAGAGGCCACCACTTACTTCCCACATTGAAAGAGTAGTGCCACCACCTATTGTGAAGAGAAATAATGCAGTGCCACTGCACTGTTGAAATTTTGAAAAAGTGGTGAACTGCACAATCATTTAACCAATTTCTGGCACCGCACCCCCCCATCGCCCATTTCCATTGCACCAGGAGCGGTGCTCGGTTTTTGTCATAAAAAAAGGGGGGGAGATGGCCAATACCAACTCATTGATGCCGATCTCTAGACCATTCTTACCGGAGCTAACTATGTATTAAATTGAGCACATAGATCTATGTACAAACACACAACTCACATGATAGATCACACAATTTACTCAGTTATTGAAGAATGAAACAGTGCAAAATTGGCTTGCAGCTGTGAATGCTTTTCATTAATCAAAGAGTAATTAGATAGATAATTACAATGAAGTACAATGGCTTTAATAGCCACAAGCAATTCGAATCCACATGAGGAAGTTCGAATTGATTAGACTCTACTTGACTGTAGGTAACCAAGACCTTGTCTAAATCACTATCGGAGGACTCAATAGTTAACTGACCTTGTCTAAACCATAACCTGAGTTCATCGGAGCTCTAAAACACAACTCAAGTGTTACATTCAATGTTGACTAAGGTTAACTGATAGTGGTAGGTGAGAAATGCGTCCCACATGAGTGCAGTCAAGTAAACCTAGCGCTAACTGAATGTAGAGGACTAGAACTAAATGTAACTGACTCCTAACTTAGCTTGACTAGTCATCAACTGAAGTGAACTGACCTTGGTTGGTTTCGGCACTCCCAGTGGCTTCCTAAATTGTAGGGATTGGTCTAGGAGGCTCCTAAACTGACGCAATCAAGTGCAATCAGTGGCAGTGAGCCTTAATTAGTGTTCCCAACACTTTAGTAACTGAAACATGTGCCCCAATTAGGTCAAGTGGACCGAATGGTGTTAATGACTATAAATAGACTGGATGGACTCCTGATTTAGACATGACTCCCGATTTAGACATATGACCAAATTTGGACAAAGGAGGATTAATAATCCTAACACCCCCCCTGAATTCTAACTTGGAAAAACTGTGGGCCCTGGTAACTAAGACCATAGGTCACCCATTACATCAAGTAAATTAAAGTAACTGCTCAAAAACAAGGTGTTGGGGAAAAACCACATGGGAAAAAATCCCTCCCTCTAATTAAGCAGGTAGAATCAGGATCAATCTGGTTCTTCTGTGCATAGGTATCCTGGGGCCTGGCATGTGAACCTCTCCATCATTATGTCTGGAGGAATATTTCTCTTTGGAAGAAGAATGATATGCTCAACTAAATCAGAAATATAGACAGCTGTCGAATGAAGACTGGACCCATGTAGAGCAACTGAAGTCAACTGAAAAGTGAGAAAAGGTTCTTGAGAATTCAAAGAATGTGAGGAACACTCAAGAAATTGATATGTTACATCCATGAACAGCAAACCATGAGTGGTAAGAACAACTCCAAGTGTTAGGAGCAGGTGTCCAAGTGGATGCAGAAAATCTTCCTCTTTACTAGTTTTGTGAGGAGATGAGCATGTGATCAATGGTAAAGAATCACTGGGACTGTTGAGAGCGAATTCTTGAGCTCCATAGTCTGATATAGCTTCTGAAATAGATAATGAATCACATAATAAAATATCAGCAACCTCATATGAGGAAACTAACACCAAATCCCCATCAGTAGTTTTGAAGAGAAAGTGCGGTACTAGATTTTTCACACCGGAATTGGTGAGAGCAGCTACAAGCATGACTGAAGGCTTTTGGATTTTAAAATATGAACCAAATAATATCAGATCAGAAATTAAATCAGATCTAAATAGGTTCAAAACAGATCCAAAACTGTGAAATGGAATCAAATCCCCAGCAGCAATTTTGTAGGAGACTTGTGGTACTTGTTTCTTCACATCGTTGATGAGAACAGCTACAAGTGGTACTGAAAGATTATGAATTCGATATATTAAACCAAGCAATATCAGATCAAATCTGAATAAGATCATATCAGATCCAATAAGGTTAATATCAAATTTAAATAAATGGTTAACCGAGACGGTGGATGCACAGCTTTCTTCTTCTTCAAAATTCTGAATTTTGGTGCATGCAATCCTGCAGGAATTTGCTAAAAAATATAGATCATGGGGAGCGAATGGATCACTCTGGTAATCTGATATTTCTTCCAAAATATCCAAGGTATCACATATTTTCACACCAGCAGCAACATTAGAGGGAGAAAAATCAAATTTCTCTTCACTTTCGGAAGCAATTACTGGTAAATTTTGCACATAATTTAAAGGAAAATCACCGGTGAATGTTTGCATGGAAGTGTAGCAGAATTTTTCTTCAATATTGGAGATTTGAATGTCTTCTTCTGTTTCAGCAATATGAGAAGATGAGATATCAGAGATCTCATGAACTTCCGGAGCATCAGGAGAAGGAGTCACTGCATGGAGACTGTCTTCAATTCGAATTGACTGTGTAGAAGCTTCTGCTTCTTCTTTATCTTGAACAACTTCATCAGAGAGAGTGGAGGCCGAGATTTTTGGATCAAGGATGCTTATGGTGCTGGATGTTCTCTCCAAAGTGCTATTATGATCCTCATAAATCATTCCAAAGGTTCTGTCCAATCTTGTCCAGAGTTCCTTTGGGTCTTCAATAGATCTAATGAGGTAGCGCAAGCTAGGAGAAAGACCTGTTGCTATTGTTCCAAAAGCTCCATCACTTTTATTCAGCCAGTTAATCTTACTAAAACACTCTTTACTGAGCCCAATAGACACCCGACAGAGACCTTGTCTCATCAAAGATGAAATCATTTCGAAGTTGTACCTGCAAAACAAAAAAATGATCCAGTAAGAGATCTGAGGAGGAGAAGTGCCTTGTTCGTCGAGGCTTTGATACCATATTAAATTGAGCACATAGATCTGTGGACAAACACACAACTCACATGATATATCACACAATTTACTCAGTTATTGAAGAATGAAATAGTGCAAAAATGGCTTGCAGCTGTGAATGCTTTTCATTAATCAAAGAGTAATTAGATAGATAATTACAATGAAGTACAATGGCTTTAATAGCCACAAGCAATTCGAATCCACATGAGGAAGTTCGAATTGATTAGACTCTACTTGACTGTAGGTAACCAAGACCTTGTCTAAATCACTATCGGAGGACTCAATAGTTAACTGACCTTGTCTAAACCATAACCGAATTTCATCGGAGCTCTAAAACACAACTCAAGTGTTACATTCAGTGTTGACTAAGGTTAACTGACAGTGGTAGGTGAGAAATGCGTCCGACATGAGTGCAGTCAAGTAAACCTAGCGCTAACTGAATGTAGAGGACTAGAACTGAATGTAACTGACTCCTAACTTAGCTTGACTAGTCATCAACTGAAGTGAGCTGACCTTGGTTGGTTTAGGCACTCCCAGTGGCTTCCTAAATTGTAGGGATTGGTCTAGGAGGCTCCTAAACTGACGCAATCAAGTGCAATCAGTGGCAGTGAGCCTTAATTAGTGTTCCCAACACTTTAGTAACTGAAACATGTTCCCCAATTAGGTCAAGTGGACCGAATGGTGTTAATGACTATAAATAGACTGGATGGACTCCTGATTTAGACATGACTCCCTATTTAGACATATGACCAAATTTGGACAAGGGAGGATTAATAATCCTAACACTATGAGTTTTGGTCTATAAAAATGAAGACATTTCTGCAACTCAATAAATGTTGGGATATGGTGGAATCCGAGTTCAAGGAACCTGATGCGACTGCTCTGGCCACAATGAATAATTCCCATAAGAGTTCTCTTGAATCTCATCGAGACCGAGATCTCACAACCACATGGCTGGTCCAAAGTTTCATTGAGGATTCCATTTTTGTAAGACCCCAGTTTTGACCCCGTTTGCATTAAATGTATATGATGTATATATTGTAAATAATCGTGGCGCGGAGCTAAAGGCAAAAGCCCCACCATCAATTTGGTTATGTTATGTTTGGCGATTGAAATCGTTGCCGATGGTATATCATGATATACAGCACATATTAGTTTCGACATCATGTAAATATGCACTTTAATTAAAATGTACCCCAACCAGCTATGTCAATGCAACCATATTGAAAAGGGCATGATTTTCCTAAGGATAAGGGGAGGAATTTTTAAACCTTGAACCAATGGGAAAAAAAAGGCCATGTGTGAACCACCCATTCAAAACTGTTGATGTTAGTTGAGGGCAGTTATTGCTGGGAAGTGGTGGGTGGCAAGACTGTCAGTCCTTGCCCACACGCCCACCCCACCAGCAGACTTTCTATCTTCACGTAGGCAGGAAAACGGAAGGGGGATTCACTCCATTCTTGCTCATCCTCATGCGTCGATTGGGGATTCGCTATCGTTTTTCCTCACGTAGGGAGACAACCACCATACTCCATTGTCTTGCTCATTCTCATGCACAATATTTTTCCTGGTTTTGACTCACGCAGCAAGCTAGGAGTCGTGTTCTTTCATCCACGATTTCCCTGTGAAGGGCTATTCACGTTTTTCAGCTGTGTGTATGTTTTCCTTACCGATTTGTGGCCTATGTATATGTTTTTCCCCTGCCCAGCTAAGAACCTGGCTTTCCTCTTCCATCTTCGGACTATGTAATTTTCCCAGGTGGCTTCATTGTTGAGAACGGGCTCTTGTTTTCCCACGTTGGTTGGCTGTGTCTGCCTTCACGTTTTGGGGTTGTTGTGGGTTGTTTTGGCCATGATAGGGCCCAGAATGGCTCAATAATTGTTTTCCCTATCCAAGCTATGAATCACTTGTTTGACTGCGTGTTTGCAGTGGTTGGTCTTCAGACTATGTTGGAGTAGGGATGAGGGCTTGGTTTGCTTGATAAACCTGGTGCATTTGGGAACCACACAAACAAAGCTAGAGGGATGGCTTTCTTCTCCACAACCCCTGAATAGCACTGGAAGGGAAGCCAGGGCCCAAGGGATTGTGTAGCAGAGAAGGGGTTGATTACTTGTGTTGGGTGTGTGTGGGTGTCTTAGAAGTCAGGCTAGTTCTGGTGTAGGTGTCCCTAGCTCTTTAATGAGCTCACCAAATTAGCATTTAGCCTTTCCCAGCTCCTTGATGGCCTGATAAACCCAACTATGTTGGCTTGGATTTGTTTTGTGTATCCTTGGCTATGTGTAAGCCTGCTTGTTTCTTATTCCTTGGGGAATCATGCCCAGCTCGGGGGTGGCAGCGTTGCTGAGAGATTAAGGAGCACGCTGGCCTATGGTTGGGTGGAACATTGCAGCGACGTAGCTGGTTGTGGGACGAGTCTTTATAAGATAAGTAATATTGTCTATTTTACATCTGCAATCATACTTACTGTTAATACATTATGATGAACATGTTGAATGAATGAATGTATGTTTGCTTCCGCTATGTATGATAAATAATTATGTATCTGTGCATGTTCTAGTTCAATGCATTTTATCCAATTTTTAGGTATGTTCATGTTCATGGGGCTTTTATCTCAGATGTTTAATGTTATGGTAGCGTCCTCTTCACTGGTTGGAGGGTTGGGGACATTACAATTTTTCCGCGTATCTATGGAGCTACCAGCGCACATCAAGCTTGGAATCTTCTTGCATTGTCCTACAAGGGAACTAATCACGTTAAAACGGTAAGAATGCAAACCCTACTCCTTCAATTTGAAAGTTTGAAGTTGAAAGACTCAAAAACTGTAGATCAGTTCATGACTAGGATTTTAGGTATAGTGACCCAATTCCGAACCTATGGTGAACCGCTAGAAAAAAAATATCGTTGTTCAAAAGATTCTTCGGTGTCTCACCAAGAAGTTTTCTATGGTAGTGACTTTCATAGAAGAGGAAAAAGATATGTCTTGGTTCACCCTAGAAGAGTTGACTAGATCTCTTCTATCTCATGAAGCATGATTCAATCAAGAAGAAGAATCATTGACCAATGCATTCAACACCCAGGATTGCCTCAACAGAGGTCAAGGAAAAGGAGGACGAGGTAGAGTAAGAAGAGGCCGAGGGTCTCTAGGTATAGAGGACAGAACCAGTCACAATCATGAACACTCAGAGAATTCAGAACACTCTCACAACTCTCAAGGCAAGAGGGGGAGAGGAAAGAGATGGACGAATAAGTCCAATGTTCAGTGTAACTACTGCAAGAAGTATGGGCCCTATGAACGATAATGCAGAAAGAAGCAAGATGACTAGAACAATAACCAAAACAATAACAGAGCCAATGTATCCAAAGAAGAAGAAGGCTCATTAGAGGTGTTGTTTTAGTCTTATCAAGAAACTGAAGAACATTGCAGCTCAGATCCATGGCTACTGGATAGCAGTTGCAGCAATCACATGATAGGTAACAAGTCATTATTCTCCAATTTGGATTCCTTTATTGTCATGAATATCAATCTAGGAGATGACTTTCTGGTTCCAGCAAAAGGAAAAGGTATTATTCCTGTACTTACTAAGAAAAACGAAAAGGAGCTTATCCATGAGGTATTTTATGTACCTCATTTGCATGTGAATCTGATCAGTATATGTCAATTACTTCAAAACCAGTATGATATTAGGTTTATGATACATATTGTGTTATTTATGATAAGCCCTCCAGTAAGAGACTCATAGCCAAAGTTGGAATGACCAAGAATATAATATTTCCTCTCAGTCTCGGGAGTGCCAACCTTCCATAGTATGTATCCCATACATTTTCCAATCTAGATGAATCCTGGTTTTGGCACTGTAGATTCGGTCATCTTCCCTTCAAAAGTATCAATCTTCTCCAAAAACAGCCAATTGTCAAAGGGTTATCGGTTGTTCATGAACAATCCATCACCTGTGAGGATTGTATCACTAATAAACATCATAGGGATAGTTTCCGCACTTCCACATCTCAAGCCAAAGAGCATCTTGAGTTAGTTGATACAGAACTTTGTGGACCCATGGAAACCCAATCCATAGGATGCAGTTTTTATTTTCTGACCTTTATTGATGATTTTAGCAGGAAAACATGGATTTATTTCCTCAGGAACAAATCAGAGACCTTCTCCAAGTTCAAAGAGTTCAAAGCTCTCACTGAGAAGCAGTTTGGAAAGCTCATTTAAATTGTCAAAACCCCAAAAATTCAGGAAATTTAAAAACTTTTAAATAGCATAATTGTATGTTAACACAATCGTTAAATACTGTTTAGTTAATGCTATTTATTTTGTAACTGTAAGATCATTACTTGGTGGGAATGTTAGTTGAGTTTATCTTTCTGCAGTTTTCTAAATGTTCTCTGTTTTCAACAGCATGTGGATAAACTACGTTAGACGGGGCTTACTTAGCTGTAAAGCTAACGCACACAGTTTTCCTTTATCTCACAGATTGACAGGTAAAGTTTTTGGGATTGCTGCTAACAGATCATTCTAGAGTAAAATAAATCATATGCTGTTATCAAGTGCTTTCAGTAGAGAACTAAATGCATGTTAAACGGACTATTCAGCTTTTAAAACCATTCATATCTATCATACAATCATTAACATAACAATTCACCTTTCTTTTTGCTCCCGTGGCTAGTTGAACCAGCCAAGAGTTATCAAATTTTTCCACATTCAGATGACATTTTTGTACTATCTGAGGTGAAATATAACTTAAACTAGCACCTGGATCTATCAAAATAGTTACAGAGATTTTGTTAACCATACCTTCTACTTCCACCATGGAAGTTTGGTACTCAGCTTGTCGATTTTCCAGTGCTGCATTGATCCGGGGCATTGTCCTCGCAAAATCTCCAACTGTCATTTCATCTTGTATTGTGTGAATATTGTTGTTTGGCTTCTTATGGTTTGGGCAAACTGATGCATAATGGGGGCCATTGCACTCCCAACATTTTACAGGTTCCTTCCTTTCAAAACTTTTTGTAAAATTTCCATTATTATTGGAACCCTCCTTGCTGCCCTTAAAATTATTAGAGTTATTTGAAGCACCATTTTTGCTTCCTTGAAAATTCTTACCATTTGAATGGTTTCTATTCTTGCTGTTCTTAAAATTTTTCTGAGGGGTAAACTCTTTTTTCTTGTATTCAGCCTGATTACCATTCTTCCTAGCCTTCCAATTGGCTATTCCTTCCTTCTTTTTATTCTGTTCAAAACAGAAATTTGCTTTTCGCATAGCTTCTTCCAGAGTTTTGGGATTGTCATACTCAATCCTATCCTTTATATGGTATGGCAAGCAGCTAAGAAATCGCTGTACCTTCGGTTTCTCGTCAACTAAATACGACACATACCTCAACAGACTTAAAAACTTGCTGTTTAAGTCTTTCATCGTCATGGACCCAAGCTTTAACTCATAAAACTCCTTGGCCATTTCTTCATAGTACTGTTCAGATAGGAACTTCTTCTTGAAGTACCTTTTGAATGTACTCCAGTTGACCTCTCTTTCTTTAATCCCTTTCACCCTCTTCAAATCTTGCCACCATATATCTGCCTTCCCTGAAAGGTTATATATGGCCATTCTCGCCTTCAGTTGATTTGAATAATTATAAATCTGAAAGTATTTTCTCATCCCAGATAACCAGGATTCAGCCTCTTCTCCTTTTTCCGTTTCTCCGTTGAAGGTTGGGGGTTTTATTTTCTTAAATTCCCCAGAGATTTCTTCGTAAGGTCTATACTTTTTCTTTTTCTGGTACACCTCTGCTTCGCTACTATCACTGGTAGAATAATAGCTCTGTTGTTCCTTAAAACCCTCAGATGAGGAACTGCTATTAGATTTAGATAGCTTTATCTTTTTAGAATTTTTTTGCTGACTAGCTTCTTCAGATTCAGACCTTTTGTTTCTTCCTTCTGTCTGAAATCTTTCTATTAAAATCTGATTTAACTCCTCTTGAGTTTTCAGAATTCGTTCATTATCCTTTTTGACTGACTCTAATTCAGTCTTCAGACCTTTTATGGTCTGCATTAGTTCTGAGGAGTGAACAGTTATCTCCTCTAATTCAGATTCTCTGGGCAGTTGTCTGGTTCCCGTATTAGGAGACTCTTCCGTTTCATACACTCCTAAGTTCTCCATACCTGTCTGTTAAATTCAGAAAGAAA
>LPNX010444731.1:0-74539 GCA_001517045.1 Pseudotsuga menziesii
TAAACCCTAGGGTGAGAAATTATCATCGATGAGCCGGATTAAACTTTGAATCTTGACTGTCCAAAGAATTGAGTTGACGATTGGGTTGATCCACTAATCCAAGCATGTTAAGGGTTGTAACTTAATTTACCATACAATACACCTTAAAAAAAATTCTTAATAATTTGTCAAATATAATGCAACATAAAAATTAATATTTTATTACATATAATAAAAAAAATACAATAAATGAAACTGTAAATATTATTCTATGGCAGGGACTAGCTAGGTTGCTTAGGGTAAACTCAGTTTCAAAAAATCAAAATATCTCTAAGCAATATGAAAGCATGTGTTAAAAATTTCATTATAACAACTAATTTCTGAAAGAACATGGAAGTAGGGTATATAAACCTTGCACCCGTGTCACGAAAAATGAGTGTTGAGAAGCATGTAGAAAATGTAGAAATTAAACTACAAACAAATTGTAGAAAACGATAAAACCCATAAAGAAAATGTAGAAATTAAACTACAAACAAATTGTCATAACCATATTATTAGTCTTGCCAATCCTAATGAAAAAACCTATAAAGAAAATGTAGAAATTAAACTACAAGAAAAATGTCTAAATGCTTCATCACCATCGCATGCCATTTCAATATCTATGGAACTTATACATCTCAACGAAAGAATGTTTGATGATTGATAAAAGTCTCAAAGACTTTTTCTCTTACAACTACATGAGACCGAATTTTTGGGATCCAATGTCAAAACTTTGGCGATCAAATATTAGGATCAAAGTACTACTCAAACTTAAAACACCAAGTCCAACTTATCTTTTAATGCACTTTGCATTAAATGCAATAAATAAAAAGAAAATTCGAATGTTCTACTTCAAATAATGAAACCATTCAAATGTTCTATATTAGATATGAAGCAATTGTGAACACCTAACTAAATTTTTTTAATAATTTAAAAAAAAAAATTATAACCAATTATACAAATTATAAACATTATTTTGGAGCAGGGACTAGCTAAAATATATACAACATAAAAGAAAATATATGTCAATACATATCTCATAATGTGCGTATCATGTTTACCTTATGAATTGAAGTTATCCTGGACTGAATTTTCATATAATTATTTATTTTTTCACTACAAAATATTTGTGGTATGCATTGCAAAAAGATAGAAGTTAAAATAGAGTGACATCTCACATAGAAATATAAGTACCATGGCAACAAGTAATACATTGTTTCAAGTTTGAATGTTTCATAATTTCTTTAACTTTTAGCTTTAAACTATATACAATATCACAATAAAATATTTCTAAAAGGCAGGTATAAGCAGCCTTGCTGCTATTTCACTTGTTTAATATAAATAAAATAATGTCAATAAACTATTTTGTAATGGAATATGAAATTCTTAACATTCCATTAAATTCTTATAAAAATAAAAAATTATTATTAAATTAAATTCCTATAAAAATAAAAAATTATTATTAAATTAAATTATTAAAATGAAAACCATTATTAAAATTAAAATTATATATTATATATAGCATAGTAAACAATATTCAAATAAAAATGAAATTACATTATTTGTATTTATAAGCAAAACTAAATAATTTTATTTATTTAACAACTAATAAATTTATAAAATGGATATGCAAAAGTATTTTAAAATAAAAATATAAATACGATATCTTTAATGTATTTTTAAATCGAAATTTCAAATTATGAAAAAATTCGAAATAAAAATCTTATTATGTTAATAAATACAATTTTATCTAAATTATTGGATTATTTTGTTAAATTAACTAAAAGTAAATATTTAAACCATAAAAAAATATTTTGTTTGGTTGTTAAAATAAGGAATCATAAAAAAAATATTATTGTGATTTTATTTGATTTGTTAAAAATGACTAAACAAAGCCCTAGTTTCACTTTCACTTGTTTCGAGTATTAGAAAATTAATTTCTCAATTTTTTTGAAGAAGAAGGTTAGATGAATCAAAGATTCATTTGGCTGCTTAGGAACTTATTGATATTCCCAAGGAGGTGGGAGGTCGAGAGGTTGAGGAATAAAAAATCTATTTTGGTTTAATAGGGTGTTATGGGAAGTTTTTTTATGGAGAGCTTTGTTTTTCAAGGGTCTTTGGAACAAGGTTAGAACCTCAAAATACATAAAGCATCCTCTTATTCATTGGATTAGAGATCCAAGGAAAAGTTTACAGAATATGTCTATTATATGGATGAGCTTCATGGAAGTTTTCCCTACTCCCAGTTCCTTGTTTAGTTGGAAAGTTGGGAGGGGTAATAAGATCTTTATAGGTATTGATCCTATTGTAAGTCTATTAGAGTTTCTTACAAGTTGTCAAACGAATTAATATTGGAGTTACACAGGAGGAACATAATGATGCTTTCTTGGGTTAGAAGAAACATGAATTCTTCTATGGATGAAGTTGATGTTTGTGGATACTGGTTATCGAATGAAAAGCTAAATCTTTCTCGGACAGTGTCTTCTGAATGGCATAACTGCACTTGGTCAGTCTCTCATGCAGGCATCAGGTTGAATGATCAACATGACTTCATCATATGGGAAAACAATAAAGTAAATGGAGTAGTGACAACAAAATTAGCATATAATGTTTATATGGAGGATTTTGAAGGTCTTGAAAAAATACGGTGGATAAAAGTTTTTGGCATATATGAGGATTCCCTTGAAAATGAAATGTTTTGGTTGGTTGTATGTATTCATCAATATTCTAATTTGGGTTAACTTACATAAGAATGATTTTATCAGGCCTGGTCTATGTTTTCTCTGTCGAAATGATATTGAAATTGTGACACACATTTTGTATTCATGTTCAGTTTTTAGAAGGGTTTGGAATGAGATTAGCATATTTTTATCTTTTCAGGATGATTGGGGAATAGACAACTTTCAATGTTCAGTGTTTCATTGGCTTAGAAAAGAGACAAAGTTCAGAATTCTATCTTTCCTTATTATTTGGGAAATTTGGAAATAGAGGAATAGCTCTCTTTTTCAGGATTCTAAGTTCTTTTTCCCCATATTTGTGCAAAGATAATAATTTCTTTAAAAGATTGGAATATGGTCTCTTCTTTGAAAAATGACAAATTTTTTGTTAGTCCATCTTTGAATGATGATTTAGTGACACGATATTTCGATGGAGTTGAAAAAGAGGGTATTTCTGGTGCAGGTATGTTTTTTACTATCAAAAGAAAACATGTTAAATTATGGATGAGTATTGGTAGAGGTTCCAATACATTTGCATAATTTCTTTCCCTATGGCGACTACTCTAATTTTTTAAGAGAAGTTTCATGGAAATAAGGGTTTTCACAGATTCAGAGGTTATTGTTGTAACATACCTAAATTCCTCATTACTATTTTGACGAAATGGGGTAATATTTTTTTCTTTATTTACATCTTCCATACATCAAACATTAGCCTCATTATCAATATGTTAAGAACGTTGGATATCATTCTCTCAATACTAAAACTCTAATATATTTTGTAACATACCCGAATACAATTAGTTAACACTCAATCTCATAATACTTCATACCTACAAAGTACTAGTTCATATTAAATTAACTATTGTATCCAAGGAAGTTACAAGATCATATTCGCACAAAAAAAGCAAATGTTACACTCTAATCTAATCCTTAATAATACTAAGGCTAATTGTAAACTATAAACCATTTAACATGAGAAATATTATTCGATATATAAATACTTCCACCACAATCGAATTTAAAATTATAATACATGACAAATTTTGATGTTCTCTTATCTCTCTTATGTCAAAATAGAGTAAGTCCTATTATTTTCATTTATAGGAATCTAAGCAAACAATTTCTTATATTGTCACAAAAGAATTTCAATAAGTTAATTACATTGGGTGCCATTCCAATATGATGTTCATAAGGAAAACATTGTTTATACATTTAAATAATTACTCTCAACTTAACAAATTCATACAACATCCATAGCATTATTTACTTTTGAAGTGTAAACCTTTATAATATTAAGTATCTTAGAGCATAAGAGTTTAATATACTCTTACAATAAGACTTCTTCTATCATCAAGGATACGTAATCTTCACTTTGTCATTTTTAAAAAGATCTAATACTAACCTTTATATCCTTACAATCTCGTGAATCATTAAAAATTCCTCATTGCAATTTGTTTAAGTGTAACCAAGCCACTATGAAAGTATTACCAAGTGTATGTATCTTAATCATTCCTTTATGAAATTATTACCAAGTATATGTATCTTAATCATTCCTTTTCACCATGAGATACTAAGTGCAGAGAAACAAAATGAGTTTTATAATCATTACTTAACTAAGTAATATCATTTCTTCCCAAAACATTACTGAGCTAACTTATTCATTCTTTATAACCAAGCTTAAGGAAATATTTCAAGCATAAAGGAGGATAATTAAGTATTTATGATATTCCTTCATAAACACATTCTCTTAAATAATCTAAGGTTAAGACCTTTTACATATTTGAATATTCTTAAATGAACTCTATATATTCTAATTAATATTAACATAACAAACGTAAAACATTTACCTAATTAAGTAGATTTGAGGAACCAAGGGTGACTGAAGGCTTGATGTCGAATTTATTCCGAATAGTCTGGCTCACTATCCAGCGTGACTTTTTTCGCCGAGAGGGTGGCCCCGAGTTGAATAATGAATCCACTAAAGGAGAAAGTGACACTTTCTTGTTACCAAAATAAGTGTTTCAACAACATAGGTAATCAAACCGGATTTGAAACCAATGGAATTGACTACTTAAGCAAGGATCTCAGTTTCCAACATACCGTTCTAGTTATCAATATTGAGTTCAATCTCCCATTTCTTTATTTAGTTAAAAAACTTAACTATTTAACACTTAACTTGGTTTTCAAATCATAAATTTAACTTTTGAATTACTATTTCCAATACAAAGGTGAAGGGACACATTCGTCCATAGTCTTATAAAAAGGCATATTAGTTAGTAAAGCTCGACTTGTTTAATAAAAGTTAGAGGAGTTTTCTTATATGATACATCATACATGTGAGGGATAGAAATTAACTTTATTCAAATATATATCGTGTAGCTTGATTCATCAAAGTTGGATCCTAACAAAATTAGATCAAATATAAAAATTAGATCCAAACAAAGAAGTCCGTTCTTTAATAAAGCTTGACTATTGATTACATAGTTTAAATTCTATGTAAAGATAAAATAACAGGGTCATTAGAAAACTCGGTAGCGCATCTCTCCACGTGGAAGTGACTCTTCAAGGAAGAACTCCTCCCCCTAGTGCGGCAACAATGCTTCCCCTTTCGGATCGAATTACTCTCCAACCCTAACGGTCCATTCAATAATTCTTTTCTAAAAGTTTTAATTGAACAGATATATATATAATTATTTTCATCCTTCTTTCAACCGCCTCCCAATAATGCACAAGCGCCCCCCTTCCTTAGATTGAGTGAAAAACTCTTTACGAGGAAAACAAAAAGTTACTCTTTTTATTAAGAGAATTTATTATTTAACTTTCTTTCGAATGCATAATAATTATCCATGAAGTTAGGTATAGATTCGCCCTCTTAATAGAATAATTCTTTTATTTATATATAAATGTTAACTAATTGTAATCCTTATACAACGGTCATATATACATATTTGTAGGTATTTTATTTTATTTTATAATAAAATTATATGATAATAAAATTTATATCATAGAACCTATATTTGTAATTATAATTTACATGATAAAATGTTAACTAATTGTAATCCTTATACAACGGTCATATATACATATTTGTAGGTATTTTATTTTATTTTATAATAAAATTATATGATAATAAAATTTATATCATAGAACCTATATTTGTAATTATAATTTACATGATACTATTTCTCATTTTGGCCTATTGGCTCTTAACTCAAAGTAAAATGGATTAAACTTAGTTTCTTTTTATTAGGGAAATACTTAAAACTTAAGTGATCAAGTCAATTTTAATCAACGAATTTTTTCTCAGGTGTCTTTGACACCAAGGTGACATTCCTCACCAAGGTGGCATTCCTTATCTGTTTATGGTCTTTTAGCCAATACCTCTCTCACCCAAGTGGATTCATGCCCCAATTAGTTCAGTCAAGTCAAGCCGTTAGTCTCCTAAGTATACCAAAGCAATTCACAACTTAGGAAAATAAATAACATTACTTACAGTGTTTTTACTGGGGAGGCCACATAATCCCACCCTTAAAGATACACCGTCCTCAGTGTTGGAATCTTTCAAGTTTTTGTCTTCAATATACATTTGTCCTTGCAATTATCGGGCTTCATCAATTTTTGCTTGTTTTGGCTTTCATTTAGAGTGTCTCTAATGCTTCTTGTCTTTCAGAACCTGTTCTTTACACAATGTTATGAAACATTTCCAATGTTTATCATAAATATATGCATAAATATATTTTTTCAAATCAAAAGAAACATATTTTCTTTTGGAAATATATTGTTGTTGCTTTTCATAACATCCCTTTAGAGCTTAGACTTACTCTCAAGATGCACCTACATAATTTATTAGTGACACATGACATATATAAAACCATAATCTATGGAAACATCATTCATGCATTTTCATTTTGCTATCTTTGTATAAAAACCTTATGGAATTTAACTTTGCTATGAAAGATTTACCTCATGATAATAACATAGTATCCCTGCAAGTGCATAACATCTGTCAATCATAAAAATAATATAAAATTTATGATTTAAAGTAGAATCATCCATGCATTTATATCTCATGGAACATAACTTTTTCATATTCAACTGCTACCCTCATACCTCTTGTATAGAGGTACTTCTTCTCAAGTACCTTTAATTATGTCCACTTGGTTCACAACAATAGTAATCATATTAAATTAACATAACATATGCATAACCATAACTTTTTCACATATTGTGAAACATTTATTAATAAAAAAAATTACTAATGCATATATCAACAATCCTTTCATAACATTTATCATACAAGGATTTGTTAGATTTTTAATTGTTATACAATATCTAAAACATTTAGCATCATAATATCATAACCATAAGCAAAGGATCACTGAAAGAAATACAAGTAGAACAACACAAGAGAACACAAATATTTTCCTCATGGAAACCATAAGGGCGAAAACCCCGCAAAACTTCCTCACTATAGAATTCGACCAAGTACAGTGTAAAATGCTAGCAATAAGAATAGTTGCTCATCTTCCACAATAGACCCTCTCTCTCTCTCTCTCTAGCGCAATACTTGAGAGTAATATGTGTGAGAATGAGAGAGGCACCTCACCTATTTATATTCTTTAGGTGAGTTCCTTTAAATAACTAACTAGGTCGATAGGTTCCCTAATTAGGGTTGACATACCTTGGGAGACTCAAAATACATTTTATATATATTACTTTTGTGGGTACTATTGCCCTGAGTTACAATAGAGGGTTTACCTCATGAATTTTACATGACCAATTACATCAAGGACATCTCCTAATGGAGGAATAACATCTTCAAATGAGAATACAACAAAAGTACAATAGAATATCTTCTGAGGTTACAATACTTTAACACTCCCTCTTAACTAGGAAGGTATTCTACATCAACAACAACAATCATCACAACTGTACAACTGACTAGTGAATCTCTATATGTCATAGGAAGTTTTGGAACATCATCTTACTTCTTCATCATTGATCTCAGTTGGATCATCTTCTACAATAGGGATGATTTTAAGAACCCCCCCTAGATTTATATGTATAAAAAATGGCCAAATCTCTTCAATATATAGGAAAATTTGAAGGTGATTTTATTAATAATACAATATGTATATATATAAAAATTGGTGAATCTTTCATTTTATTATATAATGTTGTAAAATCTTGGTGAATCTTTCATTTGATTATATAATGTTGTAAAATCTTGGTGAATCTTTCACTAAGTTATAAGATATTGTAAAATGTTGGCGAATATTTAACTTCATTATAAAAGATTGTAAAAACTAACAAATCTTTCACTGATTTATAGAATATTGTCAAAATAGAGGAACAACAAATTAGTCAAATAACATGAATCACATCATCAACAACATAACATGTAGACTCACAAGTCACAACTGGAAGGTGTCAATGAAACACAAATGCACTGACTAGATTCAGGGCAAGTGGGGACTCCACTTGCTATCTCGTTCCTTAATGGTCCAGCGGACATGTGGGAACCTGAATCTTGACAAACTGATAAGTTGATAGAATCATACATTATGCTCAATCTTGGCCTATGCTTTCCAATTATGGTCATGGAGGCTAATACAATTATGCATTGTAATTATGCCAATTGATGAATGCATAGGATCCTAGTGCATAGACCATTTTTCTCTTCAGTTAGCTATGTAGAGCTCATTTATTTTTTTGAATAACGATAAGTATTTACAAATAAAATATACAATCAGCATAAAAGAATCGAAAAACTGAAGACAATTAATTCATGCAACTAAAAGGTAATTAATGAATATTTTCTCAAACTCCAAAACCAACCTTGATTCAAACTACAACAAAGGGTTAAATCTATCATTGAATGATTACTAGAAGCATTCAAAGGACTAACAAAATATTTAACCAAAATACACACAAACTTCAAAAATCGACAAAATGCTTCAAACAAAAGCAATAAACAAACCATAAAAATTTGTCAAGATATTCATGCTAAACACCAACATGGTTTCATGTACTTGAATGAGCCCATTCTTTCTTAGCGAAAGTGTTGTCAAATTAGCTATTTATCATTTAATGTTAGGAAACTATCAATGTGAAGAGATAGCTCCTAGGCCTAGCTTTCTCAAATTCCAATGTCATTTTTTGTCACATACAAGAAAGATACAATGTAAGAGATAAATATCAAACCATCAATCTCAAAATAAGCTACATGAAGGTAATGTAGCTCAAATCATCAATGTTACAAAAAAAAAGTACAATGTAGAATCTATTTTTTCCTAGAACATGACCTCAAATTCATATACAGTGATCACCACTGACTAGCAAGGGTACATGGAACACCTAGACCAAAATAAGACTCAAGAATTTTAAGAGTATTAGGCTTCAGAACGTGGTTCTCTTGCAAGTAAAATTTAGTCATTCAAGTCTGTCCTTGAGTAGTATTTTAGTAATACTCAAGCCTACCATTCACCTTTTTATATTCAAATTTAAATTAAGATATCTTGTGTAGATCCCATTATAAATGACTCGCCCCATGAGGATCATTTCATCATCTTTCTCATGTAAATCTAAATTTGAAAACAAATACCTTCAATTATGTCTCTAGTCTGTCCAAAATGATATCTTCACTGCAATTAATTCATTAACTCTTCCATATATAGTTGTATTATTATTCAATAAACTAATGCATGCCACAATACTATGGTTTATTCACATTAAAAAGTTTCTGACTTATTTTGAATTTAAAAGGTGCACCAAACAAAATCCTTCAACTCTTCATGTTTTTTAGAAGAACTAACAACTTCCCTTAATTAGCACACAGGTTATCCTCAAGAATGTTGTTTCATTGATCAAGGAAGTCTTCAATGAGTCCTTCAATATGCTACCAACAATCAAAACAGTTCCAAATCATGCTAGCAAACTTAGCGAATAATTTCATAACTTCTACTTAATTTTTAAAGTGCTTCCTTTAATCTCGAAAAACATAATTAGTATTACAAATGACCTCTTCATAGAACTCGATGGGTGAACCATCAAAATATTCTAGAATGATCACCTAGACCTAATCACTTATGCATATGCTTTTGAGGAATTGTACCTTAGTGGGTGTCCTTGCAAGTTGCCACCTCCACTGTTGAACAACAACTCCATCAGTGAGTCTTATTCTAGTCTGAATATTACCAAAAAAATGGACAAGAATGGTCTTATTGTTCCATGAAATTCCTAATTAAGTTCTTCATTTTTTGAAATTCTTTTTCTATATGTTAAGCCATTCATTTTGAAGAAAACTAACCCTGCAACAACATCACAAATCCCAAATTACCATTAATAGCATAATCATGCGAGAGCCATAACAATCCACTTCACATCCAATGCAATCCTTTCTGCATGAATACTAGTCAACCCAAGACCTTCCTTTTCTCTACCAATGTTGCAAATGTCCAAGGAAACTGGTGGTAGACCTTGTTCCCCAAGTAAAAATTGTTAGAATACATTGTATAATTTAGTCTCTTTGACAAGGAAAACAAAAAAAATAATGCTGAGTAAATAATGATCATAGAAGAAAGTATCATAGTGATCATAGGAGTCCATTTTGGTTATTCCTAAAGTTTGGAAAATATAAATTTTCAGAAATAGATCCTATAACCTTTCTATTTACAATATGTTTCTTAGTGAGGGATTTTTCCTATATACCTTAAAATCATCAAAATTTCATTTAACTGAAATTGTATTGATTTTTAGAGAATTTAAAGTTTGAACAATCCATAAATATGATAGGTTGTTGTAGTGGCCCTGAATGTACAAGCCACATATGAAATGCACTTTGGAGTACCAATGGAAGGGGTAGTGCTCAACACTCTAAATATTAGACATGATGCACATACAATGTCTCTCATTTTGAAGCATTCAGAAGCCAAGGTAGTGTTTGTGGATTACCAATTCTTGGAAGTTACAATGGTTGTAGTCAGGAACCTTTCTCAGGTGACATAGGAATTACCATTAATTATTGTGATCCATGAAATGGAAAAATCTAGAGAATATTCTTTGAATGAATATCATAAATATCTTCTTGATTATGAAAATATTTTGATAAGTGGAGATCCAAATTTTGAGACTTGTTGGCCTGAAGATGAATGGGTAGTTATCTCATTAAACTACACATTAGGAACCATGTCCAGTCCTAAAGGTGTTGTGTATAGTCATAGAGGTTTCTGTCTCAATACAATTGGTATTATTTTATCATGGGAAATTAAGTCTAAGCATGTTTGCTTGTGGACAACACCCATGTTTCATTGTAACAGTTGGGGATTTCCATGGGGCATGGCTGCATAAGGTGGCACTAGTATTTTCTGCAGAAGTGTAAATGAAAAAGACATATTTGATGCCATTGCTGAGCACAAAGTCACCCACTTATGTGCAGTTCCAACAGTTTTAAGTATCATTGCAAATGCACCACCTCGTGAAATAAGACCACTTCCTCACACCGTATATGCTAAACACACTTGCTTCTTTTTCACACTCAAATATGAGTTATGTAATCAAGTAAATAAAGCACCCCATGGTTGATAATATATGTATAGAAGAGAAGCATGGCACATCAAATGACCGCTTCAATCTAAGGCAAGCCCGGGTTTTCAAGATCTCCACTCCTTATCAACTATAAGCCATCAGTTTTATGAAGGGATTAAGATTTGGCTATAGGGTGTTTTGCATAGGAATCCACACACATCGTTGCATAAGTGATTATTCCTAAGAAATCACTAACATTATGGTCATGAACATAGATACTTAAAATACTAGACACAACTGCTACCTTTTCATTCTCAAATATGAACTATACACTCATGTAAAACAATATAGTAAGGAAAAGAAACACAACACATTGACCAACACCTCCAGTCTAAGGAGACTCCACCATTATTGGTTGTTTTCAAGATCTCCACTAACACTCCTTATCAACTATAGGAGTTTTTTTTTTAATGGGATTAAGATCCAAGTACTGAGTATTCTGCATGGGAATCCATAGGCATTTCTTCATAAGTAAGCATGCCTAACCAACCAATGAAGTTAACATCCAATATTTTTCCCATGAGAATTTGCACATTCTAGTCATATACTAGTGACATCATCAATATGTACTTCATTGTATCGTCATAAGCAAAACACTCATGGAATCCTCATAACAACATCCATGAAAGACAAGATTTTTCAATGAACGCAATGCTTATAACATGCTTAGCTCATAATAAGTATCACATTATGATTATTCAAACAAATCTAGAATGGAAAATATGTTTATATATTAGACACTAAACTTATAGTCTTATACATCATGCCATTATATATCTGAAGTCTCATTCAGTCAGGTTTTGAACCTCATGTTTTCCTATTAGGGTTTCACATTTTCAATCCTCGTATATGCAATAAAACCATAATCCAAACACAGTTTAAATTTAAACCCATTTAATACCCAATCATATATAACATGCCAAAAGAATCCATATATATGATAGTCCATGCATCATCCAAGAACCTACATCCAACAAACCTTAATAATAATGCACCCATATAATCAATAAGAAATATGAATAGTAAATAAAAACAACATGCAATACTGCAAATGAAAACCTCCATACAGCTATAGAACTCCTAACGAGCCAAAATGATTTCTAAACCAACACACCATTTTAGGACAGCTTAAATGAAAAATTAAGCATTAAAAATAATAGCTATTGTACCCTTACAACCTCCCACTGAGTTAAAATTTGGTTTTAGATTTAACCATTCAATCAAGCACTTAAAAGTGAAAAGTTAAAAGAAATAACCAATGACATTCAGAACTGACACAGGAAAAACTAATGAGTGGCCACAAGAATATTTATCTCTTGAATATTTATATTTTCTAGCATCATGCAGTCAATGATATAAAGAAGAATATCCAGATAATATAAATATATATCCATGTTATTAAGTTACGATGCCAAAAATTTTGGTTGTACTTTAAAATCTCTTTCCTCTCAACCTACAGAAGATGTTGAATCTACCTTGAAATTAAAACTAATGATGTATGCAATTTTTAGGATGCACTCAGAAGATTTATCTCTTAAATCTTTCTCATTTCTAGCATCATATATATTTTATGATATCAAGACAAATACACCGTCAAAAATTAAAATACATAGTTTTATGTTACAATCTCCTCATATTCGACCCACACAAAGTATTATGGATACCTTGAAATCAAAACTAATAATGT
Organism: Pseudotsuga menziesii; assembly: GCA_001517045.1. Lineage (NCBI taxonomy): Eukaryota > Viridiplantae > Streptophyta > Pinopsida > Pinales > Pinaceae > Pseudotsuga > Pseudotsuga menziesii. The sequence continues at coordinate 13,009 of LPNX010444731.1, forward strand.
CTATAAATATTGGGGATGTATTCAGAAATTATGGAAGGAAAAAGCTAATGCAAAACAGAAAGGAAAGAGGGTTTGATATTTGACAGAAATCTTGGCAATCCCCAAAAAACAAAGATACATAACTTCCAAGAAGTGTGTCATTCAATTAATCACTGAATATGCAGTCAAATTCAATCATTAAATTGAAATTTGCTCATATAATACAAAATAACAAAGTATAATTTATTTAATACAATCAGGATGTCTTTTCAATTTCAAAAGTACAAGGTTTTTAAAACATACCTGAGCCATTTCTAGAATTTCATTATGGTATTTATTTAATTCTGTAGGAACAGAATGGACAAGCTTCTTCTTTCCAACAAAAAATACTTCAAATCCACTTCCCAGTGCCTGAAAACCACTCAAAACAGGTGTAGAAGCCACAACAATTCACCTTATGGTATAACATAATACTGGGTGCTAGGGAACATTTTACCAGATGGGCATTTTACCTCATGGACTCTTGTTTGCTAAATGTGCATTATAATTCAAATACTAATTTCTCCACTTAAATAGATATCTTGATTTTCAAAATATCTCTGTCATGTCCCCTCAAATTGACCATTAAAAAGTATTGACCATGCTAAGTTCCTAGGGGCTCAAAACTCATATTAATTATTCCTCATAGGATAAATTTTGTAATAATTAATTAAGTAAGGCATGCATCTAAGTTTTATTTTCCATTTTAATTATTATTTCTCATTAATGAGGTGTAAATAAGCTGCCTAGTCAGGTGGGGTGCATTGGGCAAGTCTACTAGCCAAGGAAGGAAAGAGGAAACACTACGACAAAAGCTGTCATAGGAAACAAAGAGGAAAGTACCTAAAAGCAGGAAAAAATCAGTCAAGGATAAAGCAGGAAATTTTTTCAAAGGAGGGTGTAGTTGCCTCTTATGGAGCTCAGAAAAGTAGTAAGAGAAAATAAATAAAGTTTTCAAAGGAAAGGGCAGTTTCCTCATGGGTCTGGAAAAGCAAAAAAGGTGTCATAACTCAAAAGAAGCAAGTTTTGACTAAGAGAGGGTGTAGTTTCTAATTATGAAGGTGGATTAGAACTTGGAAACAATTCCACATGGTATTACTTGCTAAATTCCCCAAATGGGGTGCCTATGTCGCTAGGGTTAGGGTTTGTTGAGGGTTGACTTGCTCTCACAGGTCACCTTGGATCCTCACTTGCTAAGAAGGTCACTTAACACTCTATTAAATGTGAATTCGACCCCATTGACTAAGTTTGGATGTTTATTATGTTGATGTTTATGAATATAAGTCTTCCTTTTTGAGTTTTGTGCCTCAGGTTCTTGGGAGATGTGCCCCAAGGTTCTCATTCTCTCTCTCATCTTTCCCTCTTCTCCCCCTTCTCATTGCAGGTTACATTGGAGCTATGGAGCAGCCTCTCTGAGTTGATTCAGGATTTTCTAGAATCCTACAGCCATCCATTACTATACATCATATTTCATTAATAGGTCCAATAGTTTTCGATATTTAAGGGTTCAAACCTCCATGCCCTTCCTTGTATTATGTCAATAAAACACATTGTAATGATGCACAATGTTGAAGAGAGTGTTATAGTTAATTGATAATAGTAATTTAGAGTTTATTGGATGTAATATGATATCATAAAAATTCTCTACAATTTTTTTTCCAATCTGATTCGAAATGGCTGATATTTACTCATTTTAAGTCAACCTAGTCTAGATTTGCATTGGATAATAACTAGTTTTACTAAAACTGATGTAAAACAAGTTCTATCAACTCAAATTGATCTTTTTCAGTTCTTTTGGGTCAATAACAGGCCCAAATTCTCATATACAACTCTAGAACCATTTTTATTTTGGTATTTACCACGTTTTTATTTCCTCCTCTACGCAGGGTTCTCCTTGGCCAAAACTGCCAAAAATCCCCAAATTCACCCAAAACTTCTTATAAATTTCTAGAACATTAGTAAACTATATAAATACTTTATTTATGTTATATTAATTCTATAATAAGCCTCTAAAAGTTCCCATAATCCCTTGGTTTAAACAAACCGAACTACTCTCCTTAATTTCACGGTTTGGCTACCCAGAAGCGTGGTAGTAGGTTTTCGCAATGCGGAATATGAAACCTAAATGGAACCAGATATAAATGCGTTAGGGGAGAGGAAATTTCATGTCTGATTTTATTTTTTTGCTTCCTACTTCTCACTCCTTTTGGCTACAAAATTTCCCATAATAAACCCCTTATTTTCCCAGTTTGAGAAGCCATTGTGTAAATTAATTCAAGTTCAAAAATTTTAATATAATTTATAGAATTGAATAGTGTTCAGTTCTATACACCAGACTTGGGACATCACGGTTGTATTAGAGCACTTTTCTCCACTCCTGTGGAAAGAAGGTTCTACGTTGACTAATTTTGCAGCTCACCAATTAAAGTTGCAACCATGAGGGTTGTGCCAGTAGTTGAAGATGATGCCTTTGATTAGTTTGTTGAAGAAGAAGAGGTGATCTATGTTAATGATGGGTTTAAAATTTTGAGAGACAAGGATGTTTACTTTTATGACCATATGGATTATGAAGAAATAAATTTGGAACTACCAATGGCTAATCCTAAGAAGGATTTAGCAAAGACGATAGATGTAGCTGAAAACTTGCCCCACCACTACAAAGAGTATCTTGCCTTGGCGGAAGTGATTTGTAAATCCATTCCTTTCAAAAATTATTTTTATTTGAGATTTGTATTTGAGCCTAATAATGTAGATGATTACTCTTTCAATAAAAAAAAATCATTCATAGAGGAACAAAGTTGTTCCACCTCTCTGAGCAATGAGGAGGAAGAAGAAAGCAAAAGTGAAGAGTCATCAAATCCATCAGCATGCTCAAGCATTCTTAGATTCTTTGGATTGCCTTCAATAAAATTATCTACAAGTAATGATCATATAACCATTCAAGAAGTAAAAACCTCAAGTTGTTTGAAAGAAGATGCTCCAAAAGATCTTACTTGTTTCCCATTACTCCAAGAAGAGATTGAAGAGTAATGCAATTCAAGTTTCTTGGTGGGTGATCTCTGGATCATTGCTCAAGGTTTTGGCTCATGTATGGGTGGTGAGACATATTTTGGATCAGATCCAAAAGAGTTACACAAATCATATTTACAGTCACCTTCTGAGCCACATAATGAAGATGAAAACAAGGCCACACCACTTGGGTGTGAGGCAGAAATTTTGGAGGAAGAGCAGGCCACCATAGTATCCGTACAGGAAGATGGTAACGTTAAGAACATCAATAATAAAAGTTCTGATTTTTGTAGCAGCCCTGTACACCTACAACCATCTTATCCAAGTAAAGATAAAAAGTCTTCACTTGCATTTGAGGACTGCAAAAGGAGGGACAATTGTGAGGGAGATAAATTCAGTGCTATTTTCCCTGTTAGTGATCACACAATCATTGCAAAGAAGGGTGATATTGTCAATGATGATAATATGGTGAAGGAGTATTTTGGATCAGATCCAAAAGAAGAGGAAATATCAGATCTGAATTCCATTAGAGGAAATTTTAGGTCTAAAATGGGCCTCCTAAGGAAAATGATAAAATAATAGTTAAAATAATAAAAATAACAGTTAAAATAATAAAATAATACTTATTAATTTTGGAGGAAGAATGAAAAAACTACTTTTTTTGTTCGTATTTTTGACATATCTCCCTGTGTTTTTACTCAAATTTCGAGCTAGAGAGCTCATTGGATGCAAAATTTAATTCCAAATCCAATGAGTACCCACATTGCATACTTTTTACATACCCATCTAACCGAAAAACAAGAAATGCCTGAAAAAATGTGATGATGACATCATCTTCATGTTTTTTCAGGTATTTCTTATTTTTGGGGTATCAGGGTTCATCAAAAGTATGTAGTGTTTGTACTCGTTGGATGCGGAATTAAATTCCACATCCAATGAGTTCTCCCACCTAAAATTTTGAGTAAACAAACAGGGTGATATGTCAAAAATATGAACAAAAAAAGTAGTTTTCTTTTATGACAAATATGTCAATTCAATCATTATGGTTGACTCATTTTATTGAAATTCTATTGGTTCTTGAATTCGAACTCACAAAATTTATTGTTGGTGTGTTTTCTTATAAGTCCCATCTTAGACCCCAAATTTCCTCTAATGATTATTTGAATTTCCCAATGAAGTGGAAGACAAGCCCCCACTAGCTAGGTGTGAACTAGGAAATTTGAAGGATAAAAATCTGGTGCAAAGGGAACCAAAAAACTTATGAATTTTGGACTCTCTTGCAGCATGATGAAGTTGCATCCACATTAGAGGAGAGGATTGAACTCATTGAGAATCCCAATCCCACTATCACCATTGTGGAGATCTATGATCCATCTAGTCTTGCAGGTGGGAAAGTAGAAAGAAAGATTCATAAAGAGAAGTACAAGTCACAGCAAGAAAATTGTAGGAAAGAAGAAAGGGGTGATTTTCCTCAAGATCCCCACTCATTTCCTTGGACTTTGAAAATGGATGAAAAGAATATTCAAAAGGATTTACACCTTCTCCAAGACACACATTCTTGAGTGGCACACTAGTGTTGGATAGCTGCTTCATTGGAAGATCAATCTTCTCTTGAATCGAAGGAGGAGATGCAAAAGGCATTGTCTACAATACAAGGAGAATTCTCAAAATTGATTTCTGATAGAGATGATTTGATTGAGGTTGCTGATGTGTTGCATGGAGCATCCTTGAAGGATGAAGAAGAAATTTGCAAGCTCACACAAGATTTATTGACCACCCAAGATTCCTTGAAGAGCACTCAATGTGCACTCAAAGAATCCAAGATGGAGATAGAGAAACTTCATGAGAACTTGAAAAGGTATTACCTACCCTCCTACACACCATTTAGCCATATTCACAAGGATTATTGCATTCTTGAACAGAGGGAGGAATCTCATGAGATGGTGGATCATGAGATGCACTTAGATTTGCAGGTGCTTGTAAAAAGATACAAGGAAGAGAATATTAGCCAAGAACTCATTGAGGTTGAGAAAAAGGATGAAGTATTCTTCTCTCCCATAAAGATGGCTAATGACACTACTTATCGATCAGAAAATCAAATTCCTTATTCATCCATTGATTGGGTGGATAGAGACACCTTTAAAGTGAAGAAGGTGGGAGATAAAGAATTTAATTTCTGCAATAATTTTTGTGTTGTGACCGACATTGCCTTGGCATGTGGGAAGCCATGAGGATTTAATTTGAAACAATTGGATACATTCCATACACATGCACATGAGGTGTATTCTGATATTTTTTTGCTTGAGGACTACAGACAAGTTTGATGAGAACCAAGCACTTGGTCTTTCCCAGAAAAAAATGGAATTGTTTCCTGAAAAGAATCTCTTCCCCATGGGAGATTCATATGAGGATGAATATGGGGAAGCCATAAGTGGGGTGGATAAGTATTGTAGAGATATGATTCATAGTTCTACCCATACTTCTATTACAGCCTCATCAAGAGAGAATGAAATTTGGGAGAAGGAATTTTCCTTGGTGATGCAACAGGAAGAGCTAGAGGCTTTCCTAGGTGTTCATGATGACTTGTGGAATGTACCATCACCCTCACATCAGCCACATAGGAAGATATTGCTGTCACTTTCTGCCATTCAACAACATGTGGATTGGGTGGAAGATTATATGTCAGACATGGAGTCTTCTTGCAGAATTTTTTTTGCTCATGAGTAGTGGAAGGCAGCTAAGCAATCAAACTGTCAAGAGGAATTAATGAGAAAAACATCTTGCATCAAGTGGTCTTGGTGGAGAAAATACACATAGTTGGATAGATTCTTGTACCCTATGACCAGTGGCAGAGAATTGAGCCATTGGAAGTGTTCACATGGAAATTTTGGTTGGAGTGTCAGTACCCTCTTAGATTGGATGATGGGACACTTATTTATTTTTCCTGCTTGCATTTGTGGAGATAATTGTGATGCATCTTCTTATTGTGAGCATTCGGGGCATCATTGTTGCTTGAAAGATGCCTATACTCATTAGGGTTGGACATGGGACTCACACATATGTATTTGAAGCAACATAATTGTGAGATTCAATGTTGATGTGCATCAAGCACATAAGGAAATTTATGTTGGTTGGGGGAGTATGATAGATTTCCAACTTTGCATTGAGAATTTCCAGTTTTTAGTGCAGTGGTATGATTTCCACAGCATGAATGTCATTCCCTGTGATGATAAATTTGTATGGTGGATTCTAATGTTTGGATACTTACAGTTGAGGAAATGGGATCCAAGAATAAATTCACCTGATAAGTTGTGTGAGAAGGAATTGTCACTGAAGGGGGTGAAATGAAAGAAATGGGACCTTGGCATTGCTTGTTTTGGAGAAACTTTATAGGATGGATTGGTGGAGAAAGTCAACCTTTTTGCAAAATGGATTCATGCTCCATTTCTCCTACATGATGAACAAATTTGCAGCACTTTGGAGTGCTTCTGCTTGAGGGCAAGCATATTTGAGAGGGGAGGACTGTCATGTCCCCTCAAATTGATTATTAAAAGGTATTCACCATGCTAAGTTCCTACAGGCTCAAAATTGATATTAATTATTTCTCATAGGATAAATTTTGTAATAATTAATTAAGGCATGTATCTAAGTTTTATTTTCCATTTTAATTATTATTGCTCATTAATGAGGTGTAAATAAGCTGCCTAGCTAGGTGGGGTGCACTGGGCAAGTCTACTAGCCAAGGAAGGAAAGAGGAAACACTATGACAAAGCTATCATAGGAAACAAAGAGCAAAGTACCTAAAAGCAAGAAAAAAGCAGTCAAGGATAAAACAGACAAGATTTTCAAAGGAGGGTGCAGTTTCCTCTTATGGAGCTCAGAAAAGAAGTAAGAGAAAAGCAGGAAAGTTTTCAAAGGAAAGAACAGTTTCCTTATGGGTCTGAAAAAGCAAAAAAGGTGTCATAACTCAAAAGAAGCAAGTTTTGACCAAGAGAGGGTGTAGTTTCTAATTATGAAGGAGGATTTGAACTTGGAAACAATTACACATGGTATTACTTGCTAAATTCCCCAAAGGAGGCACCTATGTGGCTAGGGTTAGGGTTTGTTGAGGGTTGACTTGGTCTCACAGGTCACCTTGGATCCTCACTTACTAAGAAGGTCACTCAACACTCTATTAAAGGTGAATTCAACCCCATTGACTAAGTTTGGATGTTTATTATGTTGATGTTTATTAACCTAAGTCTTCCTTCCTAAGTGTTGTGCCTCAGGTTCTTGGAAGATGCACCCCAAAGTTCTCATTCCCTCTCTCCTATTCCCCTCTTCTCCCCCTTCTCATTGCAGGTTACATTGGAGCTATGGAGCAGCCTCTCTGAGTTGATTCAGGATTTGTTAGAATCCTACATCCATACATTACTTTACATAATATTTCATTAATATGTTGAATATTTTTCAATATTTAAGGGTTTAAACCTCCATGCCCTTCCTTGTATTATGTCAATAAAATACATTGTAATGATGAACAATATTGAAGAGAGTGTTATATTTAATTGATGATAGTAATTTTGATTTTTTTGGATGTAATATGATATCATAAACATTCTCTACAATTTTTATTCCAATATGATTCTAAATGGCTGAGATTTACTCATTTTAAGTCAACCTAGTGTAGATTTGCATTGGAAAATAACTAGTTTTACTAAAACTGATGTAAAACAAGTTCTGTAAACTCAAACTGAGCTCTGTCAGTTCTTTTGCATCAGTAACAGGTCCACCTTCCCATATAAAACTCCATAACCATTTTTATTTTTTTATGTACCACGTTTTTGTATCCTCCTCTGCGTAGGGTTCCCCTTGGCCAAAACTGCCAAAAATCCCCAAATTCACCCTAAACTTCTTATAAATTTCCAGAAAATTAGTAAACTATATAAATAATTTATTTATATTATATTAATTCTGGAATAAACCTCTCCAATTTCCTAGAAGCCCCTGGTTGAAACAGACTAAACTACTCTCCTTAGTTTCACGGTTTGGCTGCCCAAAAGTGTGGTAGTAGATTTTCGCAGTGTGGAATATGAACCCTAAATGGAACCAAATATAAATGTTTTAGGGGAAATTAAATTCCATGTCTGATTGTCTTTGGTTACTTCCCACTACTCACTCCTTTTGCCTGCAAAATTTCCTAGAATAAACCCCTTATTTGCCCAGTCCGAGAAGCCATTGTGTAAATTAATTCAAGTTCAGAAATTTTAATATAATTTATAGAATTGAAGAGTGTTTGGGTCTGTACACCAGACTTGTGACATCACAATATCACAAATATTACTAATATTTTCATTACAATCATAGTAAAACTTGAAGGAATTTACAAACAAAATCCTATACAAAGAAGCTATGGGTACATTCTATGACACAAGAATGTTTCTATTGATATAAAGTATTCCAACTCATACATCACCCATATTCGTCAGTTCATTCCTCCTCTCCCCTATTTCTCATCCCTCAATACAACCTCATCCAAATATGACCTTCTCTCCAAATCTATTTGGGATATTGATCTTGACTCTTACCCCCATTCCATCTACCTGGCCACCCACACCCCCAAACCTAGATTCTACTCAATGAACCATTTTTTCAACCAGGAGTACAAACTCCATCACAAGCATCTCAACTCACTTTGACACATTCCCCCCCCTCTCTTTCCCCACCTTCAAATATCCTATCTTTTCCTCCTTTATCGTAGAAAGTAGGCATTCCTTTCTGTGCAGAGACACAAGGTCTGTGTTGCACTTTGTTGTTCTCCCAAAACCTTTTGGTGCACCCTTTCTCTAGGCATACTACTCTCCACCCAGACTTATACCATAAATGCAATGTTCTCTCATACAATCTTCCTTTATGAGTTCCCTACATAAGCCCCTATCCATATCACCTCCACTCATCTCTTTCCATATTTTATCATCCAATGACATCAAGCGAGAAGTCAGGGTCATGAGCACTCACACGACAATTAATGAGGAAGAATTCCAAGCCAAATTCCTCAAACACGGTATTCACTCCATCAACTCTCACACTGTTGATTTGTTTAATAATGTTGTTTGTTCTATTTTACGCAAGCTTGGTCACTCAAATACGAATAATTACAAATCCATGATAAGGGCACACATTCTCCAACATCTTCACTATAGTTCTTCATTTATGGATTTCAAACAAACTTGAAAGGAGGTGAATAAGGGCCAATGGACATGCAAATTTTTGCTTGGAGTACTAGACTACAAACCATATTTTGACACACACAGCCATTACTGAGGAGGTTCACAAATAGTAGATATCAAAAGGGGGTGTGTTTCTAAGTCTGTAAGGAAGCAATATTATAGTCCTTAAGATGGGATTTTAAAGGAGGTGTGCTCCCAGATTTGTGCAGCCTAAGTACCCTTTATGAAAAGGGGATTTCAATCCATCAGTCATAGATTCAAAAGAATTGATATAAGGGAATTCTTGTTGTTGATTTCATATTGTCCTCTGAAGAAGAGTAATAGAATGCTCTTACTCTGATAAAGAGAAATTTATGAAAAATTTGCAGTAGATCTAAGGTAATATTTCTTCCCATATCTTTTCAGTATTCTAAAGAAAAACGATTGTAAAACCAGTGATAACCCTTCAAATACATCCTGTAACATTCATGTTTTGGAGGCAAGTAAAAGACATGATGGTACAATAGTTTGAAATCTCCCACAACATTCAAATTAAAAGGTGATCTTTCAAAGAAAAACATCATTGATTATGATTTTATAGATGCTGACCTATGTTACTTTGAGGATGAACATATATATATATATATATATATATATATATACACCGATAGGTCATGAGTTAAGGGGTCATTTCTATGGGTTTATGATGGAAATGTGTTGTGCTACCTTTAAGGATCTCTGGTCTATTAACCAACACACCAAAGAATAGTTAAAAGCTATGTTAAATAAATTTCACTGTCCACACTATTGTAATCTGAAACAAGGAAAAATATAGTCCAGATCACAGTTTTCGAAGGAAACCAAGGGTTTTTGTATCTAGGAGTGTCCTCTAAGTAGCTTGACTTGTATTTATAGCAGTCCAAAATCAGAACTTATGGTAGAGTCCAGCCCATTGGAGTTTGTTCAGAATGGAGATTGTGCATTGGGAACTCTTGATATTGTTTAGGAACAATTTATTTACAATGGAATTATCACATTATACTGGCACACGTTCCTTGGATCATGGCACATTTTTTAAGTAAACCTTAGGGAATATTGGTAGTGTAGGCTTTATTTCTCTCAGTCAGGTATACTCACTCATGATGTGGCCTGATGGGGTGTTCTCTGACCATCGATACTAAAGTTAGCTCAACCCTTGTGCAATTTTTATAAGGTCATTACATAAATGATGAGATATGGGACAAGCTGGACGTGTGTCAATTGAAAATCGAGTTGGGATAGTGGATTTGTTAATTATACCATATTTTTGAACTACAGAAAGATATATTTCATCGGGTTAAAAAAGTAAATTAATAACACTATAAAGGAAAGATATCCAGTGTTTGATATGGATTCTGAGGTCTCTTGTGTTTAATACATATTATCATACAAATGATGGAAATATGGATATAATCAGAATAGGATAATGAGTTAGTTGATTGCAACAAAAATACAAAATCCATAGAATCTACTGACTGTAAGTAAAATTTCTCTCCCTACTACGGACATGAAATCAAATACAAATCTATTAATGTCCACAAATAAACAAATTAGAGTCCACCTTTACTAGCTTATGGAAATATGTTGTTGTGGGAGATATCACAATTAGGGGAGAGGTGTCATCTATCAAGGATTTATGTCTCTTTGTAAATGCAACAATAACCTAATATTGAATTACATGGAGAATGTACCACTCTAAACAACACCAAATATGATAGAGTGGAACCTTTTAAATACTTACTACAATGGGACCTTTCAAACCCTTAATACAACGCCATTCTAAATCATGTACCAACAAGTTAGTTTGAGCAAAAACCTCTAGGAACTTAACGAGGGACACCATCTACCCCAATATACAAAGATACCATGTAATTTCTACTATGAGAGGAATTTCATGATGTTCAATATCATTCAATGTTTTTGCAAAATTGTTGCTATGACATGCTAGATATTTATCTCCCACACACACACACCTAGTTAACACCTGCACCTGCTCATGCATCCATTCTTCTAGTGCATATGTTGGAATTATGTTGTGAAATTGCTAAGANTTGGTAAGCTTAACACATCAACATTGCAACATCCCACCTTGGCAATGTTTAATGCCAATAATTTTGATGGTAAGTTATGAGACATTCTTTCCAGATAGCTTTCCAACCAACTCCTTTATATATTCCTTTGTTGAGATCCAAGTAAGATATCCATAAACAAGGATTTCTCGTGATAGGTATACCATGTGCTTTGAAAAACTAATAGCAAACTTGCATATGTATACAAGCATGCTGATGCTTTCAAAATAAGATAGTGTACTAGAGGAAACAACGATGCTTCTAGAAAATAATTATGCCAACTATTGAACTTGAATGGAATAGACAAGTATTCACTATAGATTTTATTTGAATATAGATTGAAGCAACAATAGGGAAGCACAGGAACCTTTAATCACAACTTGCTTCTAGGATTAGATAATTCATGATTAAGCTGGTCTGATAAAGTTCTTATGATTATTTTGTCTGATGTTGTATGAGGGAAGTCCGAAAAAACTTTGACAAAGCTCACCTACACATGAATTATAGAGAAATGAGACATGCATGAAATCCATTTGGGAGGAATCCATGAAAATTTATCAACATAATAGCTAACTTCTACTATAATAATAATCATAATAATAGGAAGGAGTCCCTGAAAATTTATCAAATGAATTTTTAATAGAAAACTTCTGCAATGTTGTAATACTAATAATAATCCTTTCATTCTAATCTAAGGTTGTTGCCAAGCCAATTTGGTGTATGAGACTCCTTGTTTTTGGGACAAGGGATCCTATCAGCAAAGGGATATGATTGCTAAAGTATACAATGGTGTACATACCCTACCCATTTGTATTTGAACCTAATACCTTCTAAAAAGAAATACATGTTTTTAACCATTAAGCCAACTCAACCTCTGTTTGTATATAAGATGCATTCACTAGAATTTTTAAGTTTAAAGAAATGAGGTGATTAAAGTTCACCTTAAACAAAGGATTTAGGCTAGTTTGAATAGTCTTTGACAAGGATGCTTTCAGTGTATCCACACTCTTCTCTATCCCATTTTTCAGAATTGCCACTATAGAAAGTTGCTCTAGACCTCCTCTTGGAGATGGTATGCTGATAGCAGCAATTTCAGATATCTGTTCATGAGCTCTATTACAAACACATTCAATCTCAATCGCACTTGTCTGTAAAATACCAATCATTTACCAGACATAAAAAAATTTCCTGCTGAACATAGTGATATCTAGCATAATTGAAACTAAAAGAGAACACTACTCAATTAAAATGAAAATAATTCCGAAATTGAATTTTATAACTAATTCCAACGTCTAATCCTGAATCAAAAGCCATAGAACACCAACTAGAAATAAAGATCCTACTAAGGATTGTGAGTAAGAATAAATAAAGAGAAATTATATTAATTCCCAAATTATGTCAATGGGACTCAAAGTACACTCGATTACAGTGGCAATGCAGGAGAACAAACAATAATGTAGAATGGTAAAAAAAGTATAGAAATACCTTGATACCACCTAGATTCATTGTATCATCATATTGAACATGTTCCTTGTAGTATCCTCCTATTGTACGCTCAAGCATATCACCATTCCTTCTTAGATGTTGCCAACAAAAGATTCCATATTAAAGAGACATATAGAAAGGGAAGAAAATCACATGTGCAAGCATATATGCACTCGCAACTAGTTTATGAAACACATAAGTTAGTGTCTACATCTAATAGAAATAGATATTGTAAAAGAATAGCACTTCTGGAGTTGGCTGGTTTGCGAAACAGAAATAGGAAACAATGCATTAGTGTTACAAAACATGATGAAAGGTAGTGTATCGATGACAACAAATTTTATTGTGATCATAGAACCTGAGGGAAAAAAATCAAGGTAAACCATAAAAGATACCAATTAAATCAGCCAAATGTAATCTTTCCACCCATATAAATAATCACAAGAACGGGAATCCCATTTATAAATATCTCATATATATTCAAGTTAATGATACAATGTTGTTCACCATCTCTTTCTCATGTAGTTTTATAGCAAAGCTCTTGATTTATAGTTGCTTTTTAACCCCTTAAATGCGTATCCCTAGGAATATTTTCACCAGGCATGTTTATTTGTTCGTGTTGTCAGATAATTTGAGTTAATAACTTAATTCCCATCAGTTGAGTCTAGGGAGAAGCATATACTAATGATAGAAGGGAAATATTGAGGTCAAAAGCAAGGATGGTTAAAGGGAGGGAATATGGCATGGCAAGATGTGCATGGTTGAATAGCAGCTAGCTTATGGAGTTTAGAAGTGGTGGGAGAGAAGGAGAGCAGTGTATGTTGAGAGTATATAGAGGACCGAAGTAGTGGATGTTGAAAGTATACAAAGGATCAGATTAGTGGAAAGAGTAGACAGAGGACCAGAATAGTGGAAGTTGAGAATTTACAGAGATAATATTTTACTATCCATTATGGATATTTGGTTTTAAGTGGCTTGTCTATATCTTACAAAAGGCATTGTTTCTAGTCACTGTATTTTTCAAGGGCCAAGTTAAGTGTCAATACATACGTTGGTTTTGACTATGGAAGAAATAGATTAAGCATCTCTTGTCATTTGCTATTGCTCATGTTATTGACCCATGAATGTTGTTTGCCAATGTTCCTTGAACAGTGAATACCAATCAATGTGGTTTTACCTATGCAAGGACCTTTGAGAGATGACTATCAACAAAAAACATATAAATATAGTTTAATAAATTATAGAGTATCAAATAGTACATTCATATGCATCTCTATGAAACATAAAAAATTGCACCCACCCTTTCATTTTGAATAATGACATTGTAAGTGAGCACAAGAACTTTAAGAATGATCAGTAATCTTGGATAGCTACCCACAAACCTATATCTTATAGAGAACACCTAGACAAGGTGGAAATTTCATGATTGATAGTGGATTCTATCTGAGGTCTACATAAGGGACATGTATTGGTCATTTTCTAAAGTATGGACAACTGTATCCACCCAATTGTGAATCTTATAGGTCTTCTTTAAATTCTACTACAACCAAATACAATTAGCGACCAGTACAAATTTATAACATTGTTAGCATGGAATCTACATGTTATCCCTTGAAAATGTATGGCTCATTTCACATTTTCATGAGCCTTTCCACTCTCATGATTCACCAGCACAATAGAAGATCCTTGGTGTTCAAAGGCAGTCATAGGTTGCAGGAAGAGACTTGAAAGGTATTGATGGAGACTTTTCCAAAGACATTTCACCATGAAATTCCACTTTGGTGCACTTGACACCAATTTAAAGGCATGGTTACATTTCTTACACTGCCTTTTGTTGCATCATTTAATGAGAAACCTTGTACCTTGATTACACCTAGGGATCCTAAACCACATGGATGGATGATATGAGCAGGAAGGGAGCCTCACAAAATAAACACCCTACCTCAGGATATGTCTAAGGCACAGTTTATGGCAAGGTAAGGATCAAACATGGCCTAAAGAGATGAATGCCCTAACTTATTTGAGCTATAGATCACGACATGTGGTGGGAAAAGGAGTAAATGTACATAAAAGTTTGAATTCCCTCTTCAAGGAGGTGGAAAGGCATGTTGAAGACAAGAAAGGGTAAGAAATAAACTTAATGGAAAACTTTGATGCATTTGGAGGCATATTTTCACCTTTTGAGGCATTTGGGGACAAGGATACATTGTTTGATGCCTTTTCAACATATTTGGAGGCAAACTATTTGCATGAGAAAGTTTCATGTGGAATTATTGAACCATCAAAGGAAAGACATTTTCTTATGAAGATGAAAGTGGCATTATGGACCCATTCCATCCATTCAAAGGAGAAAAGGAGTAAACATCCCACATGGAGGAGCCTCAGAGCATAACATGTGGTAAGGAAAAAGGATAGAGGAGGAACACCCTAGCTCAAAGTGATGACATGTGGTGATAGAATTGTTTGAATGGTCAAGGAATGTCTCTGGAAGAGTGGAGCTCAACTTCAAGGGTGAAAGGGATGATCTTTATGGCCTAAATCATAGTTTCAGCCCCTAAAGGAGGGATGTTCTCAAAATGACATTTTAAGGATGTTCAAGGGTGCATTTGAGACATTACACATTCCTTGAGGCATGAGGCACATATTTGGAGGAGCTTCCATAAAGGACAAGGTGACACATGTCAAATTGTGATTAAATTAAACCCTAAAAGCACTCTAAAGAGGAGCACCCTACTTCTATGGTTTTATCTCCCATTTACTGTTATTTTAATCATTATCGTTTGATGTAAAATGTATACATAGAGGAGAGATTCATTTGCTAAAGGCGTGATCTAAGTTGTGGAGTTCCCCTCCAAATTTAGTTGAATATCTTCAAGAGGAATAGAGTTTTTGGTTGTTCATTCAATAAGAAGGTTGTTTTACTTTGTGTACTTCATCTAGGGTTTCATGTTATGGCTATTCCTTCTTTGTTGGATTCTTGTACATTATTCTATGTTGTTATATCATGTTTGTGATGATACATCTTGTATAAGGGTTCACACTTATTCTTGCATAATCTAAAAATAAGTTTTGGACTAATAATGGTGCATCGATGAATGGATTATTTACATCTTCTCTGTAATATAAAACCCTCATGCTCTTTGATCTTGAATCCAATTTCCAATTGGATATATGCTGGTCTTGGTAGTACAACGTCCATTTATTTGTAAGAATATCATAACCATATTTCCTAAGGTTTTCCCCTTTTTGTTGGAACAGAAGCGACCTAAAGTGAGAGGAGAGTTGTTGTGGTAACAATGAGAAACCTTCCTAAGTGCGTCTGGGGTTGCACTTTGTTCAGTGACTTGAATATCTTCAAGCATAGGTTTGGGAGGTTACACAACACAAAATAGAGTAATTCTTGAAAATAGGAAGAGGTATCGCTCTATGATTCATGAGTCATGAGTCATGACTATGATCTAGATTCTACAAAGAATAAGTCCATAAAACTGTAGCTAAAATGACATTAAAATGAAAAAGAAAAGAGCAAGAAACCTTATATAAAATTAAAGTTATGAAAAGATAATGGTTAAAAGGAAAAGAGGGTATGGGTGGAAAATAATTACAACATCCAAAAGCATTCGGGAAGATAGATAAAGGGAAAGAGTAGGAAAGTTATGGCATTCAATCCCTTTATAAAATGGCATTGCTTTGAAATATATAGCATCATGATCTACGTTGAACAATCTATGCGATGCTCCAAAATGGGTAGGGAACAACCCTATTTCAAGAATGCAAGGTTGATCATTTGGATGAAAAGTTCATTAATAGCAATTGTTATAAATTTGCCTCCAACTAACATGCAACAACTTTTTATTGGATATCACTTAAAGAATTTAAAAGGATGGTACACTAGAGGAGTCATTTGTATCACAAGAGGAATATGAGAGTCATCAAGAAACACAAATCATGTTGTCATTGATGGGGTACTAAACATTCCAAATGCACGTGGTTACAGTAAGGAGCCATTGATGTAAGTAGCTGAAAGTTATATACCACCACAACATTCTATTACTGGCTTGTACCAACCTTTGTAACTTAGCAACAAATCATCATCAATGTTGTAGGCCTCCCCTGTAGAGCCAAAACTCATGTATCCATCATGGAATATGCTTCCCTTTATAGTATGTCCATCAGTATAGGCATTGACTAACTTTAGGAATCCTAAACAATAGACTAGATCAACATTGAGATGCTTGGAGTTACCTAATATGATACCAATTAAGCCCTTCCATGAATCCTGTATTCTTCCATGTTTTTACCATACTTGGCACAGTACCAAGCAAATTTACCCCTACATCCTCCACATGCGTGTATCGATTTATTCATATGAACTTGGATTATTCAATATTCACTGTGCTATAAAATATGAATTATGAAACAATAGATAGAAAGATATCAATTTGGTTGGGATAAACTGCATCAATATAAAAGATAATAGTTGGTTTCTATGAATTCTACTTGAACAAATTTTCCAAAAACATGATCAAGAGGAGAACCGTGATAAAGTGTTGTAGTGGTACCACTGAGAAAAAATGAGTAGACTAGAAATGAACCCATGATCGAGCCAAAATTTGTTGGACAGCAAAATATGTCTCCAACATTAACATCTAAGTGTGCCTATGACTCAGCTCCACTCCTGATTGATGCTACTTGTGTCCATGGAATGGGCTTTGGTTCCCCTTACAAGCATAGAATAAAAAAAGATCAGAAAGAACCTCTTAAAGAATCAAATTACTATATAAGAAGTGTATGTAATTTAGAGGACCTTCCCTAATCAACATAAACTTATAAAATTGCAGAATAAATCCAAAGTTTACCTGTTGTGCTAGATGAAAATAGAATCATTGTTAATGAGTATGCAGGTAGGTGAGCAGGAGAATAGTACTCGGGGCTGGTAGTGAATCATGAAGTGATAATTTTTACACAATTTTTATTAAAGATTAAACTTCCCACATTCTTTAAAATTACTACTTTCTAACTATGAACTTCTTAAAATTGATAAAGGACAAGGGAGAAGCTGCGACTGCATCATTATTGAAAACACTAAAGAATATGAACAAAAGCTAACAGACAATCTCATAAAGGGGCCACAAATTGATCCAGTTAGTGATTCACTATTTATGATTGAAGAGATGAAGTAAAAATTGACATCAATTCAATAGACTTACTTAGGTCCAGGATGTAAAATACCTGTAAAGATGATCTGTGAATGGAAGAAATTTTCTCCAAGATGTATTATTTTCCCTTACTTGGGTTCCTAGTTCCTTCCCCTTGGTAATGATCACAATTTCCTTTGGAGTGCCAGACTCCACAACTCGGCTATCATTAAAAATTTAGAAACATTGTCAACATGAATTTTATAGGGAAATGTGAAATATCATAGGAAGCAGAAATAGAAATTCCCAACTAAAGCATGTGCCCTCTTGAATATTTCAAATATATGAAAAAATCATCCAATTAAACACTATCCATGAGATGGAAAATGATCTGCTTTCTATGCAATTGAAATTATAATTAGCTTAGTCTTGTAACTTTTATTAATTGGAAATTTAAAAATAATGCGAAATTAGACATGGCATTATCAGAATATCAGCAAAAGTTATTTCCTGTCAGTTCATTTTAATCTACAGCAGGCACAATTCTTCCTAGAACCTAATTGTTTTCTACATATTTATAGTTGAGCGAAATAAAAAATGGTTGACCTAAAGCACTAACATTTACTGAATATCCTCAATCAAGATGGTTATAGGAGATTGCCGAGAGAAATAAAATATGTTTATATAAGTCAATAATTATGACTTGGATAAATGATTTATTTACCATTGACACTAGGTATTTTCCACTTAGTATAATGACGGATCTGGTAAGTCTGACCTACCTTAACGGCAGGAAACCAAAGCCAATAAAATAATGAAGTATAAACATACCTGCAGATTGGATTTTGGGTGTGATTGCAAAAGCTGAAATTCTAGAGCCTAGCAACCTGTGAAGAACCTTAGCAAGAACCTTACAACTCCATAATAACCTTTGAAACATAATTCTCCTACATTGAAACCCTATTAAGCTTTGAAACTTGATTCTGCCAATATATGGGGACAAAATTGGTCGCATTCTACCCCGATGGCAGGATTTATGGATGCATTTCTATAAAAAATTGTCCATAAGGAAAATCCAGGGCGATTTACACTAGAATTTAGATTAACAAGAAAAAAAATTGGGCGAAATTTCTATCGGTGACTTCCATGGCCAGAAATTGGGGGCAATTAAAGAATTTTAGGGGAATTTCTATAAGCGAACAATGCTTCTCAGCACTCTCCTCGTGTAAATTGAAAGGCTATTTTCATATTTTCATATTATTTTTTAAATAAATAATGGGATAATATTCCAAAATTTAAAAAATTTAACCATATAAAAATTCTCCCATTGAATTTTCCAAATTCCCATAATTTCGCCCATGAGGTAAGATTTGCCCCTAAAATCATATCTGAATTGGTCAATGAAACTTATGTTGTATTGGAAGGAGCTGTTTTGAGTAGATATGAACATGGAAACCACTGGTGAAGGAGAAGTGACATTCAACATCAACCTACGAGCATGATCTATACATCCATCAGACACAAATGAAGCACTTGAATCTTTACAAGAGGACTAGATGGGCTCCAAGGATCCTATCAACTATTCTCCTCTCTTTTCCAAGCATGTCCTCGCATTCTTAAAGTCATCACCACATCATGGAAATAAGGTGATCAAAGTACATAAAATAATATACATATGCACAAAGATAACTATCCACTTTGTTATTCACTTCATCTCTCCTTCAATGTCTCTGATTTCATTTTCCTGTATCTTACATTATACCAAGCCTCAATGATCCCCTTTAAAAGTCAGGAATAACACTAACTCCTTTTTTGCATCGAGCTTGCAACTGATTGTTTAATGCTGATACCATATTATATTGTTGTGATAAACATGTAGATGTTCTAATACTGTTGGTTATGCTAATTTTTGAATGGTATAACCCATCAAAGATAAATAACCTCAGTACTGACATTATTGTATTTCTCCCTTATCTGTTATTTTATTCACTGCTATCACTCGAACTCTTGATTAACCAAATCAATTTCACCAAGAATTTATCATCCTGCATGCATATGATCTAATAGTAAAGGCACGCCACATGAAATTTTATTAAAAAGGAAATGAAGAGTAAAGTGTAACTGCCAACCTTAGTCTCCTTAATGGCCACTCACATGCAATTCATGCTAGACAAATAGAGTGAAGTTCCTAATAAGAGAAACCTAAAAATTTATGAGATGCATGGGAAAGGTTAAGGAAAAAAATAGAATAAGATAAGGTGTGTTAAATATAGTAAAAGTGATGCTTAATAAAGAACACCCTACCTCAGTTGACCTATTGTTCTGTAACTTAGCATAATTAAGACTTTTTTGTTGAAACATTTTCTAAAACTTCTACAGGAATCCCAACTTCGCAATGTAATTTTTCCTCACTTGCATGTTCTAAAACCAGAAGATAAAACTCATCATAAACATGTTGCATGGAAGATGCGACATCCACTGTAATTGATCTACGTAACAAGCCTACAGACTTTCTTTTGAGATCATCAATGCTTGGGGCAGTAATTTAGGGAACTATCCTCTATTTCACATTAATGCTTAGAATTTCCTGTAGAATGCACATGTGGGAGGTAGGGGAAGTTTGTCCTGATTTGAATATACCTCAATATTAGAAACTCTTTTTATTGATGCTAATTTTCATGGCTTACTCTGCAATAATCAATATCTGGATCAATGATTTCTCTTCAAAATATCTGGATACTAAACGTGGTAAAAAACCCTCTCTGATCTTAATCTATGTGCTACCCCTGAAATTTATGTTGTTGGTGTTAATTATGAACCCCCAAAACACTGGCCCAAGATCAAATAAACACTCCACAGTTGTACCCTATGGATGTCACTAATTTTTATCAAAAATACCCCATACAACACTTCTTCCATCACTAGCTTGCTGCTCTATGACAATACCATGCAACCTATCTGTATGAAAATCAGTTTGGGAAAACTCTTAAATGAGAAACATTTTTCCAATTTATGGTTAGATCAAAAAACAACCTAAGTGAGCTCAATCTTTTTGCTTCCCCTAAAAGTTATGTTACTGGTGTTAATTATGAACCCTTGAAACACTAGACGCAACCTCAAATAAACACTCATAGTTGTACCCTATGGATGTAACTGATTTTATCATCACTAAATTCCCTTAAAATACCCCATACAACACTTCCTCCATCATTATCATGTTGCTCTATGACAATACCATGAAACCTATCTGTATGAAAATCGGTCCGGGCAAACTATCCTATATGAGAAACGTTCTGCTAATTTCCTGTTAGAGTGAAAAACCTTCTATTATAGTACCCTTTAAAGAATTATTTTTATTGAATGTGAACCCTCATGAACTACCATGATTGCAACATGGATCTTCTTTACCATAAATTCTAGAATTATTTCATCACTCTCAATTTGTATTCCTTCATTGAATCATATAAAAGACATCATACCAATAGAGGAAATTCGGTCTAAGGAGATGAATATCCCAAACAAGTTAGTTTAAACTTTATAGTAAAAAACATTGAATAAAAAATGTTGGGTATAGAGCATGGAAAAAATCCCTCTGTGCATTATATTATTCCTTGAAGGAGATACAAACGCTAAGAAACTCAAATTTTAAGGACATAATGACAGACACATCAAATTCACTAAATTTTATATTGAAATGAACAAAATGAACAAAATATTATTGATTTTTACATGGTGAAGCGACATTATATATTGACAAAATCATCTCCAAATTATCAAATTATTCCACATTTTCCGCAAATGTGGACCATTTTGGAATAAAAAAAATCTTCATCTAACAAATTTGGGATTGAAATCATAAAATTCCTAATTTACCATGAAATACAAAGAGAAAAATCACCATTCAAACCTCCATTAATGAAAATTGATGTCCAAAGAAGGTAGAAATGTGAATTTTAGGTTGAATCCAACCCTATGGTCTGAAATAACTACTTCACACCCTCAATTAAAGGGTGAACTACCTGATATTTTCCCTATGGTCTAGAAATCATGGGTAAATTATGTGTTACTTCCTCCATTACTAGAACAATGCATATCTATTACCAATGGTAATGACCCAGACGCCTGGTAAAAAAAGGATAAACCAACTAATAAACCTTGTACAAGGATCCCTAGCCCACTACTATCCAGACGTAATGCATCCAATCATAAATGGAATGATGTGAAAAAATGAGCAAAACACGAACTAGCCTCCATTACAGAAAATAGATGGAGAAATACCTGATTTTTTCCCTCTGGTCCACAAAATTGAGGGTGAAATAATTGGTATTCCCTCCATTACTGGAAAATTTGGGTGAAGTAGTTTTTCTATGCCTCCATTACTGGAAAATCGGGGCGAACCAGTTTTTTTTGGCCTCCATTACCGAAAATAAGGCGGTGAAATCCCGATTTCTACTATATTTGGCATGGCAAAGTTCATTTTTCCCTCTTTCATGGTTTTGGCTATTATATTTCTCACAACTATGGGTTTAATAAATATTGGGCTAATATACTAAATTTCAAAAAAAAAAATTATATTAAAAATTCGCCTACCATTTTTTTGTGACCGCTATAATTTTTCCCATGGGTTAACTTTTGCCCCTAAATTTTTCCTTGTTCTGAAATCTCAATATGTAAATGCTGAATCATATTTTTCACATGTTGAATCATCTTCTATCAGTATATAAATATTGAACCATCTTCTAGATCATCTTCTGTAGTATCAGTATGTGGATACTGAATCATCTTTTGGATCATCTTCTATAGCATCAGTATGTGAATACAGAATAATGTTCTGTCACATTAGTATGTGAATACTGAATCGTCTTCTAAACCTTCTATAACATCAGTATGTCTTCTTCTACTAGATCAGTTTGTGAATATTGAATCTTCTTCTGAACCTTCTTCTGTAACATCAGTATGTGAATACTGGATTCTCCCACATCAGTATGTGAATACTGAATCTTCTTCTTCAACATTAGTATGTGAATACTAAAACAACATCTGCATCATTAGTATGTAAATACTGAAACATCATCATCCGCATTGTTAATATGCGAATATTGAAGCAACAACAACATCATTAGCAAGTTAGTGCTAAAGCAACATCATCAATAAATTCTATATCATTATTTGCATTATTAGCATAGAGATGCTAGAACATCATCATCAACATAAAAATGTTGAAAAAACATCATCATCATCAACACAAAGTGTTGTGTCTTCAACCACATCAACATTATCAGCACGGGGTGTTGGGACCACAATCATATCAACATCATCAAAAAATGTGTTGGGAGCACAACCACATCATCAACATCAACATACAAATTATGAAGCAACAAAATCATCAATACCAGTATAGAAATACTAAAATTACCTCACCATCAATAGTATAGAAATACTAAAACTATCTTATTAACATCTGTATAGAAATACTTGAACTGCCTCATCATCATCAGTATAGAAATATTGAAACTGTCTTATCAACATTATAGAAATACTGAACCTTCCACATCAACATTAGTATGAAAATACTGAACTTCCCACATCAACATCAGTATTAGAATACTAAGATTGCCACATTAATATCAGTATGAAAATACTGAACTTTCCACATCAACTTCAGTATGAAAGTATTGAGCTTGCCACATCAATATCAATATGAAAATATTGAATATGTCATATCAGTATGGGAATACTGAAACAACAATCATTAGCATAGCAATACTGAATCTATCTTGGCAATGACCACTATAAGAATACTGAAGCAATCATCTCAACAATCATCAGTATAAAAATACTAAAGAAAACATCTTAGCAATCATCAGTATAACAATACTAGAGAAAATATCTCAGCAATCATCAGTATAACAATACTGGAACCACTTACAACAACATCTTGTCTGACTTACTAACCCTTCTAGGCTGACAAGCCTAGTTAGACAAATTAATCTCCTTGGAGACCAAAAAATAATTATCGCACTTACTAACCCTTTTAGTCCAAACAAGCCTAGGTAGAAATGCTAACCACTTCTTTCCCTCTAACTATCTCAAAGCAGCATCATAGTGAGTTCTCTGGTAGATCCATCGGGTATTTTGTATAACTCACTCACCCTTTTGATCCAAAAATACTAGTTAGACAGATGTATCTTCGTGGGGACCAACAAGCCTTGTCCTGGATTACAAACCCACTTCGGTTAAACTGATCTAGCCAGACATACTAATCCCTAGAGGATGAACATGCCTCATCTGACTTACTAACCCTTTTGGGTCAACAATCCTAGCTAGACTTACCCTTCCCTAGACTGAGCTACTACCACTGCATCCTTATTCCATATACCATCACTCCCTCTTTCGAGAGAGGCCCTTTCAAACTACACCAAGCTTGTCTCAAAAGTATTCAAACTTTACACGAGATAGAGGCTTATTCAAAGGATCTACTATGTGTTCCTCTGTAGGAACATACTTGACCTTTACAGCTCCCTTATACAACTTATTCTTTAACATTCTCTTCTTGTACATACGAAACTACATCATGCATTCACAAATTGCATCATTCTTCTTTTGTGCATCTGTAAGTACGTCATTTTTCTCTTGTACATCCGCAATGGTATCATACATTCACAACTCACATCATTCTTCTTTTGTGCATCTATAACCGCATCATTCTTATCGGCAACTGTATCATACATACGCAACTTCATCATTTCTTCTCTTGTAGGTGATTGCATACAATCCTTCCTACAAGTCAAATATAGTTGTATGATTAGAAACATTTTGTAACATATTCATAATGACAAATTCTCATGCATAAAGATATATAATCATGCAACTAACTTCACTAATGCAACAATCATCTATATCTTGTATACATACGGTAAATTTCTCTATTCGTTCCATCTTTACAAGACATTATTTTAGAAAGGAGGTTTCACAAGTAGCAATGGAACATTGTACAACAACATAAGCCACTTACCCATAACTTTCATATTAGTAGTAAACTACAAATATTCTAATATGCATAATACATTTCCTTAATCTAGAAACATATATATGTACACATCTTGAACAAGTAGATATATAGGATATGACAATTCAAATACTTATATTTGTTTATTTGGTAGACTCATCTTGATCTCTGTCTTCTTGAATTACTGGAGTCTCTATCAATGTGTTCAACTTCATTTTCTGATTTTGAGAACCCGTTCCGATCTTTATCATCATCATAAACACTAGCAAGTCTTCTTACACCACATATCACCTAGAAACACGTCTGTGTGTCCTACCAGTTCATCCCTTCTTATGAAATGATGAAATGGATAAGAGTATAACTTCATCTTTGTCGAAATAATTCTTTTGGATCATATTCCTCATTACTTGAGGAATATTTACTTTCTTTC
The DNA here is from genome assembly GCA_001517045.1 of Pseudotsuga menziesii. Classification (NCBI taxonomy): domain Eukaryota; kingdom Viridiplantae; phylum Streptophyta; class Pinopsida; order Pinales; family Pinaceae; genus Pseudotsuga; species Pseudotsuga menziesii. The sequence continues at coordinate 38,394 of LPNX010444731.1, forward strand.
TTCTCAGCTGCAAATATATTCATCCTTTGTTTCATTGAGAGAAACACTCTGCTTTCTCTAATCAAGAATCATGTCAAGATTCTCGAACTTTGATATCTACCATAGTCACTCCATCTGAGGTGGAGCACCATCCTCCCTCTACATCTGTCTTAGGACATTAGAGTGACATGTAGCCTCCTCTTCTACTAGTCTTCTTTGTATCCATATATGTCACCTATCGAGGCCACTAGATATCAAGATCCTTCATCTCAAACTTTGTTGCAATTTTTCTCTTGCACCCATCTATGATCTTCTCGTCCTTTATAAGATTCTACCTTGTATTAAAGGTTGGGGCCTACATCACTTTATTTGATCCTCAATATCCTCATGTAATTGTATGTGCTATCCCATGGGTGCCTACTAAGCTTGTACAAATCCTTATGTACATAGGTGGTTCTCTATAGAGAGTCTCACACCATATAGGTTTCTCGATATGTTCTTCTACTTTGATTACACCAAATATCTAGTGTAATATATACTACTAAGGAGGTGTGTCTAGGCCCTAGAGCAGTGTCTTGTCATAATCAACTCTCTCTTTCTGATAGAAACCATGAACCTTGCTTTGTATATTTTGATACTTTGATTTGTGATATACTTGATCTTGTAGATATACTTGGAAGAAGTCCTAAAATTTCCCTTCATGTCTTGAACTCATATCCAAACATCCTTCTGTATGATCGAATGGTACTTCTAGATCATATCATCCTTCCATTCTTCCTTCTTGGAACATTCTTTCGCAAAGTGTCCTTTCTTATCACAACTAAATTATTGATTTGTTAGTTGTCCTTCTATTCTTGGCAGGAAGGTTCTTATTTCTTGTTCTTTCTCTTCTTGGAATGATTTTTTAGGGCTTGATTGTCATCTCTTCTTCTTTTTCAAAGAATCGATATTCTTCTTACGTGTATTCCTCTGTTTGTGATCTTCCTACTAGAACAACTCTCTTGACTGAACCTGGAAGACCATTTAAAAATAGTAATGTATGCTTATGTTTCTTTGACAGTGTCTTCAATGACTTCTAATTGCTCCTTGAGATGAGATATTGTTGTGAAGTAAGATTGAATGTTTTCTAATGTTGTACCTTCACATCCTTAAGTTTATTTCTCAAGGTCATCTTCATACATGTTGTTCATTGCATCGAACATATCCTCGAGAGTATTCAAATATGATACATGTGAGATCCAATGGAGACAGAAATACCGTCATCTTTGTTTTGACTAGGTCCTTCTTTTTCTTTGCTTCGACTTCATCTCCGTCTGAATCTGTTGCTTTTTCTTTGACATAGTTCTTCATGTCATGCTTCTTCAAGTATGAGAAGCACTCTATAATTCTATTCCTAGAATTTCTCAACTCTTTGAAGCTTGGTACTATTTTTCATGATGATAAAAATGAGAACCTCAAATGGAAATAGAGAGGATAGAACTTATGAGTGAGATTTCTTCAACTTGATGCTTGCTTGAAGGATATTTTGGAAGTCTGCTTCCAGTGGACCTAGGGTTTGATAGAGAACCCCTAATTTTTCAACTGAGGTATCTTTCAAATCTGATTGGATAGAAATATGTGCATCCTCAAGGTGAATTGAGCAACATACTTATTTTCACAAAACTGTGGACAGAACTGCAGAATATCTGATTCCCTAGTTTTCTCCAATAGCAGTGTTAGGTAAAAAATTTAAAGTACACAAAAGAGAAAATTCTTGAATATAAATATATGCTTTCCTAGGGCAAGTTTTATGGTCCTCCTTCCTCAACTGATTGGTGAAGGGAAGTGCCCGAAACATGAATCCCTAGTTTTTCTTCAGTTTCTTTTACATAATTGACTGATATTGTTTCTGCTATAATCCAAATTTTCTTTTATTCAAGGTTTGAAAATTCATCTTGAGGTATCCTGGTTTGTCTTGTTTTTAACCCCATAGGTTACATAAGAATTAGATTCACTAGGTGGGACTTATGAGAAGTTTCCCAAGGTCACTTATTTCTTGACTATTCAACATAGCTAACTTGTACGGGATTACATGTGTCACTGTTTCACCTTTGGGGTCTGAAACTATTACCACATAAACTACAGTCTGTTCCCTATCTGAAACATTTTCAAAAATTTCATTTGGACATTCATATCCTGAGATATAGAGATTCTCCCTAGGCACATGTTTAAGGCTGAATTCTCGGAGAGGATGAAACCTTGAGTTGGAGGAATCATATCTCTTATATTATAGAGAATATGAGGCTGAAACATTTACACATGGTACAGTAATATTTTATCTTCACCTTTTCAATGTTTCAGCTCCTGATCGTTCTCCAATATCGAGTTATAGATAAAGTCCCAACATGACTAATTTTTTTTCTAGGGTTTTCGAGCATGAAACCATAATCTTCAATAGTTTTAGTTGTAGCAGTGTTTCGGATGCACAAATAATTATTTCATGGTGGATATGAGACCATGTTATATTTTTAATGGTTATACAAGATCTAAAACATTTAGCATCATAATATCATAACCATAAACAAATTATCACTGAAAGAAAGACAAGTACAACAACACAAGAGAACACAAAGATTTTCCTCGGGGAAACCAGAAGGGAGAAAACCCCACAAAACTTCCTTAGTATAGAATTTGATGAAGTACAGTGTAAAACCCCAGTAACAAGAATAGTTTCTCATATTCCATAGGAGATTATTTCTCTCTCTCTCCCTCTCTCTCCAGTGCAATACTTGAGTGTAAAATGTGTGAGAATGAGAGAGGCACCTCACCTATTTATATTCATTAGGTGAGTGCCTCAAATAACTAACTAGGTCAGCCAGGTTTCCTAATTAGGGTCAAACTACCTTGGCAGACTCAAAATACATTTTATATATTACTTTTGTGGGTATTGTTTCCCCGACTTACAACATAGGTTTTACCTCATGACTTTTACATGACCAATTATATCAAGGACATCTCCTAATGGAGGAGTAACATATATGAAGGAGAATAAAACAAAAGTACAATAGAATATCTTCTGAGGTTACAATAATTTAATAGGATTCACCTCAATTATAAATTTTCAGCCAATACTTCATCATTCATCATACCATTGTGCATAAAATACCAAAAATAATATTCACATACATACCCCATGTGTTAATTTACTATTCCAAGCATTTCTTGGTGGAAAACTTCTTTCAGAAATTCTGGCACACACACACACACACACACACACACATACCTAAAGGTAATCTCCTCATGGGACATTAGTTCACATGCACACTTCCTCAACATATATATATATATATATATATATATATATATATTATTCATCCAATACAAGGATGATACCCTTCATTGGATTTTTACAGCTCTCAAGTGTATCTCCTGTAAAGAGCTTGGAAGCTCTTAGGGATTGGAAGCCCTAATAGATCATATTCTAAAATCTCAAATACTACTAAGCCAAGAATCTCAAATATGACAGATCCTGAAATATATCTGAGCATGATAGCTCAAATATCATAGATCCTGAAATCTCTATGAGACAAATAGCTCAAATAACACAGATACTCAAATCTCTCTCAACCTAATACCTCAAATATCACATGACATGAAAGCTCTTTTCCTGGGACTTAATATCACAGAGTGCTCATCAGATCCTAAAAGCTCCATTTTTTCCTGATCCTAAAAGCACAATTTTTACAAAGCCTAAACTATTTTTCCAAATTCAGGGTTTTTTCTCTTGCTTAGAGAATGTTTTGTGTTCAATTAATATTTCAATTTTCGTATTCAGAAAATTAAGTCTTAGTTTCAAGTCTTATTACATCTTGTAATTATGCATAATGAAACTAAATAGTTTAGGTGCTCTAGAGAAAACAAGCTCAACACCAACTCAGGTGCTCCATAACCAACAAGCTGAACACCTAACAGAGGTTCTCCAAAGCCAACAAGATCAATGCCAAACTCAAGTTCTTTTTCTTACCAACATTTTAATTATCCATTTTCTTCTTCCTTTTCATTAACTACTTAATTTTGTGTATTATATCTTAAAGAGATCTGTTTAGTGTAGAAAGGTTTCTTAGAATGTTTAGAGCCTTATAACCCATGGAATCCCCTATGATTAGCTCACAAGTTTCATAAGTCTTTATTTGATTAGTGATTAGTTGTATTAAATTTATGCTTCTTATTGTAGTTTTCATAAGTTTAAATTCAATTCTTAAGTTATGGTCTTATTGGAACTTCCATAATTCATTGCGTGTAATATCCTCAAAACAATGTCAATCATGATTACATATATTAAATATTTTTTTCAGGAATAAATATTGAATACATGAAATATCATATTAATCATTTCTTATACTTGATGTTCCAGATCCTACCAGCTCCATATCAACCAAACTTTTAATAATTCTGAACATTCTTGATATTCCTGAGCCCATAGACTCAATCACCATATTAACATGGTAATTCATTAATTTTCATGCTCCAGAGCTTACTCGCTTAACATCACGACATATTTATCTAAGTCTTCCAAGACTTGATTAGAAACATTACACATCCAAAATGCTAAACATGATATTATCACTTTTTATGACTAGATGTTTTTAGTATGCTCCAAGAACATATGCAAACCATTCCACAATTTTTATGAATTAAATGCCTTATCACAGATATGCCACTTACACAACTGACCATTCTCAGAAATGCTAAAGTTACCATACTCAAGTACTTCAATAGAAATTTCCAAATCTATTGATTTTATGTCTTATTACTTTTTTATCATGTTTATTCTCGGCATATCAAGTTATCTAAACCATTTTTTCCATAAATGCAATTGATTAATCAGATGATAACATCTTACTAACATTTCATAAAACCAAGAAATCATAATTATTCTAGATGTTACCTTTTTCCATCGAGGAATTGATTTTTTGTTCTCGATTATCTTATTGATTCCCATTTGGCAGTGCTTTTTGCAACCATGTGTATCTGCATATGTTACTCATAATTTTTTTCCATAAAATTTTAGCTTCATAATCTCAGAAGCAAACTATAAAATATCATAGCAAGTCCCTATTTTGAATGCTGCTAATCTCTTGATACAACAATATATTCTTTTGCCTAATCTCAATGCATTATTTTCTAAACAACTTAGCCGAAACTACTTTTCACTGGATTGTAACTTAAGTAAAAATTCATATCTTACTTATTATAAGCTTGAATTTACATTAAAATTTTAACGCTACCAGTAAATTTACTTCATCATGTATTCAGTTCAACATCCCTGAATCGATGTATTACTACCATGCACAAAACCTTGCTAGTAAAATTTTCAACAAGTGATACACAGACTTGCACTTTACTCATCACTATGCATGTAAAATAGCATAAGCATGTCTCTACATAGGTTTGTCAATTTAAGCTACTGTTAGCATGGTCATGCAATCATTGTCTCAATTGCATATATTTACAATCTAATGAAATCATACATATCACATTGTCTATCTTCAGACAAAACTTCACTCTTCATGCATATATTTTTGTGTTGCAGTTTAGGCAACTAGCTTCAAGCCTTAAAGCACATGATTCTAAGTGAACTACTTCATATCCTTTGATGATCATAACACTAAAACAATATCCTTTCTATAGCATGATTAGAAATAAATAAACATAAAATATCGTATTCAAATAATCAATTCTTCACAAATTTTACAACATATCTATATGCAGACGAGTCTATTGTTCCAAGTGTTGAGAACCTGCTCTAATATTATTTGTAACATACCCAAATTCCTCATTACTACTTTCAGAAAATGGGGTAATATTTTTTTTTTCTTTTTTTACATCTTCCGTGCATCAAACATTAGCCTCATTATCAATATGTTTAGAACATTGAATACCATTCTCTTCAGACTAAAACTCTAATACTTTTGTAACATACCCGAATACAATCAATTAACATTCAATATGATAATACTTCATACCTATAAAGTACTAGTTCATCTTAAATTAATTATTGTATCCAAGAAAGTTACATGATCATATCCTCACACAAAAGCATATGATATGTTCTAATCTAATCCTTAATAATAATAAGGCTACTTGTAAACTATAAACTATTTAACATAAGGAATATTACTGGATATATAAAATACCTCCACCATGTTAGAATTTAACCTTATAATACATGAAAACTTTTGATGTTTTCCTCTTTCCCTTATATAAAAATAGAGTAAGTCCTATTAATTTCATTTATAAGAATCTAAGCACAAAAATTTCTTATATTATCACAAAGGTACTTCACTAAGTTGATTAAATTAGATACCATTATAATGAAAACAGTATTTATATATTTAAATCATTACTCTCACCCTAACAAATTCTCACAACAACCATAGCACTATTCACCTCTCAAATGCAAACCTTTAAAACGTTAAATCTCTTAGAACACAAGAATTTAGTTTAATATACTCCTACATTAAGACTTCTTCTACCATCAAAGATAATTATTCATTTACATCTAAACTAAGTAAGTAATGCCGAGCCCATTTCCTTTTCCTTTAACCTTGAGTTTTTCTTTTTGCCAATGTACTCAGCAGCGCACCCTCTCAACTTGGCGCCGGCGCTTCAAGGAAGAACTCCTTCCCCTAGTGCGGCAACACTACTTCCCCTTTCAGATCGAATTACTCTCCAGCCCTAACCATCCATTCAATAATTATTTTCAAAGAGTTTTATTTGAACAGATATATATATAATTATTTTCATCCTTTCTTTCAACCGCTTCCCAATAATGAACCAGCGCCACCACCGCTTTAGATTGAGTGACAAACTCTTTAACGAGGAAAACAAAAAGTAACCGTTTTTATTGAGATAATTTTTATTTAACTTTCTTTTGAATGCGTAATAATTATCCATGAAGTTAGGAATAGATTCGTCCTCTTTATAAAATAAATATTTTATTTATATATAAATGTTAACCACTTGTAATCCATATATAATGGGCATACATATTTGTAGGTATTTTATTTTATTTTATAATAAAATTTATATCATGAAACATAGGTTTGTAAGTATAATTTACATTATAGTATTTCTGATAGGATTATTGGCCCTTTTATTCAAGGTAAAATGGAAGAAACTTAGTTTCTTTCTATTAAGGGAAATACTTAAAACTTAAGTGATCAAGTGAATCTTCACTAGTACACTTTTCTTTAGGTGCTTTTGGCACAAAGGTGACACTTGTCATATATTCATGGTTTTTCAACCAATACCTCTCTCACCCTAGTGGATTCATGCCTCAATTTTTTCATTCAAGTCAAGTTTTCACTCTCCTAAGTTTACCAAAAAAATCACAAATTAGGAAAATAAGTAACATTACTTACTTGATGCTTTTACTCGGGATGTTACAATTGTGGAATGGAAAAATGGACACTCCTCTATTTAGTCTATTTTATTGCATCATTGGATGGTGCATGTGCATACCTTGATTTAGTGCTTTGATAGGATTACTTTCAGCCATATTTATCCTGTATTCAACCAACATGTTGATGCTCTATCAAAAATGGTTGTGGGAGAAATGGATGGATTTATCTTTTTTTGAGGAATTTTTAGATCAAGACCTTGTTGATTTGGGGGCTTATTAGGTTCTCTCGAGATATTTAGTTCTGAATAGTCATTTTTGTTAGTATGTCCTAGTTATTATACTTGTTGGTTTGTTAGTATAATCTAGACTATTTAAGGGGTGTCTTTGGAATTTTGGCTAGTTTTGGGATCTTTTTTGTAGACATTGTCTGTAAGAGGTTTTTGTTTTTTTTGATAGACGAGATAAGTCAGATATTTGAAGTTGATGGAGATATGTAACTTTGTTTCTAATAGAATTACAAGTTGCATGCTTTTTTCTATTGGAAAAACAAAGTAAACGATAACTAAACAAAATAAAAAACCATATAGATACATGCATACATTCCTGGTGTTAATTCCAAAAGCATAAACATTGAAAATAAAAATATTTCAATTAATTGTAAAATAATAAAATGAATTCATATAAAATTTTCTTATTTCTTTACAAGTTCACCCACACATTAGAGACTTAGATAGAATTGTTACACATAACACTTTGACAAAATTTTATATCCAATATATAGCCACAACTCATATTTGATTTAATGTCAATCAACCATTTGGATAGCCTTTTTTTAAGTGTACACCTTATAAAAAGCATTGGTTTCTGGACAACCCACCTAAGCAGGTTACATATCATAATGAATAACAAAACGCCAAATGAACAACCAAAAAACACACTAGAAACCACAATATGACACCAACAATGCCCTTTTATTACTGTATAATATTTAATTACATAAGTCATTTACAATCATGGTGAATTTCCTTATTATAGGTTCTCAATTGGTTTATTCATCGACTGTTCTTCAACTTAGCAACATCATACACTTGACAGCACCAACATGTCTTCCTTTGCTCACTTTGTATTTATAATCTCCTTCACTATCTCTATTTCCCACTTAAATATTCTTCCAAAAGCATATGGGGTAATTCCCTTCTTTAATTCTTAGCATTCAATGCTTCACTTGCAATCTTGTTGGCATACCACGCCATTTGGAAAATCCAATAATCGTTATAAATTATTCATTAAATTCTCCAATCACTTCTTCAACTACATGGATTTTTCTGCCTTAGATTCTTCCAAGCGATTGCTAACCATTGTTGGACGATGTCCTAAATCCATTTAACTCTACTTTGTAAGGATTTGGCTAGATCTCATAAGCACCTTTTCTGTTGCCCAACCCTCTGACTTTTTTTCCTTCAAGTTGGCTTAAAGCCTACCTCTTCTCTAACTGTTAGTTAATGGGCTCTCTGATAGTTTTGCATCTGAGGACTCAATCCATCATTGATCCTTCTGACCTTCTAGTCTTTGATTGTTAAAACTATTGTTGAGATATCCTCCATCGAATTTCTTGGACTCGACCATTATTCTGATTGGTCATCTTTTTTGCCTTTGAATTTTTGGGCTTTGAATGCCCTTGCTCTCATCTAGAAGGTTGTTTAATCCTTCGAGAAAATGTTCGTCATCTATCTTCCAAATTTAGTTGAGGGTTTTGATGCCCCTACACCAGTCTCCTTAGGTACAAAAGAAATTCACCCTTGTTTTGTCTCCTTCAAATGAGCCTTGAACCATTCATATTCTTTCTATGAAATCAGTGTCATCTCCTCCAAGCTTATGTCATTCCAGCATACCAAATATTCATTTTTCCTTTGAGTTCTTGTTGAACCAAATTATTGATCATTGAGCACTTATGTTATTTCATTTACCGATCCTCTTGGAAATTGATCTTTCTAGTCAATAGTTGACTCACCTCCACTATTTGATCCTCCTTCATACCTGTACAAGTTGGAAACATTAAATGTTGGAAAATTTTCCAACTCTTTTGGTAGCTCTAGTGTCCAATATATAAGCGTTATCGCAAATCTTCTTCAGTATTCAACACGAACCAATTTTCTTCATCTTCAACTTGATATGAATTCCTCTTAGGACCCTTTCCTTCTAGAGATACTCATATATTATTTTTCCCTCTTCGAATTCTTGCAATAGTCTCTTCCAATAAACCCTTGGCTTGTAACCAACATTGTTTTTCTCTAACTATTTTCTTACTTTTTCATGCAGTTCATTCATGTGCTCAACAAATGTATCTGCATAGACAGTCCTTTGCATCCCAATGTAAAACCTCATTAAGTCACTCACTCCATGCAGAATTATCCCTTGAACGAATTAGAGTTGAATCAGTCCAGTCAATTTGTTTACAGAGTTATTATATGCAAACTTTGTCTGTGCCAAGACATTCTACCATTTTTTAGTTGGTCATCTCAACAAATTTACAAGGATTTTATTAACAAAGTTAGTATGGCCATATTTCTAAGGATGTTATGTAGAATTAAACCAAGGAAAACATTAAGGATCCATAATTTTATTAAAGTGTAGAAACCTTCATGAATCTTACTAACTATACAATTTCCAGCCATAAAATGTTTGACGATATTCTTCAAAAAATATTCAAATTTCCAAGGATTTATATAGTTTTTAAATAATTTTCGTGATTTTTATAGTAAAAAATTTAATCCTATGGAATTTGGGTGAATCATATTTAAATAAAAAAGGAAAATGATGAATATTTTTTTGAAAAAAACCTCGAAAATTGGCTCAAGGGCTAAATTTTCAACCTAAAATTTTCTCTAAACTGAACTACAACTTCATATCCAAATTCTTCCACATAGTTCTCCAAAAATTCCCCATGAATTTGGTATCACTATCTAAATTTATGCTCTTAAAGAATCCATGCAATCTCACTATCTCTTTGAAAAATAAGCCAGCTATGCCTATGTCATCGCTTGTCTTCTTATAGGGAATGAATTGTGCTATATTCAAAAACCTGTCGACTACCACAAATATGGAGTCATTAGCTTGATACATCTTAGGAAATCTGAACACAAAATACATGCTAATATGTTCCCTTGAAACTTTCAGTACTGGGAATGGTGTATCAAGTTGTATAGTAACTTCACCCCTTGGAAAGATTATAGATTCTACAATGTTGTATCCATTTTTTTACATAGTTCACCAATCTTGGCCAACAATATTTCTCTTCAAGCAGATCCTTGTTCTTATTTATGCCAAAATGACTTCCTAATCCACCACTGTGAAATTCTCATATCAAATTTCTCGAATTGATCCTATGGGATAGCATAATTGATGACCTCTAAATAGTTTTCCTTCTTGAATGAAATATTTCAACTGGAATTTTTTCGACACTCCATGGCTCCCAATATGCTTCCCATGCTTTACCAAAGTGTTCACTAACTTCATAGTTTTGCTTCATCAAATCCAACCTATTCGAATGAACAGTAATTGTGTTCAACAATGCAACCCATAGACTTAATGCGTCGTCAATCTAATTGGACTTGCCCAATTTATGTCTCAACACAAAAGGTATAACTCTACATGATCTCATTCCATTTCATATGCCTATGACTTAGTTTGGTTTGAGTGTTTAAATACCTAAGATTGTAATGGTCAGTGAACAATAAATATTCCTAGGGAAACAAATGGTCTCTCCATTTCTTTAATTCTTGTAGACAATAGAATAAAAGTATTGATCATAGATTAAATAATTTTTGTTTACCTCCATCCAAATTTTCATATAAAAATTCAATTGGTCAACCTTCTTAGCTCAACGTTGTTCCAATTGCTACTCCACTAGAGCATCATTGTCAACTTGAAATTTTTTGTCAAAGTCTAGGAGAGCCAAAACTAGTCTCTATTCCACCTTCTATTTTAACATCTCAAATGATTTTTGAGATACTCTAGTCCACTTAAATTATCCTTTCTTCATGCACGTTGTTAATGGTGCGCATATTCGACTGAAATATCTAATGAAGTTTTTGTAAGAACTAGCGAGTCGATGCAAACATCTTATCTCAGTAACATTAATTTTTACAAGCCACTCCAAAATTGCTTTAACCTTCTAAGGGTCCATTTTTAGTCCTTGGCCGGAAATGATAAACCCAAATAAATCAATTCCTCTTTCATGAGGAAACACTTTTACAAATTTACCAACAACTTATCCTAATGCAATCTCCGCAACACTTTCCTTAGGTGAACCAAATTATTTTCTTTAGCTCTGCTAAAAATCAGAATGTCATCCAAATAGACAATGAAAATCATCCAATAAAGGTTTTAACACTTCATTCATTAATATCATGAATGTACTTGGTGCAATGGTCATCCAAAATGGCATAACCGACAATTCATACAACCCCTCTTTTGTCTTGAAGGTTGTCTTCAAATCACCCCCTTCTCTAATTATGATTTGGCGATATCCACTCTTCAAGTCAATCTTGGTGAAGTACCTAGCTCCACTCAACTAGTCGATCAAGCCATCCATCCTTGGTAATGGAAACATGTACTTGATTCCGATCCTATTGATGTTCTTGGAGTCACTGCACACCTTACATTCTTCTCCTTTCTTTGGTTCTAATACAACTGGTACAACACATGGGCTTAGACTTTCTCAAATCAAACCTCTCTCCAACAATTCTAAACTTGTCAATTTATTTTGATATTACCATTCAACGTTATCCTATTTGGAAACTTCTCAGCTAGACTTGACCATAGAATTAGTTTAGTTTGGTGGGAAATGCTCCTTACTAATGGAAATCCCATCAACATCTAATTGCGCAATATTTCCTGGAATTCAATCAACATATTTTTGACTTCCATCGGAATGATTTCCTTTCGGATATCCACACTTATCCATTTTGGAATGAAGACAAAACAAAAAAAAATCTTCTTTTCCTACTTTAGGAATTCTTCGGCTGAACAGATAAATTATTTTCTCCTGATAGTTATTCTCACTTCACTTGCCACTCATATCCTCCTGTAAGGAAATAATTTAGGTTTTCTTTCCATCCTTTACCACTTAAACGATGTTTTTATGGTCATTGAACATCATATTTTTTTCATGTTTCCATGGTCTCCCCAACAACAGATGATAAGCATGGCATGGGTACCACATCACACAACACACTATCTTAAAAAATGCCATCCTTAAAATTTATCAAGAATTGTCTAAAAACCATGACATTATGTCCCTTTTGCAACCATGAAACTCTATAGGCATTTGTATGTGGTCAACAATTCAGGCCCAACCACTCTATGACTTCAATCGAGACTATATTCTTAGTACTACCTCCGTTGACCATCATGGAAGAACACTTTCCTCCAATTTTAACGATGATCCTGAAGATAGACTTTCTCTAGGATAGTTCTCTCCCCTCCTATTGAGCAAGTTGTAATATATCCCTTTTGGTCATCATATTTATACCCCCTTTAGGATTATCTTCATCTTAAATCACCCCAGTAGTTGAGCCTATCCAACCTTTAGCTTTGTTGGTCTCTTCTTTCCTTACTACATTCAATATTTCTAGGCAATCATATGCTTTATGGCCCACTTATCAACATTTGTAGGAGACCAGTATTGGTTTGTCTGCATCTCTTCCTCCAAATTATCCTTTTTTTTCCAAATGTGCCTCTACCCCTAGGGTTTTCACTACCCCTTTTATACATAGGTGTAGGTCTTATTACATTCTCTTCATCTCTCATCACTTACATTTTTCCTTCTTTCCTCATCCCATTGCTTTTCCCTCTTGTGGAAGAAAATTTTCCACCACCTCTCACAACAGTCTTCCCCATTGTTGTAGAGGTCTGGGCTTGGCGAGTTTCTCTTCTTCTTTTAAGGCTAATTGGTAAGCCTCATTGATTGTTCTAAAACTTGACATCATCAACTCATCTAATTGGTAAACTTGTCTGATTTGTAAGCCTCACATAAACATGGTTTCAAATAAAGTAGTTTCAACAAAGTACATGTTTAATAAAATTTACATTGTAAAAACAACAAAAACTTTTAATATTCAAAACTAGATAATTTTGTAAAATAAATAAATTACTATATAAAATCAATAACGAAGTTTTTATCTTAAATCCTTTTACTATTCTTAATGAAAAAAAAAGTTTATAAAAATATTTTGATTATCCATTCAATTATTTCTTTAAAAAAAATACCCATCCTCTAACCTTTTCCTTGATAAATATATATACAAGTCTCTCTCCCCTTCAATTTTGTTAGCTTTAGGAGTAAGGTACAAGTCTCCCTTCAATTTTGTTAGCTTGATAATAAATTTTTAAGCAAACTTAAATGTCAATAAACAAAAATATCAAGAACATTTTATGTAGCGATTTTATTTTATGCCAATTTTTTATTCTTCTCATCTTTGGTGCATTTGAATGCTTTTCACATATGAGAGAGCCTATAAGGAAGTTGTGCACTAATTCTTTAAAAAAAATACAAACAGGTGGAGTTAACAAAAAACAAGCATTGTAAACCTTTTCTAAGTTTAACATACAGAGGTGTTTACGGATAGGTACTTTTTAAATAATTCAAATATTTTGGTGTGCCCGAATGAACGAGGGGCACATCAATCACCAAAGTATTCCATATGAAGATTGTTTTAAAATGTTATATCTTATCATTCGGGGTATATAATTTTATAGATTGTGGTTTTGGTTTAAATGTAATAAATGACGGTTATGAAATGTTCAAAAAATATTGTGATGTGAAATGTATATCTAATATGTTTTTTTTTTAATTTCTTTTTAATATATATGTTTTAGGCCAAAACACAAATCTTTCGATTAAGTTAGTTTAATTAATTGCATACAATAAGTATATAAATACATCATTTATTTTTAAAACTTGTAAATTAAATTGTTAATATTATATTAAGTTAGTTTACTTAATTAAATACCGTAAGGATATAAATAAATAATTTATTTTAAAAAATTGTAAATTAAATTATTGACTAATTAAAAACTCAAACCCAAACAAAAAGTTCAATTCCAAATTATACATATTAAAACCTCACCACCATATAAATCCTAAATAATCGTTTAAAATATAAAGTATTGGCTATGTTTTAACTTTTTGTTAGATGACTCTTTTGACACGTTTTATTTGGCACCTCATATTTTGCTTACTATTTTTTCTATAAACATTGATTTCATGGTTTTATTGTTCTTCAAGCTATTTATTTCATGTTTCGATTATTTATTTATTTATTTAAAAGTTAATATATTTATTCTCAAGGTTAATATGAGGATTGTTATTTTTTTCAACAAAGTTTAATTACCTATTTATTTCATGTTTTGATTTATTTATTTAAAAGTTAATATATTTATTCTAAAGGCTAATATGAGGATTGTTATTCTTTTCAACCAAGTTTAATTTCTTGATAGTGAAATGTTTCATTTTTATGAACCAATTATTAATGGGACTTAAGTGTGAAACAATTTGTTTTGTAAAGTTAAAAGGAATAGAAATCACATTCTTTAGGTGTATGTAGTGAAACACAAATATACTCAAAACAAAAAAATAAGGTCTTAAGACAAAAAAACAAAATCAAATATCTACTACTACACAGACTTTAAATAAACTGTTGGAATTTTCTAAAATAATTTATAGAAAAACAAAATCCATCCTTTACTTCATCAAAAGAGATAAATATAACATCTAAATGTTCATATCCTTTATAAAAAGAGATGAATCTAACATCTAATTGTTCATATCCTTTACAACATGTATGTCTCTTTATTCAATTCTTGAAAGATATGAGTGAAAGAGATAATTTCAAATTTTCTAGCAACCTCTAATAAATTTTCACCCATAGTTTACACACACACACACACACAATCCCTTGCATATGATTTATAGCCCATGAAGAAACACCATACACCTAAAGCTTATTTATTATGTATCATTCACATAGTAATAAAAAATGAATAGTATAATTTTTTTCATAATTATTTGATCCAAGACCAATTCCAACATTGAACCTGATGAAGTGTGAGTTAGAAAGAAACATCACACCCCCATAACTATTGAAATATGCATCACACTTCCAAACACGATAAAAAAATTCTCTATGGAATAGACTTGTTAAGTTGCATCTCACCAACATGGCTAACAAACCTAGGTACTGCTATAGTTTTTATATTTGGAACAAATTTATATTCAAATAAATTAGTGTTTCTATCCAACCATATATCCCAACTTATAAAGCATAGAAGTGCATTGAGTTCTTTATTTTTTTTTCAAACCATATTTTCAAATAGTCTTCTATTTTAGTTTGTTCCCATTCATTTTACATATTCGCTATTAATTCATCTTGCCCTCTTTGTTGCATCTAGAAAGGAAAAAATATTAACACATGATTTATATTTTCCTTTTTCTATCTTACATAAAGTACAAATAATTATCCTCCTTACCTCATTTTTTTCATTTCTACTAAGTTAAAGCAATGTTGATTAAGGAAAACCATAGAAAAAATTGGTTTTATTTGGTTTCTTTAGCTTCCATACATTTTCCCATTATCAACTAAGCCTTGTGGATCTGAAGGAAAAAAAGATTTATACTCCAATCTTCTTTTGTACCTCCCTTTAGATTTGTTATAAGCCCATGCTAATAAATAAAATCATCCCTTAGTCTATATCTTCCCTTTGAGATTTTCAATGTAAACCTTATATAGATATGCATATATTCCATTAAGTCCCGAGTCATGTGGCTGGAACCAACCCAAATGTGTATTATTATTGAAACCTCAACCTAACTAGGTGTAGTATACTCTTTGTTTAAGACCTATGGGAATATCCTCTAGCCATTCCATTCTTTCAATGCCCATTATTGAATAAATATGAGCAAGTCTTACTTGTGTCCCATTATCAATCATCAAAGCCAAATACTTCCCAATTACTAGTGCCTTCCATTGATTAAATACATTCTTTAGATCTATCTTTGGATTTTTTATCCAATAAATATTGGATCCTCGTTTAATACACTTTTGTTCAATGATTTTATTTTGAATCCCATCCTACGATATAACCCTCCATAATCTCTTTCTATTAGTGAGGTACCATACAGGTGAATGTTTTTCAATCCTCATCCTCCTTTTTCCTTGTAACTTACTAATTTTTTCCATTTACCCAAAATTATTTTCTCATTCTCTTTACTACCATACTAGAGAAATCTACAACATACATTTCAAATTTTCTCTAAAATCCCTTTAGGTATGTGTGCCAATGAATGGAAAAATAAAAAAATTGAATCCAGAAAAAACCTCATTAAAGTTAATCTCCCTCCAATAGATAATCATTGATTGCACCAATGGTTTATTGTATTTTAAATATTTCCAATCAATCATTCACCCCAATATTTTTTTTGACAACCATTAGGATTCAAAATATACACAAGATATTTGTAACCAATTCAAATTTATGCTTCTAGAAGGGAAAATATCATGTATATTATTCTATAAACCCTCTTCCATATGATAAAAAAACATTGAATACTTCTGAATACTGAAATCCATACCTTTAGTTGTGGTAAATATTTCTAGGATACCTTGAAATTGTTATCTTCCCTCGAGATACCATCAGAATAAAAAAAAAATCATCGAAGATAGGAATATGTGTAAATGTTAGAGAAACCCCTATTTTCACCCCTGTAGTGGCCACTTTCCTTTTTTCTTGTCTAATATATCCGATCAAACATTCTGTTAATAATATAAAAAAAAAGGAGATAGTGGTAATCCTTCCCTAAAAAACCTGGTAGGCTTCAAAAAATAAGAGTGACAACCATTTATGATAAAATGATCATGCAATAGAGATACATCCCAATGATCCGTTTGACCAGTACCAAGCTAAAACTTATATGTAACTATGTAAAATGTAGGTACAAACAACTAGTTTTATCATATGCCTTTGATAAATTGTATCTATCTTCATAACCATTGTCAAGATAAAAAAAATCTTGATCATATGAGGGCCATCTTGAGAAGATCAATTTCCTCATAAATATTTGTGGCTACTAAATACGCAAATTGTTTCTATGAAATCACATCTTGAAAGAATCATTTTAGTCCTTGTTGCAGAATCTTTGCAATGATCTTGTATATACAATTAAAGAATGGAACGTGTATAAATTCATTGAATGGATTTTTCCTCAAATTTTTAGCTATTAGTGCTAAGAAGGTAGAATTAAATTCTCTTAACATTTACCACTTTCTCATACCTCCTCCACCTTCCTGGGGATATCATCCTCCATAAGTTCAAAGAAAACAAGATACACTTCAATTGGCCAACCATTAAACTTATGGACTTTTTTCCTTCTTAAAGGAAAAAAGAATCACCTTTAACTCCTCTTTTGTAACTTATTCTATAATATATTATTATTATCATAAGAAACAAAGCTATGAAATTAAGTACTAAGCTTCAAAATGTCTACAATATTTCTTTTTGCAGGCTCTTTGTATAGAGCATTACAATTTTGAACTCCTAATTTTGCTATTTCAAAGAAGCTCCTAACAGTTTCCCCTTTTCCCTTTTTACTTCCTATATTGTATTTGTTTTCTTCCTATGATTCAAAAAACTATGGAAAAACTTTGTATTCACACCAACCATTTTGTTCCATCTAACCCTTCTCTTTAGACACCAATCCACTTCCGTCCATTCCAAGAACTTGGTCTTTATTGCCTCCATCTTGTTTAGCCTTTCTTTGTTATTCTCATTGTACAAACCTAAGTCATGATTTAGATATGTTATTTCCTTCTCTACTAATATTAATTATTTATCCATATTTTCCCTCTTGTTTTTATCGCAAGGAACTACTTTTCTTTTCATTTTTTCGAGTGATGCTGCAAATTCAAAACTCCTTGTTTCATGAGAATCTACATAATAATGAATCTATTTATTTTTCACCAAGTTAATTAAAGTTCATTTTATAACCATGATACACTAAAATTGGTTGGGATTCCTAGATTATCATCTTGCATTTCCATTTTTAGAAGAATGGACGCATGATTTGAAATACCTTCATCTGCAACCCATTACCTATACTTATCCACTGTTGAAAAAAAAAAGAGTCTCCAAGACTAGGAAGTGATCAAGTTTCTTGGAAAAACCAGTCTCCCTTGATTTTTTATTCCACCAGATAGATGGATGTTAATGTGTCTATTTCAGTTAGTCCTACATTTTTCGATTTTATGTCTAAAGTATTCTACCATTGCATCGTGTCAAGCATCACTCCCCCATACTTCTACATGAATCATTGTAAAATTTAGATCACCTCCAATAATGACATTGTCACCTTTGATATAATCCAAACTAAAAAACTAACACCAATATTCCTAGTGGGATTCCTAAGGTACTTAAGAATTTATGATTAAAATATTTTCTCCAAAATATTTTAAAAATAACTTAGTTGAGAGAGATGAAGCAAGTATAAACAAGTTCAACCCAGATGCGGGCGTCCACATGCCCAACCAACATAGCAGAGTGCCTCAGGTCAAGAGGCGAAAATGTGGACCCACTCATGTCGAGAATTCACTACCTATCCCCCTACATTTAAAGGATCCTCATCGCAAGGTGGAAGGTGTCTCGTAAGGTGATTGTAAAGGGTAGTAGAAGTTAATGACCTCATCCTAGGAGGATGAATGTGTCCCGTCCAACTATGAAAGGCCACCCTGCAGTACCTGCAACAATAAATTTATCCTTATGGCCTATGACCTGGACCATGTGGTTAGGATTATGGAGGGGAAAGGGGATGGATGAATTCTCATTCTCCTTCTCTTGGTTCTTGTTAGCTACAACATATTCCAACTTTCTTCTGGTCATCCCATTTATATTTCCTCACAGTTGATTATTCTGGTTTCGAGCTCACATCAACATTAAATTTCTATGGCTCTGGATATGGTTAGTGGCATCTATTTTAAGCCTCCCTTAGTTATGTTCACCTGTGTGACAGCTTTGCACTTGCAACGGTATATTCATCTCGCCATGTCTTGACAAAGTGGAACTCCTCATCATGGTGGAGGTGGATGCAGTGTACCCAGTGTGGAATGGGCCTAATGATGGAGGAAAGGTATGAAACTAGCATCTCCATGTCAGTTAGAGCCCCTACGGATGAATGGGAGTCTCACCTAGTCACTGAGCATTTGGTAAGGGGCAGAGGGGGTGGCCAAATAAATCATTACTGGCTTATTAAAAACATGATGGGAACCTTGATGGAGGAAATGTTAAGTAATTAGAATTATAATTTTACCTCTGTGCTCTTTACTAAGACCACGTTTATTGAATTGGACACCCAAATCAAGAGGTTGGATGCTACCTCTGCTTGGAAGCGTCTGGCCATTAGGATTTTCACCTTTAGTAACACTGAAATGGGGAGAAAAAGTGCTAATGGGGGAATTTTAGTGGTAAGTATATCGATTCTTACTTCTACAATGATGATTAACACCCCATTTTCAGTGCCAATCACCATCACACTACTGATCAACAAGCGTGTCAATGAAAATAAGCAGCATGTCCATAAGTCCTCTCCACTTCATGTCAAGTTTCTTGAATAGAATTCTGATGAATATTTCCATGGAGGATGCCCCATCCTAGAGGAAGTCCCTATTATATTTTTATCATTCAAGCTAGCATTATATTAGGATATTCAACTGAGAGAATAAAAATCACAATAATCAAACACAAGAGACAATAGACACAAATATTTTCCTTGGGGAAACCATAAAGGAGAGAACCCCACAACTTCCTCAGAGATAGAATTAGCACCAAAAGTAAAACCCAAAAACATAAAGATGATCTCTTGATAGTAGTAGTCTCTCTCTCTCTTGTCCCAGCAAATTCTTCTCTCACTCATGCACCCCAATGAGTGAGTGTGTGTGTGACAAATAGAGACGCTTGCTCTCTATTTATATTCTTTCGTTCACTTGATTTCTACTCCATCATGTCAGCCTAACTTAACAATTACTTTTCTAGAGACAACATCTCTATGAGAGTCTAATAACCCTAGTGCCCCACAACTGTGGGGACTTTTCCCCTCTGATCAAGGAGGGTTAACCTTAACACAATGGCGGGGACTATTTCCTCGACTTACAATAACTCACCTAGGGCTGACTTCTTTAGGATAGTCTAATAACCCTAGGTCCCAACAACTGCGAGGACTTTAACCCTTGATCCATAGGAAGGTTACCCACAATGACTTTACATGACTTGTTTACATTACATAATCTCCCGATGGGAACATCAGGGCATGGCATGACTCAGTTACATTACATATACTTCCTGGAATAAACATCAGGGTACAATACATAAATATATAAGTGAATACATTCCAAAGTTACTAATACATCAACACTCCCTCTTAACTAAGAAGGTATTCTCTCGACACAATTTGTCATCACTGGTCTTCTTCTTTGTATCAACTAGATCATCTCGTCATCTTCATCTTCAAGTCATCTTCATCACTGGATTTGGATCATCACTCGATCTGGATCATCACTGGTGCTATCTCTTGATTCTTCTCGTCATAGGAAGTTCTACAAAGCTATCCCTTTTTCATGCTAGTTATAGGCCTAGCCTCCATGTAGGTCTTCTTTAATGCTTATATCTGACCCTAAGTCAGAATGGCCCTCACAGAACTTATATCTGACCATGCAGGGAACACATCCAACATACATGTCAGAAAGGCATGCCCAACACTCACATCTGACCATGAGAGGAACCAATCTAGTCATATATGTTAGAAATGCCTAGCACTCACACTTGACCATGAGAGGAACCAATCCATCATTCATGTCAGAAAGGATCTCCACTTACGTTCGACCATGCGAGGAGCCAATCCAACATACATGTCAAAAAGGATCTACACTTACATTCATTCATGCAAGGAACCAATCCAACCTACATGTCGAAAGGGCTCTACACTTACATCTGCCCATGTGAGGAACCAATCCAGCATACATGTCAGAAGGGCTCTCAGCCCCAGGATGAGGATTCTTGGTAACTGACCAGGTGCCTCCATTTAGAGAATGGAATTCAACACTTATATCTGATCATGTAGGAACCAATCCTACATTCACATTAGAATGGATCTCAACCATAGGCTAAGGATTCCTAGTAACTAACTAGGTGCCTCCATTCAAAGAATCGCATTCAACAATTATATCTAATCATGTAGGAACCAATTCTATATTCACATCAGAATGGCTCAGCACTTATGTCTGACATGCGAGCAAACAATCCTCTCACCATGATAGAATGGCTTAGCCCTTACAGCTGACCATGGAAGGAACCAATCCTCTCACCATGTCATAATGTCTCATGAACTCATCACTTCCCCTTGGAGGGAACCTCGATCTGGAGAACACCAAGCTTCTCCTTGAAGTACTCAAACTTCACTCTGGCCAATGGCTTCATTAACACATCAGCTATATGTTCATTCATCACAATATACTGGAGCTTCATTGCTCCTCTCTACATCATATCCCTGATATAGTGATACTTGATCTTGATATGCTTCGACTTGTCATGGAACATTGGGTTCTTCGACAACTTCACACAACTCTGGTTGTCGCAATATATACAAGTAGCATCCAACTAGAGATAAAATAAATTAGATAGTAGATTCCTCAGCCATACTGCCTCACAACTAGATCAACAAGCTGCAACATACTCTACTTCATCTATACTTAGTGCCATGCAAGACTATTTCTTGCTAAACCAAGAGATCATACCTAATCCCATACTGAAGAAATACCCTAAAGTGCTCTTCCTATCGATGGCACTGCCCAATATGAATCCACATAACCCTCTAGGTTAATCTTTTGATTCACCTCATACTTGAGCCCATACTCAACTGTACCCTTCAGGTACCTTACTGCATGCTTTGCAACCATCAGGTGAACATGTCTCAATGTGTTCACAGTAAAAAAAATATTTGGTCTTGTATTCATCAAGTACATCAATGAACCAATCATTTGATGATACATCGTAGCAGCAACTGTCTTTGATGAAGCAACACTCAATACCTTCAGGTTTGATGCTATAGTTGTGGTCATGGCATTGTAGTCCATCATCTTGAACCTCTTCAGGATCTCTACTGCATACTTCCCTTGTCGCAAGGAGATTTTGCCACACCTCCATGCTTAGAAAGCAGTGCATCATATCCAAGTCCTTCATCTCGAACTCGACAACAAGTCTCCTTCTTGTAGCTTTAATGAGTTCCTCTTTTCTGTTAGGAACAAGTCATTGACATATAATAGGAGCATCACTGGTATTCCACCTTCAACCTTGAAGAAAAGGTTGGAATCCTCTTTACTCTTAGTAAAGCCTAGAGTCATCAGTAAGCTTTCCATCCTATTATATCATGTCAAACCTCGGGATCTTCTGTAGTCACTCCCTCTGAAGCAGAGCATCATACTCACCTTGTCTTTCGTACTCTAAATTTTCTTTTTCTTATTGAATGAAATATTTTGTCCTAGCCCTAGAACTTTCATATTCTCTCATTTCATCACTACCTATTTTGTGATTTCTTGATATTTCCTTCATTTCTATATTTCCATATTGCAAAAAGCATATACCATTTTAGATTGACTTTTCCCATCTCCAAAGGAAAGATCCCTTTTCCTATAACCACTTGAAAGTGAATCCAATATCAAGAAATTGTATATAATAGGAGGGGAGATAGTTTCTTTCTTTAAGGTATAAATAGAGCCCTTTATCCCCATGCCCACCCCCTCGAGGAAGATGTAGAAGTGTGTATATTTTTTGGGCACACTAAAGGATTAGGCCAGGAGGTTTTGTTCTTCATATCCAAATTCCAAACTTCAAAAGGGGAACATAATTTATATTTAGCATAAATTGATTTTCCAGGAAACACTTGGTCCATAGTATCATTCCTTAATATAGTCTCCTTCCCTACCTGAAAAATATCCTCTTCCCATGATGACTAAGGTTTTTCCCAATGCAAGGTTGATTTTTAGCATCTCTTCCTTTTGGTTCATTTGTCATGAAATAAATATAAAATGGGAAAGATTCACTCTCAATGTTAGGCCCCCTTCTTTTTTCTGCAACCAAATTATTCAATGATTCTTGAACACGTAATTTAATCTCTATCGGATTTTTTTAGAACTCAAGACCCTCCTTCGACCTACCCACATTTTCTCTAATTAAATGTACTTCATCCTTGTTGGAATCTTCCATACAACGAACCACTCCTATACCAAATACTAATTGTTGGTTTTCCTTTTTAGGATTATCTTCATTAATTAACTCCTCAACTGGTTTGGGCTCTAGAGTTTCATTTCACCGAAACTTATGTGCAATTGTTTTAGCATATTTTTCCACTACGTATCCAAAATTTGGTCATGAGTATGAATTCCAACCACAATATAAAGCAAATATGGAAATCCATCCTTTATATCTAACTCAACTTTCTCTCATGCCACATCACACATCTCTAAGGAACCTTGACATTGTTCAGAAGGTGGTTACGAGTATAACTCCCAAACACAATATCAAGCGAGTTAGGAAATCCATAATTTATAGCTATCTCAACCCGCACTTGTGCCACTTGTCAAATAACATTTGATTTAAAGGATCAATCTATATCAAAAGTTTTATCAATTATATTAACTCACAACTCTCAACATTTTCTTTGAACAAAACTCCAACAAAAGGATTTGAAGTCTCAACTTCTTGATAAAACATGATACTGATCCTTCCCCTCGCCAAAATATGGAAAGATGGGAGATATTATAACACATGAAACCATGTATTTGTATGCACAAATTAAATTTATTCTCATAAATTTACCTATCATGAAATTTCTTGATCAATGCCTTTCTAAAGTATTTACAACTTGTTCAACTTGCAAATATTCACCTAGCACTATTTGAATTATGTCATGATTTATATTGATCATATTACACATGTTACTCTTTCTAGTATTTTTGGGCTCCAAGTTATGTGATTTATTCAATAACAAACCATAAAAAAGAGACCAACAGAACTACCACCTCATAATCCGGTAAATCGAATCTCCCTTACGAATTCTAGAGGAAACAATACTAATATAATGCCATCCTACCTAATTTATATTGCATATACCTTTCCATTTATGTACAAGAGGAGAAGTTGTCAATTCCTTATCTGGATTTACCTTAGGTATTTCTCCACTCCCCTAACTTGGTATTATCATTTGGATGGAAAAATGTGAAAAAAAGACAAACATAAAAAAATATATCTGTTGCAAGAGAGATATATCCTTTCTAACAAGTTAGGATATAATGGATTTAAATTTCAAATCTATAATAAAACAAGTTAAATGTATTGTACCCAAAAAAACTTAGAGGTTTTTTTTCTTCTCATACATCCAAAACATAAGATAGTGGAAATCCTATCAAGAAGTCATTAGAAGAGTGCTTACCTTTACTCAATGGAGGTCTTACCTTGTTGTGACTGGTCATACATATCAGCCTCTTAGTAAGCAATGACTAGTCTGTAAGTTTTAAACTGGTGCAGAGAAGTAAAGCATGCATATTTTTTTAATTAAAACATATATTACACCACAACATTCACACATAAGAGATTTACCTTGGAAACACTTAACTAGGAAAACTAACAAATCTTGGAGCCAAGCCTCCTATTTTCTCATTATCATTATGAATCCCTCACAATACAAAATATAGGTATTTTGTTGCATCCAATACCCTAATCCATTAACCTAGATTAGAAAATAGCCCCCAATCCCTTAACTGAGATTAAATTACATATTTTTAGAGAAACAACCCAAAAATAACCAAAAATAACCCAAAAAATTTGTGCTTGTGCTAAAAATGACCTACCGACCTGTTTTTGTGAAGCTTCTAACATGGATCATCAGGGGAACCCCTAACAGGTGCACCTGCCCCCAACCATGCCTGCAAATAATATAACATACACCCAACATTCTCCCACTTTTTTCTTCTTCTTTTCATAACAATGATTCATGTACTGATAGGGTCATAGGTTCAAGGAATTAATGCCCATATATTCTCTACACCAATTTAACTTCACATTACTGACAGAATTTGTTAATGAGTATGCAACATTCTTTAAGGTTTCAACCTTCTCCAACAACACCTTCTTGTCTTGAACCATATCTCTCACAAAGTGATATTGCACATCAATATGATTTGTCTTAGGATGATAAGCAAGGTTCTTTTCCAGGAATATTGCACTTTGGCTATCACAATCTAACCTTATAGATTTCTATACAAACCCAACACTTGAACACAGTCTCTACAACCATAATAATTCTTTGTTGACACGTGTGGATGCCATGTATTCAACTTTTGTAGTTGAGAGTGAAACTACAGTCTATCTCTTGCTCATCAACCTGATAGCTCCTTCAAATAGGTTAAATACGCACCTACTTGTATATATTTAGTGATCAATATCTCCAACCTAGTCTGCATCAATAAATCGATGTACATCTATTACTTTATCTAGTCCAGGTCTTCCTTGGTAGCAGATTACATAATATGTGGTGCCACACAAGTATCTGAAGACCCTCTTTATAGTTGTCCAATGCTCTTTCCCTGGATTTTAAATATATCTTCTAAAAAATCCCACTACATGAGCCATGTCTGGTCTGGTATAGACCATTCCATACATAAAATTCCAACTTCATTGGAATATGGAACTCATGAGATATATTCTTCATCTTCCTTTATCTTGGGACACTTCTTTACAGATAACTTTACACCTAGAGGAGTCTGTACCTTCACCGACCGAATTTCCTGCATGTTAAATTTATGTAGTATTGTCTTAACATATTTTCTTTGATTTAACTAGATCTTCTTGTTTGAACTATCTCTTCTTATCTCCATTCCTAGAATGAAGTGTGCAACACTGAGATCCTTCATGTCAAATTTGAAGGACAACTGATACATCACCTCCTTTATAACATATTTGTTGTTTCCAAACAACATGTCATCAAAATATAACACAATGCTAATGAAATTATCACTAATATGTTTTGAGTATCCACAGTGATCAACCTTGCTTCTCACAAACCCCAATCCAAGTACATATGTGTCAAACGTTTGGTAACACATCCTTGGAGATTGCTTTAGACCATAAAGGGGCTTCTTTAGTTTACATGCCATCTCTTTCTTTCCCTTTACTATGAACACTTATGGTTGTTTCATGTATATTTATTCTTCCATATCCATATGTATGAACATTGTCCTAACATCCATCTGCTCTACTTCAAGATCAAAAGAACCAACAATAGAAAGAAGAAATCTAATAGAATTTATTTTAATAGTAGGGAAAATATTTCACTAAAATAAATCCCCTATACTTGAGAATATCCTTTTTCCACCAAGTGGGATCTGTACTTCTCCACTTTAACTTATGCATTCAAGTTATTTTTAAACATCCTCTTGTTTCCAACGACTTTTCTTCCAACTGGTAACTCAACTAGATCCTAGGCTTCATTTTTTCCCAAGGAATCCATTTCTTCAACCATGGCCTTATTCCAGATATCACTATCCTTTGAATCAAAAACTTTATTCACATTTATAAGATAATCATTAGTAATAGACAAAGTGAAATGAGAGAAAAAATAAGGAGGGAAATACCTTTCTAGTTTCCTTATTTCTTGAAATGTTCTGTTAAAACTCGGGTATGAGGTTCTTCTTCTTGTTATTCAACTTCCTCTGTTGATTCAGATTCTTCATCTTCTAACTCAATCTCTAATGTCTATGGTTCCTTTTCCATTGGATTCACTTCATGTCTGTGGAATTCTTTGACCTCTTTAAACACAACATATTTACTTCAAATATTCTTCTTAGTTACATGATTCCAAAGTTTATAACATTTCATACCATATTTATAGCTAATAAAGATACATTTTCCAGCTTTGTTATCCAACTTGCTCCTTTTATCCTTTGTAACATGTACATAAGCATCACAACTAAAAAAATTTAGATTCTTAATAGAGGGTTTCTTACCAGTCCATACCTCTTGTAGAGTTTTTTCAATCAATGCTGATGCAGGTGATCAATTTACCAAGTAACATGTTGTCTCTACTGCCTTTGCCCAAAATTTTTGCCCTATCTCAACACTACTTAGCATGTTCCTTTTTTCCATCAGCATCCTATTCACCCTTTCAACAAGTCCATTATGTTGATGTGTGTATGGAATAGTATTATTCCTTGCTATACTGCACTTCTTACATAATTCCTTGAATTCATTCAAAAAAAAATCTCTACAATTATTTGTCCTCAACACCTTTATTTTTTTTTCTGACTAATTCTCTACAAGAACCTTAAATTATTTAAACTTAACAAATACTTCAAATTTCTTTCGAAGGAAATAAATTCACATTTTCCTTGAGAAATCATCAATAAATGAAAGATAATAGAAAATTTTTCCTAATGATGGAACACACACATGTCTAAACACATCACTGTGTCTTAACTCTAAAATTCCCTTTGTTGTTGTAGCACCAGATGCAAATCTTACTCCTTTATGTTTTCCATATATTCAATATTCACAGAAATCAAAATTCATAGTGCAATAAATCATACCTTCAACCGTACCTTTACCTTGTAATTCTTGAACGCCCTTTTCTATGATATATCCCAATATTTGATGCCATAGCATTGTCTTTCCTCCTGATGCAATCAAGGTTCTGTCATCTTTACCTCCTTCCTCAAGAACAACATAAATAATAAATTCATCAATGATGGTGGTTACCAATACTTTGTAGATAGTTACATACCAAACTCCCCTCATCAACACCATTGAACCTCAAACCATTTTGCAACCACCATCTCCACACATAGTCATTACACCTGTAACATCCATGTTTCTAATAGATATGAAGATTCTCGCTAGATTTGGGATGTCTAAAACTCTTTTTAGAGTTCTAATCCTTCCATCCTTGAATTTCAACTTCAATATACCACACCCAATGATACTAGCCGGTGAATCATCTCCCAAGTACACATATCCTCCATTGTACTTTTCATATTCACAGAACAACTCCCTATGAGGGGTCATATGACCTGACGCAGCTGAGTTAATGAACCATATATTGCGTTCTGAATGACTACCCATGCAATATAGGTACACATACCCTCCTTCTTCTAAGGAGGTATTTGCTCTCTAGAAGGGGTATCCTCAGATCCTTTTACTTTATAAAAATTCTTAGATAGTGCCCAAC
Organism: Pseudotsuga menziesii; assembly: GCA_001517045.1. Lineage (NCBI taxonomy): Eukaryota > Viridiplantae > Streptophyta > Pinopsida > Pinales > Pinaceae > Pseudotsuga > Pseudotsuga menziesii. The sequence goes on from LPNX010444731.1 coordinate 67,076, forward strand.
TTTACCGCATTTCCATCATTTCCTTATTCCTTTTCTTGGGGATTTAGATCTACCCTTAGGTTTAGATAACCTGCTATATCCTTTTTTTTTGTTTCTGTCTTGGGGGTGACCTCTCATAGACAAGGCATCCCTGCTATGATTATACATGGTTTTATGCCTCATCTCTTCTAATAGTAGGGATGATACTATTTCATCAAATTTTAAGGTCGCTTGACTAGAACTACATATTGCAACAATTAGGTTGTCCCAAGAATATGGTAAAGAATACAATAATGTAATACATTTATCTTCTTTAGCTATTTTAATGCTGACACAGGTTATTTGATGTACCAAATTATTGTAGACATTCAGATGCTCTATTACTGGGTCATTTTCATCCATTTTGAGATGAAACAATTTCTTTTGCAGAGAAAACTTGTTCATAAGGGATTTTGATTGATACAAACTCCCTAGTTTCCCTTATATATTTATCGTACTATCTTCACCAGAGACGTTAAAAAAATAGAGTCTAATAAAAAAGTCTAATTGTGCTCGTTTCCCTTCTTTCTAATTTATCCCAATATTCTTGTGATGCTCCAGTGGTTTTTGTACCCAGATCCACAACAATCCACTGTTCTTGATCTACAAGAATATTCACCATTTTGAGCTTCAATAGCTCAAACTTCTGGCCGTTAAATTTAGAGATCCCAATTCTTGAACTACTCGAAATTATCTTTCAATGTAGAAATAAACACAACAAATCTCTCATTGAACCTACGTTTATCACAGACTCCAGATCTATCAATTGTGTCGAACCCTTAGTAACAATGGCATCCCTTTGATGCCAATAATCGAGATATGATAGCTAATGTATTGTCTAAAGCTATGCAGAGAAGCAAATCATACAAATTATTTAAGAAAAATAGATATTCTACCACAACATTCATACATAAACACATATATTTATCCTGGAAACCCTTAACTGAGAAAACCAACAAACCTTGGAGCCACACCTCCTATTTTCTCATTATCATTATGAATCCCCCACAATACAAAATATAGGTATTCCATTGCATAAAATACCCTAATTCGTTAAATCAAATTAGAAAATATACCCCAATACCTTAACTAGGATTAAATTACATATTTTTAGAGAAACAACCCAAAACAAAAAAAAAACAACCAAACAAATTTGTGCTTGCTGCGCTCATGTAAAAAAAGATTGAATGTTTGTTTTTCAAAGAAAATGGATTTCCTCTTAGGATTTATAATCCTCCCTTGTCCAAACAATATATTAGATTATATTAGCCTAACTTAGGAGTATTTTATTTATTATTGGGTCCACAAGTACCATTGGGTCCACTTGGCCTAATAGGACCACATGTACCATCCACTAGAGTGTGGAGAACACTGATAGAGGTTCACTGGAAGTGAATGCACTTGCATGCATTAGTTTAGATGCCTCCTATACCAATCCATACATTTTAGGAGCCACTAGGAGTGTCAGCACCAACCTCCTTCAATTGCTGGGAGTTCGTAACTAGTTAAGCTTAGTTACTCTTCAGTTAGTCTCCTCTATTTTAGTTAGCACCAGTTATGCATGGCTGCATGTGGGAAGGTTCTTGCTCTCACCTACTTCTCACCTACCTTAGACTAGTTTAACTGATTATAACTGATGGATTGACTGAATTCGACATCTAGAGTTAACCTGTTGGACTTCGATAGTCATTTAGACATCTTTAGTTAGCCATGTAGTTAGATACAATTAGAGTCAGTTTGTAGATTTGAATTCATCCCTAATGATTCAAATTCCTCCTTATGTAACACCATTGTAACATTGGATTCTTTAATGAAGATAATACTGTAATTCTCTGAGCAAAACTTGTTTGTTTCCTATGAGATTTGATTTGTCTAGTTTGTATAATTCATTCCTATTCACTACATCAATTATTTGGACTCATTTCTTGATTATATTAATGGAACAAAAATTATAACGTGGTACTAGATCCATCTCAAGAAAGCTTCAAGTCTGCCTACTTTGCATTGAACACTAGGAGCAGCTGGGTTTCCACAGAAGTCCCGCAAAGAGTTCCTTGATTTCTCTAAATTTATTTAGAGTGGTGGTGCAGGTGTGACAGACCCTGAGAAAGTTTTCATGTCCATAGGGAAGGCTTGATTCTAACATATTTCGAATGATTTTTGTTTTGTAATGAAATTTCTACAGGCGCTACATAACTTGTGTGAAGATATTGTCTTTTTCAGTATGAGGATTATGGATTCTAAATCCTCCACCCCTCTGATCCTAACACCCTTCAATTCTATTGATTGGAGGGAATATATGTAGCTTTCCTTGTGAAAGTATGGCTACTTTAGGATAATACTCAGAAGCCTGAGGTTGAGCCCCAGCATCCAACATATAAAAATAATTTTCTAAACCGCTTTGATGAGTTTCGATTATCTATGTACTCACATATCCAAAGATATCCTCTTTCATCTTGAAGGTTTGAGGACTCCTGGTGAATCTTGGGAGAATATTGAAGTCTTATTTTGCAAGAAAGATGAGCTTCATGGATGCATTATGCTGAACATGTTGATACACTTACATCCCATCAGTTTTGATACTGTGCACCAATTCTTTACTAAATTCAAGTGTCTTGCACTTCAATGCATACAATGAGGAGTAGAAAGAAAGTATGAGCAACATGTTCTCTCCATAATAAGAAAAATAGGTACTGAGTATTATATATTTGTCTTAGTATTCCATTCCGGGAGATCTTCCATTCCCAATTGGAAAATGCCCTCATTTGATTCCTTTTCCAAGTCCTTAATACAGGAGAAAGAGAAGTTGATCTAGATGGGAGTCATTAATAATTCCAAATATCAAGCCCTCCTAGTGATGGAATCTAACAAAGCTCAAGATTAAGGGAATTCTAAGTGGAAGGAGCATAAAACAACTAATTCGAAGCCTTAAGAGAATCAAAGAACTTATGAATGAGCTTCGGGCTCTAAGAAGAAGAACAAGTTTGAAAATAAGATGTGCCCCTATTGTATGAGGGGTTTTCATCCAGAAGACTCTTCCATGAAGAAGAAAGTTGACCAGCTGACTACCCTCTTCAAGAAGAATAACATTTCTCTCCCATAAAGAGTAAAGAATGCTGATGAAGGACCACATACATAATATGATGAAAGGTACCATGCCTTGAAGGATATCCTTGCTTAGTCAACAACATATTTGATTGATTATGGAGAATCCAACCACATGGTTTCCTCCAAACAATATTTCTTCACCCTCACACTATCAAAAGGGCCTAATATTCACATGGGAGATGATTCCCAAAATCTAGCAGAGGGAAGGGGATCAGTCAGAGCGATGTATGGTGAGTTCAAGGATGTTCTCTGTGTTCCCTCCCTTACAACTAATATTTTATTTATTTATTATCATATGACTGATATAGGATCCCCCAAGAGATTTACATTTGATTCAGATACAGTTGAGACCACAAAAAAATCTACTAGACAACTCATAGCGAAAGGTATTACAAATCATTATACTATATCTTATGAGTTCTCACATTTTTTACCTTTCTCACCTAGTACAGCTTTATTGTCTCATGCTAACAACACCATGAATATTTGGCATGAGAGATATGGTCATGTCTCAATTTCAAATATCTCCAGCAACTCCACAATGATAAAATGGTTGAAGGTTTACCTCTCATCCAAACTCCTGATGGAGTATGTTCTGGTTTCTTGGTAGGTAAGCATCCATAGAACATGTATGAAGTTGGGAAGGCACATAGAGCTACCTCCATACTTGATTTGATACATAGTGATGTGGTTGGACCTATGCCCACAAAATGCATTAATGGTTTCAGGTATTTCCTCACCTTTATTGATGATTGTTCTAGGTACTGATGGATCTACTTTATGAAACAAAAATCAGTTTTTTTTTATATTTTAAAATTTTTTAAAGCTATGGTTGAGAATAGTTTCAGTAAGAAAATCAAGTCCATAAGATATCATAAAGGAGGAGAGTACATCAAAAGATATTTTTAGTATTTATGTGAATCAAAGGGGATTCAAATGGAACAATCAGTTCCATACACACCACGGAAAAATGGTGTGGCTGAGAGGAAGAAAATATCACTGAAGGAGATGGCAACATGCCTTCTCCATGGTAAGAATCTCCCTCCTTCTCCTTGGGAAGAAGTTGTAAATTGTGCTTCATATTTTCATAATAGAGTTCCTCATAAATAAGTGCTTGGGTCCACTCCATTCAAAGCATTGCATGGGTATAATCCAATGTCTCTCATTTGAGAGTTCTTGGTTCCAAAGCCTGGGCCAGAATACCGCTTCACAAGAGGAAGGCCTTCCAAGCCCAAAGTAGCAAATGCATTATGCTGGTATATGTAGAAGATGGAAAATCATACAATTTGATGGAGGTTGCAACTAGGAAATGATTCATTGAGTAGAGTGTTCATTTTGAAAAAGATCATTTGTATGATGCACCACCATCCAAAGAACAAGAAGGTATAAACACTCTTCCTCCCATTTTTTATGATGATGATTTATTACATGTTTTAGATTCAGATGAAGAGGGTAAATACCAGCATGATCCTGCTATTGAGGCTGAACCTCATGAGATTCTAGATCCATATCCAACATCCATTCCAAACCAAGGACTAATCCTAGAGGGGCTCAACATCTCATTACTGCAGTTGGGGATGGTGTTGGAAATCCCAAAGGTAGAAGGAGAACTAGGTACCAGTATCAAAATGAGCATGTGGCTCTTTTACTCACAAATTCACTCCCTACTAATTGGTGCAACAAAGTTGTAGGAAAGTTCTACATGATGTTAGAAAATGATCAATCACTTGGCCCATAGAAGCAGAAAAATGATCATTCTCCACCTCTTCCATCCAGAAGAAAAACACAGATTCATTAGTTCAGAAGGACATTGAGAGGTTCACATGCATAGATTTAGGATGCTACTGCATAGAAGAACCATACTGCTGCATAGAAGCTGCAATTATAGTAGAATTTTTTTGACAAGCTATTTTTCTAAGGAGGAAGCTTATTTGTTCTAAAGATAGCTTGTATTTTCATGTTCCTGATTATTTTGAGGAGGGGGTGTTTCCCATGAGGTTTTCCCCTATTTCCTCAGTTTATTAAGCAACATTTTTTATCTTTTAGATTTTATTTGGTTGAATTTTGGCCTTGTTGTCAGGGCCCACATTTGTCCAAGTTAGGGTTCAGGGTGGGTATCAGGATTTATAATACTCCCTTATTCGAACTGTCTATTAGATTATATTAGCCTAAATTAGGATTCTTTTATTTATTATTGGGTCCACTTGTGCCATTGGGTCCACTTGGCCTAATGGGGCCACATGTACCAATCACTAGAGTGTGGGGAACACCGACAGAGGCTAACTGGAACTGACTGTACTTGCATGCATCAGTTTAGGCACCTCCTACACCAATCCCTATATTTTAGGAGCCACTGGGAGTGTCGGCACCAACCTCCTTCAGTTGCTTGGAGTTAATAACTAGTTAAGCTTAGATACTCTCCAGTTACATTAAATTATTTCTCCTCCAGTTCAGTTAGCGCTAGTTATCCATGGATGCATGTGGGAAGGTGCTAGTTCTCACCTATTTCTCACCTACCACTACAGTTAGACTGGTTTAATTGATTATAACTAATGGACTGAATGAATTAGGAATTTGGAGTTAACCTATTAGACTCCGATAATAATTTAAACATATTTATCTATCCATGCAGTCAGATACAATTAAATTCAGTTGGTGGATTCGAATTCATCCCTAATGATTCGAATTCCTCCATATGTAACACCATTGTAACATTGGATTCTTTAATGAAGATAATACTGTAATTCTTTGAGCAATACTTGTCTGTTTCCTGTGAGATTTAATTTGTTTAGTTTGTATAATTCATTCCTATTCACTGCATCAATAATTTGGACTCATTGCTTGATTATCTAAATGGCACAACAATTCTAACATTTCCAACCTTTTTATATCAAGGTTCTGATAGGGATTGTCACATGCGCTACTAACATACACATCTCCCCCCACACACACATGCAAGGAATATAACATATAATCAATATATTCAAGAACTTACCTTTATTAATTAGAGTGGTTATACTGCTAATACTAATCATACAACTTAGTCGAACACTTTCTCCTTCACCTATTCAATATTAACCACATTAATCACAAGACCAATTGCGCATATAAAATATTGACTTAATCATGTTTAATTTGAACAATTCCATGGTCGATTTAACCTATATTTTGACGGTTGAGCTTGGATATTCCAAGGATATCATTAAATTTGAGTGTTCTTATAGCTTCTTATACACACACATGTTTACTATACTTAAACTTATAAGCCAGCCCCATAAAACTAGGTCATTTCTTCTACTCAAAAAAATTCATGTATATTATTTATTAACATGCCCTAACCTCTAATATGAGCCAACATAAAATTAAGATAACATACATTAATATTTATCTAGATTTAGTTCAAAGGTCACATATCATAACACAAAATGCGTTACCTTAACCTCCATTACGTATCCATAGGGGGTGATGTCAATCCCACTCAAATGTGAACAATGTAATTGTTAAGCTTGGCCCAAATAGGGCATCAATTCTGTGAGGGTTTATGGGTAGTTATTGATTCTAAGATGAGGGTGAGGGATCCCTCCATGGTGCACTTATCCTGGAAAATGTTTCCTCTCACACCTAGATTTTTTGCTATTGTCATTATGATATTCTCCATACTTTAATGAAAACATCATGCTAACAAATATCGTAGTTGGTGTTAAAGGAATGAAGCATGATTATACAAATTTTAAGTATCGATCATGTGAATGGGGAAGATGACCTCTCACTCAAAAGTTACCATGGAAAACATGAAGAGAAATTATCAAAGTCATAAAGGGCAGAGAGAAAATGGAATCTAAGAGAAAAATTAATGGAGTTGCATCATCTAATTAGCTATTTCTCATATCACCCTATGTGATGTTATCACCATACCCAAACCATCCATCTCAATGGCATAGTTATATTTTTCTGCAATTCTATTTCATGCGACTGTTATAAGTTCATTTACCTCAATACATGTGTTTAATTTACATAATAATGAGGGAGATTGCACTATTAGCATAGACTTCTCTAGGAAACCAAACTTTGTCAATTATTAATCAGTTAGTGAATTTGTAATTTTGGAGCCCCCAATACCTCAATTAACAATTTTGAATAACAAGTCTAGAAAATAAAAGGGACCTCACTCGCATACTAGCATAGGTATTTGGGTTAGCAAGAGCCTCTAATAGAAACTATTTTTCATCCATACCTCTCTCTCTCTCCACCTTCGTCCCTCCCTCTACCCCCTTCTCTCCCTCTCCCTGCCTCTCCCTCCCTATCCCTCTCTCTCTCTCTCTCTCTCTCTCTCTCTCT
>LPNX010444731.1:75958-96537 GCA_001517045.1 Pseudotsuga menziesii
CTTTCTATCTATCTCTTTCTCTCTCTACCATTTCCTACTGCTCCATCTCTCTCCCCCTCTCTCTACATACCTACCTAGAGCTAAGGGGATGCAACCTCATCATCTATTTTTTAACCCAACAAACTTTAAAAAAACAATTTATGATGCTGGAAGTTGTTGCACTTCAATTCAATGCCGAGAAGTAAGTACTAATCCAACTAAGAAAATGTAACAACATAAAATATAATCCATATCAATGGGTTTTGAAAACCACGTCCTAAACACATGTTTGAAAACAACCACACATTCAGCCCAGCTAAAAAAAATCTTAAGTATCATTTTATCTTTTGTGTAATATTTTTCTAATATAGCGTCTAATGGAACCATAAATGGTTCCCTAAATCATTTGATCATATTAGGTTAAGGAAACCAAAGAAATAAGGTTACAAATCAATAGCATTAAAACAAAGAGGTGGTCTAAAAATAGTAATAATTTATTTTCCTATCCATATTTGTATTTAAAATGCAATATTAAATGTGTTTTATTGGTTCCTTATGAAAAGTGAAAACATAACTATATATATCCTATCGTTTCCATTCAAAAGAAATTGCCTAATCCTTCAAACCAGATTCCAATTTAAAAGTTGTTAAAAAAAATGGCCGCTACAAAACATGAACCCATAGTTGGAAAACAATTGTTCTCAAGTAGAATATCAAAACAGAAATCAAAGAATAGAGGCATGCCTCATTTAAACAATAAGAATCCGTACCTCTAGTTTGATACACATAAAGATACAGCAACGTTAGCATCACCATTGACATTTGGTTGATCCCCATCCAACGTGCTACCATACTCTGTAACGATTGATAGAGAGGCCTGCTCAAGAAATTCATTTCCATTAGATCCTCCAGTAGACCACTCCACGAATTTATTCCATCATCATCAATGGAGTTCATGCCGCCATCATCATTACGAGTTTGAGAGTCGCAGGCTGCTTCTTAATCATAATAGTCCTATTGATCTTAATTTTGCTCCGATCCATGAAATCAGATAATAGCCATGAAAATAAAAATTTATAAACCTCTCTGGTTCTTCTGGTAACTTTTTCTCCGAAAATATCACTTCCTACAAGCCGATGCTAAAAAAGATAAGTAACCATGCTTAGCTCCGTAATTCTTGGCCAGTTGTTAGAGAATCCTCATCATACAATCATAGGTTCTCAAACTCAACAACATCAATTTCTGGCTCTATCATGTACTTAACCTACCAAACTCCGTATTTCTGGCTCTATCATGTACTTAATCTACCAAACTCAAGAAAAAAAAAACAATTTATGATACTTGCAAATTGTTGCACGTCAATCGAATGCCTAAAAAATGTAACAGCATAAAATAGAATCCAATAGAATCCATATCACCGAGTAGGTGCAGACTCCACTGGTCCTAATCATGTTTGAAAACCACCACGCATTCAGCTCAACAAAGAAAAAAAATTAACCACCATCTTATCTTTCGTGCAAGCGTTAAATGGAACCAGAAATGGCTTCCTAAATGATTTGACCCAACCAAAGAAAGAAGATTACAAATCAACAACATAAGAACAAAGAAGTGGTCTAAAAATAGTAACAGTTCGTCTTCCTATCCAGATTTGTATTTGAAACGCAATATTAAGTGTGTTTTATTGGTTCCGTATGAAAACTCATTAAAAACAAAACGATATATATCCTATCATTTCCATTCAAATAAATACTTGAATCTCTGCAATCTTTGAGATCTAATGAAAGAAGAGTTATGAATACCGGCAGAAGGAGTGAGCATGGTTCGAATCCTCAAAAGCCCATCAACGACGAACTTCAATTCCTTGCAGGAAACAATGGAAATTATATATTAATGCAAATGAATATCTGATTCTCTGCAATCTTTGAGACCTAAGCAAAGAAGAGTTATGAATACCAGCAGAAGGACTGGGCATGGTTGGAATTCTCAAAAGCCCGTCGACCACGATCTCAAGCACAATTGCAGCGAAACCTAAGTGCCACTCTTAACCAATAACAAAATAAAAGGTAAATTCAACGGTTAGAAATTTAAAAATGGAAAAAGCAAAATATAATACTTGAAAAAGAAGAAAGCAAGATTTTGTAAAATATAACGGTTGATTTACTTTCTTAGGTGTCCGCCTATAATAAAACATAAATATAAAAAAATAAATTTGAAATGTAAATAGAAGTTAGTATATGTAATTTATGTCAAGAGGAAAAATAACATTAATGGATAGGGTTGGATTAATGTTTTTCAAATTCATTTCCATTATGTAGTTTTAACTTTTTTTAATAATATATAGTTTTATATTTACAGAGTATTTTATTTATATTGGTGTAATAATTTTATATTTTAAATTAAATATACATTTTAATATATTAATGTAATAATTTTCTATTTAAATTTAATATATTAGATGATCTCTGTTTAAGGTTTGATAGATCAAGTTGGTTGGGTAAATCAAAGATTCATTTGGCTACTTGGGAACTAAGGAGCTTTTCCCAAGCAAGTGGGAGGTTGGGGAATAAAAGATCTATTCTTGTTTAATATTATTCATTGGATTAGAGATTCCAGGAAAAGTTTATAGAATATTTCTACTATATGGACGAGTTTTATGAAAGTTTTACATACTCTCAGTTCCTTGTTTAGTTGGAAAGTTGAGAGGGGTAATGAGAATTTTATAGGTATTGATTCTATTGTAAGTCTATTAGATTCTTACAAGTTGTCAAATGAATTAATATTGGAGTTACACAAAAGGAACATAATGGTGCTTTCTCCAGTTAGTAGAAACATGAATTCTTCTATGGATGAAGTTGATGTGGGTGAATACTATTTATCGACTAAAAAACTAAATATTTCTCGGATACTGTCTTCTGAATGGAACAACTACATTTGGTCAGTCTCTCATGCAGGCATAAGGTTGAATGATCAAGAGGAATTCATCATATGGAAAAAGAATAAAGTAAACAGAGTAGTGACAACAAAATTAGCATATAATGTTTATATGGAGGATTTTGAAGGTTTGAAAAAATATGGTGGGTAAACATTTTTTGCATATACAAGGTTTCCCTTGAAAATGAAATGTTTTGGTTGGTTGGATTTATTCAACAATATTTTCACTTGGGATAACTTACATAAGCACGATTTTATCAGGCATGGTCTATGTTTTCTCTGTAGAAAGGATACTAAAACTATGACACATATTTTGTATTCATGTTTAGTTTTTATAAGAGTTTGGAATGAGCTTAGAAGACTTTTATCCTTTCACGGTAATTGGGAAAAAACAACTTTTAATATTCAATGTTTCATTGGCTCAGAAAAAAGACAAAGTTCAGAATTCTACCTTTCCAAGTATTATTTGGAAAATTTGGAAATAGAGAAAAAACTTTCTCTTTTCAGGATTCTAAGTTCTTTTTCCCTCATATTTCTGCAAAGATAATAGCTCTTTAAAAGATTGGAACATGGTCTCTTCTTTGGAAAATGACAAAGTTTTTGTTAATCCCTATTTGATTGATGGTTTAGTGATGATATTTTGATGGAGCTAAAAAAGAGGGTATTTGTTGTGCAGTATGTTTTTTACTATTAAAAGGAAAGACGCTGTTAAATTATGGATGAGTATTGGTAGAGGTTCCAATACATTTGCATAATTGCTTTCCCTATGGGGAATACTTTGGTTTTTTAAGAGGAGAAGTTTCATGGAAATAAGGGTTTTTACAGATTAAAGGCTATTGTTGTAACATACCTAAATTCCTCATTACTATTTTGACGAAATGGGGTAAGATTTTTTTCTTCTTTATTTACATCTTCCATACATCAAACATTCACCTCATTATCCATACATTTAAAACATTGGATATCATTCTCTCAATACTAAAATTCTAATTTATCTTTTGTAACATACCCAAATACATTTAGTTAATACTCAATGTCATAATAATTCATACCAGCAAAGTGCTAGTTCATATTAAATTAACTATTATATCCACGGAAGCTACAAGATCATATCCTCACACAAAAGCATATGATACACTCTAATCTAATACTTAATAATAATAGGGCTAGGGAATTTTATTGGATATATAAATACTTCCACCACATTAGAATTTAAACTTATAATACATCACAACTTTTGATATTCTCCTCTCTCCCTTATGTCAAAATAGAGTAAGTCCTATTCTTTTCATTTATAGGAATCTAAGCACAACAATTTCTTATACTGTCACAAAGGCATTTCAATAAGTTCATTTCATTGGTTACCATTCTAATATGATGTTCATAAGGAAAACATTGTTTATATCCTTACAATCTCATGAAATGAATAATATCTAATACTAACCTTTATATCCTTACAATCTCATGAATCATTAAAAATTCCTCATTTTAATTTGTTTAAGTGTAAGCAAACCACTATGAAAGTATTCCTAAGTATACATGTATCTTAATCATTCCTTTTAACCATGAGATACTAAGTGCAAAGAAACAAAATGAGTTTTACAATCATTACTTAACTAAGTAATATCATCTATTCCCAAAACACTACCGAGAAAACTTATTCGTTCTTTATAACCAAGCTTAAGGAATCAACACAACAACTATAATGAGTGAGATGCATATATTACATTTCAAGCATAAAGGAGGATAATTAAGTATTTATGATACTCCTTCATAAACACATTCTCTTAAATAATATAAAGTTAATACCTTTTACATATTTGAACATCCTTAAATGAACTCTATATCTTCTGATTAATATTAACACAATAAAGATAAAACATTTATCTAAATAAGTAGATTTCTGAAACCATGGGTGACTAAAGGCTTGACTTTGAATTTTCTCCCAATAGTCTATATCTCTATCCAGCATGTGTTTTTTCATCGAGAGGGTTCTCCCAAGTTGGGAAATGAATCCACTAGTGGAGAAAGTGACACTATCATGTTACTAAATAAGTGTTTCAAGAACATAAGTAATCAAACCAGATTTGAAACCAATGGAATTGCCTTCTTGAAAAACAAATTTGGTTCTCAAATGGAAACTTGGTTCATAAGCTAAGCTAAGTATATAAACTCCTTAACATGGTTATCTTAAGAGGTTATTGTTATCAACCTAAATGTCACTTCTCCGTCCGAGTGCCGACATTCTTTATGTTGGTACAGAAAAGGACATATTAGGATTGAATTTTTCCAAAGGTCTATATATGGGCATGACTCGGGATGCATTTACCCTTAAACCAGCTTGTTATATAATTTTTATAAGTGTTGAGTTACGTACGTGACTATATCCATTGCAACTTGCATACTGTACACGACTATCTGCATTGGAACCCATGTACATCAGCGTACGTAAGTTTCCTTTGAGAAACTTGCGTGTCATACGCGGGTTTGTTGAATTTTCATATGCTTAGCTAAGACATCAGTATATCATTTCATTTTTCATAAAAAAATCATATAAACAGGATCACTAAAAGAAACAGTATCACAAGAGCAACACAGATTTATCATGGGAAAACCCTAAAGGGAAAAACCCAACAAAATCTTTCTCAATATAGATTCCCCAAAAAGGTAAAAAGGTAAAACCAAGAAGGAGATCAAAAACCTGATCCTCCTCCTTCTCCAGCTACTTCTCTCCTCCACAAGTGCGCTACTCAAGTGAGAGTGTGTGTTACAAATGAGGAGCACTACACCTCTATTTATATTCATTCATTCACTTAAGTTAACTCATCTGTCACGTAGGCTCGAGTTAATCATGTAGGCTCAAGTTACACATGTAAGCTCAAGTAACCACACTAGGGTGCTAATGACCCACCTTTACAATTAGAGGGGACTTCCTCATGACTCTTATTAGTTTTTTCAATTAGGAGCATCGGGGTACAAAGTAATACAAGTGGTTCTCCCGATAGGACCATCGGGGATCATAAAGAAATACATATAGAATATTCTTTTAAGTTACAATATTTCAAGACTCCCCCTTAACGAGAAGGGTATTCTATAACAACATCAACAACAACAATAATAGGAGAGAGATAGAGGACATCATCAACATCATCAGGGTGATACATTTATAAATCATTGGAAGCTTTTCAACATCATGTAGTCTTCATCTTCAATCTTTAGTCTTCAGCATCATCAGTACTTTGACCGCTTCGATCAGCAACATATTCAACATCTTGACTCTTCAATCAGCAGCAACATCTTCAGCACTTTGACCTTTCGATCAACAACATCTTCAGCACTTTGACCTTTCGATCAACAACATCATCTTCAACACTTTGACCTTTCGATTAGCAACATCATCTTCAAAACTTTGACCTTTCGATCAGCAATATCTTCTTTAGCACTTTGGCCTTTCGATCAGCAACAACATCATCATCATACTCTGATCTTTCAATCAGAAACATCATCATCATCATCATCAAAATATCAGTATCAAAATATTATCATCATCATACTCTGATATTTTAATCAGAATCATCATTATCATCAACCTGTGATCTTTCGATAAGAAACATCATCAAACGAACATCATCGTACTCTAACATCAACTCATCATCATAATTTTATTTGTCATCATCATCATACTTTGATAATACGGCATCATCATCATCAGGATCTCATCATCATCACATTCTGATCTTTCGATCAGAAACATCATCATCATCGTCGTTGCATTCTGATATTTTGATCAGAAAACATCATCATCAGCAACAACATCATAATTGTTAGCACTCAGAATGTACCCAAGGTTGTAAAGGTAAATTCCAAGGTAACAGTAAAAACCACTTTAGAAAGAAACCAGTTTTTCTTCCAGAGAGGGATCTCTCAATACAGATTTAACGAGACTAGATATAATCAACATCCAAATATTTGTATAGATGGTTGAAACAGCACATAACCATTTGGCATGGGGTCACATATAAATAAATAACATAAAATCATATGCGCAGAATTTCATCAAAGGAAAGGTAACCCTTCAATCACAGTCATTCATTTAATCCATTTGGAGCAGAATAAGTAGAGCACATTCCATCAATACAGAGCATCAAGATATGAATTCAATGTTGACTTTAGCAGAAAGGTTTATAAAATATTTGAAATAATGACCAGAGCATAATAAATATGAATTCCAATCATTCAATGCTTTGTTCCAAATATGAAGAAAACAGAAAGGAGTGAACACAGGAAAAACAACCACAAAGAAAGAAGCAGAGACTGTAATACAAATGGTGCAGGAATCTCTGACAATCTCTTCGCATTCAATTTCTTGCTAAAAAATATATGTCTTTCAAAAACATTCAACAACAGGATGGGTTCCAACCCCCATCTCATAAAATAGATGCAAATATATACATAAAATAATTTGATCTTCTAAGAAGATTCATAACTGAATGATCGGCTTAATTAAAGTCTTGTAACTAAATTCCTAACTTTTAGGAATAAACTACAGCTTCAATCCTAACAAATCATTAAGCCAAAATCAACTTGGCAACAGGTCCTCATCTAGTCAGCTCCTCAGCACCCGCCATCTGTTCTCATGAATGAAGGATGTATTTTGTCTTTCTAAACCTTTCCACAGCTTTCCATTGCTCTACACTTGGGATATCATACTCCATCATCTCTCGAATTGACACTTCTAACTCCATGTAAGCTTCGTACGATACCTTGGGCAATCCTCTCCTGATGATTAGGAACTTTTGTAAGATTTTGAAATCTTCTGTCAATTTGTCAACAATAGCTTTCCCTATTAGGCCTTTTTCAAAATCATCAAGTTTGGCATGATCCATGCGGCTTTGAACTAACAAGCTGTGATAATGCTCCTGAGAGAACATCCGTCCTTCTTCATCCTAAAAGGATGGTAGGCCATCCTCAAATAGCTCTTTGAAAACCTGCTTGAAGTTATTAACCTCTGAAAGCATCTCATTTTCCTTTTCATGGACCATCTTCATCAAATGGTGCTTGTAGATAAACCTTTTAGCCCATAGTACTATTGATATTCTGTCCTTTATTCCCATATCATGTAATTTCTGGTATGTCAATGAATTTAGAAAATTCAGTGTGTTCTTGGCTATGGTAAGGGGTCTTCTCTCCATGTGTTCATTCAGTAACTTTAGTCTTTGGTGGGCCAAATTGATCAGTATGTTTTAATCATCGATAAAGTTCAGATGGTGCATGAATTTAGTGATTTCTATAGATAAGGTGTCCCAAATGATGTGCTTTGCCCCTTGGAGAGGACCTTTCCCAATGTTTCTTTATTTTAGTTCATTGAATTTCTTCTGCAGCTGATTCCTGTCTTGCAATATTTTATTTTTATTCTCACTTACTTTGGCCAATTAAGACTTGATATTTTCATTCTCCACTTTTAACTCCTTTATTTATTCATTCTTTAAGCTGACCTGGGACATAGGTATTGACAAGTCATCCACAGAAAATTAATTCAATGGTTTATCAATATTTACAATGGACAAGTCCTCATCAATAGGAGTCTGACTCATCAACTCTTCCATGATTTCCTTTTCCTCATTTTGGTCCCTTTTCAGCAAGGCAATTTGAGATATCAGTTCACTCCGTTCGGCTTCCCATTTGTCCTTCTCCTCTTGTAACTCGACAGCTTTTCCTTTATGTTCCATCATCTCCTACTGCATCTTGTATTTCTCATCTTGTAGTGCCAATAATTCGGATGATTGAACATGTTTTGAGCCTTGGATCTTCAATCTTTTCTTCAAAACTTGGAGAGCATTGTCCTTTTCTTCCAACATTCTTCTGACAGCTTGGGTGTTATATCTTTCATTTCCTGAACTGATAATATCTGCTTGTAGCTTTTTAATATAAATGGTATTGGCCTTGTTTTCAATGCTTTCATGTTTCAATTGAATCTCTAACTTATCTACCAAAATTTGTAGTTTATTGATTCTCATCATAGCTTGTAACAGATCTGAATAAATAATATCACTTGTTTGCTTATGAAGCTGTATCTTGTCAGGTACACTAATATTATGCAATCTTACTTCCATTTCTACCACTTTCTTGTCACTCATCATGGCCAATTTTAAGGTATTTCTTTCTGTATCTCGAGCAGAAATCAAGTAGGTTTTTGGATTGCTTAAATTCCTTACCCGTGGGAGCAAATTTCTTGTCTCTTCCAGAGACTTCTTTCTTTTCTCCATGTAACTGGCCTTAAGCTCATCCTTGGATTTGAAAATTGAGCTTGGTTCTGAACTATATACACTCTTAAAAGAAAATTGATTTAATTGTACAGATTTCGTTCGGACTAAAGAAAC
Organism: Pseudotsuga menziesii; assembly: GCA_001517045.1. Taxonomy (NCBI): domain Eukaryota; kingdom Viridiplantae; phylum Streptophyta; class Pinopsida; order Pinales; family Pinaceae; genus Pseudotsuga; species Pseudotsuga menziesii. Next base: position 85,249 of record LPNX010444731.1, read on the forward strand.
TCTCTTGAAATCATCAGAAACCTCTTCACTTGAGACTCCACCAACTTGTAACAATTTTTCCTTTTTGTGTGACCCATCTTCATCTACTTCCATGCTTTCAATTTCAGACAGGATCCTCTTAATCAAAACATTAGGACCTTCTGACACTTGTGATACTATAACTGGTAAAGTACTTGCATTTCCACCGAACCCTTGAATTTCCATAAACTGCAACAAATTTGCTGTTTCATTCAATCCTTCAATAAACTGGTGTTCAAATGGTTTGTTTTTGTTGGCCTGCTTCCTTAGGGAAATTATGTGGTGAGGGTCATAATTTGCCTTTGGATCTTTTTGAAATTCCATATTCTCCAATAACTTTTCAATAAACACTAAGGCACCCTTATTTTTGAAAATAAAAGAGCCAACCTTGAGGGGAAATTTGATATTTGAAGACTTTTTAAAGGCTCCAAAATTTTCTTCTTCGGAATGCAACCTTTGCCTCATGAATTCTAATGCAAAAAATCTAGGAGTGAGGAAAGCAGGTAACTTATATGGTTCCTCAGTGAATCCATATATCCTCAAAAAAGTACAATCTTTATGTAGGAACTAGTCTCCGACTCGATCATCAGGCGAGGACTGCATCAGGCATTTCATATCTTCTAACACACGGGGCAGCGTTTCATCGAACAAAATTTTATATATCTCTAACATGATTGAATTAGAAAAGTCAAACATGCTGATCTGCTTGGGAAAATCAGAAGAGAAGATGGTACTCAAAAACTGTAATTCAATGACATTTGAACACATCAACATGTTCAACAGGTAAGTTTGAAATTTAAAGAACTGGACTTTCGGGAATTCACTTAACTGAAGGTGTATTTCTTCCACCAAGTAATCATCTAGACTAAATACAGGAACCGATTAAGACTCTGAACCAAATGAACTCATTTTTAACAAAAAACTGAGGATGACTTCAGTTACGCGACAATCATCGTCAAGACCCAAAATTTGACAGACCAGGGATACCACTAATTGAACTTCATTTTTGAAAATATGAACATGGTAAGGCAGGAAAAGACCATCTAATTATTGACCCTCTTTCAAAATACTGGATAGAAATTTGCAACGGACTTCAGAGATACAACTTTTGTACAATTCAGTAAGAATAGACTCATTTACAGGTTCACGGTTGTCAGGGTAACTGTCGGGCAGGTTTAAATTTTTGTGGAAAACTTTGGAATTGATTGAACAGAGTATTCAAGAAGTAGACTGACTCACAATGACTCTTTGAGAAGGGGAATAATTTACCACACACCACTCTGTGAATTCTGGAAAATGCAAGGTTTGTTCGAGAGCAAAATAATACAAAAAGGATTTACAGACATTCAAGACATCATTTCCTTGTGAATTGTAGTGCCACAACCGTTCTTTACTGACTAACATGCTTCCTATAGACAAAAAAGGGTCACACATGCCTCTGTCTCTATCAACTAAATAATCTTCCCTGTCATCTATAATTTGACCAGACCCTTGCAATTCCTTCTCTTGGTCCATAACTTAGTTGATAATGGCAACTAGATGGATGAATTATGGGAGTTTAAGCCTTACCTATTTACCGTGGCTCAAAATTGATAGTTGAAGGTTGACAAATCCACAGGTCTTTTTCACTCATCCGGTGCCAATAAAATAACCACAGAACAAGTCAACTTCCCTTTTATAGGACCCCACTCCGGAGAGTGCATTTGGTGGTTTCCTCTAAACCGCTTTCACCTTCGGATTACACCATGATTGGCCACATGGACAGTGGTTTATATTCCGCAACCACCCTTTACCTTTATCTTCCGTGCACCTTCCCACTCCGGATCTATCTGTGACTGTTGATTAACTTCACCTTTATTTCTCTGCTGTAAGATCAGGTGGTACGTATCCAATTCCACTAAGCATTGTGGTCTTATCCATCGTGCAAGTTTCTACTCTAGATTCATCCACAATCGTAGATGTGATCTGCCTTTATTTCTCCACTGTCATATCAAGTGGCATGCACTCAATTCCACTAGGCTCCGTTGTTTTAACAAGCGCGCGGGTTCACAAAGCGGAGCTTATACAGACCGTAGATCTCATACGGCTGGATCGACGACTGTTGATCCATATACTACATTAAACACCCACATATACTTATCTTCTTCGCATATTTTAGGGAGCGGATATAATACAGACCATTGATCTTCATCTTTTCACTCTGCACCGTAAGATCCTTTGACAAATCATCGTTTTTCACCTTTTACCATGCTTTCATACTACAAAATTTTAACCAAAGTTTTGATAAGTGACCATTATTTTCTTTCCACCATGGTCTCTTTGCTCCCCTGCTAAATAATGGTGTTAACAGCTGGCTCCATCTAGGGATGATATCATCCCTGCGAGGTATCAAAGAACTCGTAGACCAGGTGCCTGTTTTTTATTTTTCACAATAACTTTTACAAAACTCATCTCTTTTTTTTGTAGATATATTATTTTTTGTTTTGAGAAAGGGAAAGCATGCCTCCTATACCATAGGGCCTTCACTGCGGGCTTCAAATACATTAGGCTTACCATTCGTATTAACTTTGTGACACTAGTAGAAAATGAGAAATTAATGACTAAAAAAATGACTAAAATCAGGCTATAAATGACTATTTTTGAGTCGGTGACTAATAGTAGCAAATTACCACTATCTTATAGCTAGTCGTATTTCACTAGTCATTAATAGCTTGACTTAGTAGTCACTGATTTAGTCATTGATTTAGTCATTGATTTAGTCACGGATTTAGTCATTGATTTAGTCACTGAGTTAATCATTGATTTAGTCGTTGATTTAGTCACTAATTGCAACCATTAATGACCAAATATACGACTAAATAAACTACTAGATGTTAACATATTAATGACTAAGCTAAATACGACTAAGATACGAGAAATTAGCTACTAATAGTCGTATATATGTGAATTTAGTCGTTTTTGTAGTCACAAATTTATGATAGGGCACAGAGGAATCGAACCACCAACCTCCTACCTATAATTAGGCAGGTGCTCTACCATTGAGCTAGCACCCTTTATGAAGTTGTTATTGCTTGACAATGATGATATTCAAACAAATTTATGATAGATATCAATCTACAAACTACATAATTATTACTATTACAACTTACCAGTAACTAGTATTTATGAAAAGTAGTCATTTAGGAGATAGCATCCATCTTTGGAGGACTCTTGGCACACTTTTTGAGGATTTCTTGGAGGGAGTTCAAAATTGGAGTATCTCTTCCACACTTGGCATGCTTTCTTTGGCTTAGCGTTCACTCTTGGAGGTGATCTATGCACATTTTGAGGTCATTTGGTCTATGAGGAGACCTACGGTGTCATCTAGGATTCCTTCATCACTCATTGGACCACTTTTCTTTGGGAGCACTACTTTTGAAACTATGTTTGGGAGTAGTGCAAAGAGGAACACATGCTAGTTTGAGTGGTAACAAGAGTAATGCAAAGAGGAACAACATTCAAGGAGAAATTCTCGCTCTCTTTCATTCTTCCACTTTGTTGTAAGACATAGGCCATTACAATTAAAACAAATGTAAACTCTTGCAAGCTTAGACATCTGAAGCATGTGACTGTCCTGTTAAGAAATTGAAGCCATAAATTATGGTTCATCCATCCATTGTATTATCCCTCATTGATATCCATAACTATCTATCAGTAGATATGTTTCTTCTAAAGTGGATTAAAGAGCATTTTTATAGGATATTTTTGTAAGAAAATCAAATCAAATCCAATTATATTGATGTATACAAATGACCAAACTAGGTCAATGGGACTGGAAAGTAAAACCTGCCAAAATGAGCTATAGGAGAGTGCATAAGTCATCGCTAAATAATAGTAAAGAGAAACTCAAGCTAAAAGAATAAGAAGAAAAACCCACATATCATAGGGATCCGGCTATAAATACAGTCTCAAAGTAGTAGATTCTAGAGAATTCAAAGGATTCTAGAAAACGTTAAAGTTTCTTATATAATCCAAAGTTATTCAATGAGTATTGACATATGGCATAAACATCGGCAATAGTTACCAGAGAGGACAATGAGAAACTACTATGTCAAACACCTTCACTAGAGAAATAGCCTAAGAAAAACTGAAGAAACTGACTAGACTCTACATGGTTCTCCTTCATTCTTCCAACAACTCTGACTAAACTGCAATCATCTTCAAGGTATGAAATGCACAGATAACCAAGTTGAAATGTACTTTATCCCACTTCATGAAAGGATAAGCATACCTTCCACATCAGCATTTAATGCTTCTGCACTCAGCTGTTGAATAATTCAAGGTACCACATCTGCCCTTGTCACCCCTCCTGCAGCATCCAGGTCAACAGCAGAATCCCAATTAGGTGTGGGTATTCCACCACCAGCACTTAAACCCTGAGAACCATCATCTGACAAAATCCTAGTTAAGTAGTAGTATATATAGCGCAAAACACTTCTGTCTTCACATTGTTGATGAAGCTGCATATTTACAGATGTAAAACCCATCATAAGAGCGGAAGTATATAAATGACATGTCTATTATAAGAATTTTACTATCCAAATGAACATCTGGCATCACATTTTTATGCATATGACATTAGAAATTGTTTAGAAGGAAAGCTCAAAATCACTACATTATCCTCTCTGCTAATTAAAAAGCTAAAAAGATTATCACTTGAAATATGGTAAAAAATGCAAGGAAATTTCAAGCCACATAGCATATACAAATTGGAAACAAAAAGTCAATTAAGCTTGTGGGATTTACATATTACAAGCAAAGGTTCAGGAATATGCAGATAGATAAATAGTGAACAATTACATACCATCAGTAGAGATGGAGCCAATGAAGGATCAACTGAGTTATACACAGCAAGTTTGGGAAATACTTGATGTACTAGCTGCTTTTGGGAGCTTTTCTGTAAAATTATTGCAAGAATGTTAAATACAGCCAATAAAAACTAAAAGGCCAAGAATAGATTACAGATCAAAAGCACAAAGAGAAGGGAAACTGCAAACACTAACCTGATCAGCTGCTGTAGCAACTTCATGAATACTCCTTGCAAGTTGGGAATAAGATAAAGGTTGCAAATCATAGTGTGCAACTGATTTTAGACATGATTCATCAAATTCAACTGGTTTCTAATCCATAAAAATTATTTCCCAGTCCCCAAATCAGAATGTTCATGTCAATTGTATTAAACTAAGAGATAATAGCCTGCACATCACATAATCTTATATTGCTTGTCCAATTGATGGTGAAATTTGTATCTTGCATGTACCTGAAGAATGAAGAACATACCAATATTGATCATCTGTGCTAATAGTATCTATCTCCATTGTGATTCATATCTAAAAAGTTACTTTCTGTGAACTGAATTGACTACATAATTAAATTTTAAAATTTTCTAGGATACTGCATGTAGATACAAGCAGAAACCTTCTTTTACAGGATAGGGGATTTGGTTAGAAATGAAGTTAGAACAGATCAACTTGGAAAGAACTTATGCAAAATGACCTTAGAACTGCGTCTGGCTAATCCTGAAGAAACCAGAGAAATGAAAAATTCCTTCAGACAATTGGAAAGGTGTAGAAGGACAGGAAGACATCTCCAACAAAATAATAACAGTTAGCACCAGGTAAAAGTATGCTGAAGGATAAGGATTCAAGCCAACTGAGCTGGTTATGCTGGAATCAGGTCAGTACCTCAATTCCATGGCAATTCATATGAGAAAGGGAACTAGTTTAGGGTATGAAAGGGCACCTGATTTCCACATGACAGCTTTCTTACATCTATCTTGATAATGTGCAACTTGATTTTCTATTGACATGTTGGCTTAGAGTATTCCCACTTCCTTGCGAGGAAATATTACCACCTTTCAACAGTTTTAGCCCTGAAAAGATACCACTACCTATGTGGTTTCAGTAGATTGTGCAGTCAGTGCCCTTGATGAGGATGGCTACATTCCTATGATGCTTACTGCAAGGGAGGACCATGCAGATGCTTGTAAAATCCTACTTCCCAGAGGATCTGACTGTTGTCTAGTAAATCATAGAGGTGAGACGGCTTTGGCACTTGCTAGGAGAAATAACCTCTCAAGAGTTGCTGAAAGTGTCATATTGGATCATCTTTCATGGAATATGGTTTTTACTGGTGAACAACTCTGCAAGCACACTAGGCAAGGTAAAGGTTCTCCTCATATGAAGATGGTTCGAATGCTTAAATCGAGATTGCTAACATGGGGCAAATCTAGCAGAAGAAATGTTATTTACAAAGAAGCAGGGGTGGGACCAAGTGTTACATTCCGCAAAAATTGTTACAAAGGTGATGCAGATAAAGCAGCGATATTTAGAATTGTCACTGTTAAGGGAAGAGAGGTTCATTTTGAAGCTGGAAGTGCCGCAAATGTAGAGCTTTGGGTACGTGGAATCAATCTGATTGCCAAAGAAATGACTACTTTGAATGGAAATGCAGTCAGGAAATGAAATTCTACAGGGAGGTAAATGTGGTATTTGTTTCTTCATTTTGGAATCAAACTCATCCAATCTATAAATGAAAATCCATGGTGGAAATTGACTGAAAATGGTTTGCTTTCTGATGCCATCCTCGCACAAATGACATGATACCGATTCTTAACCATACAGAAGCTTTAACAGGTTTAAATGAGTACTGTAAATGTAGAGTCCTGGCCTTACTTTGAATTAAGATTGCATATGTAGCCTAGCATTTTCAACTACCAATGCAGTTAAATATGGAGGTCTCTTTTATCTTTACAATTCTGTATCCTCACATTCTAGACAGCATGACAGGTGCTCAGAATGCTATAATTTAGGAGATAGCATCCAGCTTTGGAGGACTCTTGGCACAATTTTTGAGGATTTCTTGGAGGGAGTTCAAAATTGGAGTATCTCTTCCACACTTGGCATGCTTTATTTGGCTTAGCGTTCACTCTTGGAGGTGATCTATGCACATTTTGAGGTCATTTGGTCTATGAGGAGACCTACGGTGTGATCTAGGATTCCTTCATCACTCATTGGACCACTTTTCTTTGGGAGCACTACTTTTGAAACTATGTTTGGGAGTAGTGCAAAGAGGAACACATGCTAGTTTGAGTTGTAACAAGAGTAATGAAAAGAGGAACAACATTCAAGGAGAAATTCTCACTCTCTTTCATTCTTCCACTTTGTTGTAAGACCTAGGCCATTACAATTTCAACAAATGTAAACTCTTGCAAGCTTAGACATCTGAAGCATGGGACTGTCCTGTTAAAAAATTGAAGCCATAAAGTATGGTTCATCCATCCATTGTAATAGCCCTCATTGATATCCATAATGATCTATCAGTAGATATGTTTCTTCTAAAGTGGATTAAAGAGCATTTTTATAGGATATTTTTGTAAGAAAATCAAATCAAATCCAATTATATTGATTTCTAACAAATGGCCAAACTAGGTCAATGGGACTGGAAAGTAAAACCTGCCAAAATGAGCTGTAAGAGAGTGCATAAGTCATCGCCAAAGAATAGTAAAGAGAAACTCAAGCTAAAAGAATAAGAAGAAAATCCCATATATCATAGGGATCCGGCTATAAATACAGTCTCAAAGTAGTAGATTCTAGAAAATTCAAAGGATTCTAGAAAAAGTTAAAGTTTCTTATATAATCCAAAGTTATTCACTGGGTATTGACATATGGCATAAACATCCACAGCAGTTACCAGAGAGGACAATGAGAAACTACTATGTCAAACACCTTCACTAGAGAAATAGCCTAAGCAAAACTGAAGAAACTGACTAGACTCTACATGGTTCTCCTTCATTCTTCCAACAACTCTGACTAAAAAACAATCATCTTCAAGGTATGAAATGCACAGATAACCAAGTTGAAATGTACTTTATCCCACTTCATGAAAGGACAAGCATACCTTCCACATCAGCATTTGATGCTTCTGCACTCAGCTGTTGAATAATTCGAGGTACCACATCTGCCCTTGTCACCCCTCCTGCAGCATCCAGGTCAGCAGCAGCATCCCAATTAGGTTTGGGTATTCCACCACCGGCACTTAAACCCTGAGAACCATTATCTGACAAAATCCTGGCTAAGTAGTAGTATATATAGCGCAAAACACTTCTGTCTTCACATTGTTGATGAAGCTGCATATTTACAGATGTAACACCCATCATAAGAGAAGAAGTATATAAATGACATGTCTATTATAAGAATTTTACTATCCAAATGAACATCTGGCATCACGTTTTTATGCATATGACATTAGAAATTGTTTAGAAGGAAAGCTCAAAATCACTACATTATCCTCTCTGCTAATTAAAAAGCTAAAAAGATTATCACTTGAAATATGGTAAAAAGTGCAAGGCAATTTCAAGTCACATAGCATATACAAATTGGAAACAACAAGTCAATTAAGCTTGTGGTATTTACATATTACAAGCAAAGGTTCAGGAATATGCAGACAGATAAATAGTGAACAGTTACATACCATCAGTAGATATGGAGCCAATGAAGGATCAACTGAGTTATACACAACACGTTTGGGAAATACTTGATGTACTAGCTGCTTTTGGGAGCTTTTCTGTAAAATTATTGCAAGAATGTTAAATACAACCAATAAAAACTAAAAGGCCAAGAATAGATTACAGATCAAAAGCACAAAGAGAAGGGAAACTGCAAACACTAACCTGATCAGCTGCTGCAGCAAGTTCATGAATATTCCTTTCAAGTTGGGAATAAGATAAAGGCTGCAAATTGTAGTGTGCAACTGATTTTAGACATGATTCATCAAATTCAACTGGTTTCTAATCCAGAAAAAATATTTCCTAGTCCCCAAATCAGAATGTTCATGTCAATTGTATTAAACTAAGAGATAATAGCCTGTACATCACATAATCTTATATTGCTTGTCCAAATGATGGTGAAATTTGTATCTTGCATGTACCTGAAGAATGAAGAACATACCAATCTTGATCATCTATGCTAATAGTATCTATCTCCATTGTGATTCATATCTAAAAAGTTACTTTCTGTGAACTAAATTGACTGCATAATTAAATTTTAAAATTTTCTAGGATACTGCATGTAGATACAAGCAGAAACCCTCTTTTACAGGACAGGGGATTTGGTCAGAAATGAAGTTAGAGCAGATCAACTTGGAAAGAACTTATGCAAAATGACCTTAGAACTGCGTCTGGATAATCCTGAAGAAACCAGAGAAATGAAAAATTCCTTCGAACAATTGGAAAGGTGTAGAACGACAGGAAGACACCTCCAACAAAATAATAACAGCTAGCACCAAGTAAAAGGATGCTGAAGGATAAGGATTCAAGCCAACTGAGCTGGTTATGCTGGAATCAGGTTAGTGCCTCAATTCCATGGCAATTCATATGAGAAAGGGAACTTGTTTAGGGTATGAAAGGGCACCTGATTTCCACATGACAGCTTTCTTACATCTATCTTGATAATGTGCAACTTGATTTTCTATTGACATTTTGGCTCAGAGTATTCCCACTTCCTTGCGAGGAAATCTTACCACCTTTCAGCAGTTTTAGCCCTGAAAAGATACCACTACCTATGTGGTTTCAGCAGATTGTGCAGTCAGTTCCCTTGATGAGGATGGTTACACTCCTATAATGCTTGCTGCAAGGGATGGCCATGCAGATGCTTGTAAAATCCTACTTCTCAAAGGATCTGACTATTGTCTAGTAAATCATAGAGGTGAGATGGGTTTGGCACTTGCTAGGAGAAATAACCTCTCAAGAGTTGCTGAAGGTGTCATATTGGATCATCTTGCATAGAATATGGTTTTTGCTGGTGAACAACTCTGGAAGCACACTAGGCAAGGTAAAGGTGCTCCTCATATGAAGATGGTTCGAATGCTTAAATCAAGATTGCTAACATGGGGCAAATCTAGCAGAAGAAATGTTATTTGCAAAGAAGCAGGGGTGGGACCAAGTGTTGCATTCCGCAAAAATCGTTACAAAGGTGATGCAGATAAACCAACGATATTTAGAATTGTCACTGTTAAGGGAAGAGAGGTTCATTTTGAAGCTGGAAGTGCCACAAATGTAGAGCTTTGGGTACGTGGAATCAATCTGATTGCCAAAGAAATGACTACTTTGAATGGAAATGCAGTCAGGAAATGAAATTCCACAGGGAGGTAAATGTGGTCTTTGTTTCTTCGTTTGGAATCAAACTCATCAAGTCTATAAATGAAAAGCCATGGTGGAAATTGACTGAAAATGGTTGCTTTTTGATGCCATCCTCACACAAATGACATGATACTAATTCTCAACCATACATAAGCTTTAACAGGTTTAAATGAGTACTGTAAATGTAGAGTCCTAGCCTTACTTTGAATTAAGATTGCATATGTAGCCTAGCATTTTCAACTACCAATGCAGTTAAATATGGAGGTCTCTTTTATCTTTACAATTCTGTATCCTCACATTCTGGACAACATGACAGGTGCTCAGAATGCTATCATTTAGGAGATAGCATCTAGCTTTGGAGGAATCTTGGCACACTTTTTGAGGATTTCTTGGAGGAAGTTCAAAATTGGAGTATCTCTTCCACACTTGGCATGCTTTCTTTGGCTTAGCGTTCACTCTTGGAGGTGATCTATGCAAATTTTGAGGTCATTTGGTCTATGAGGAGACCTACGGTGTGATCTAGGATTCCTTCATCACTCATTGGACCACTTTTCTTTGGGAGCACTACTTTTGAAACTATGTTTGGGAGTAGTGCAAAGAGGAACACATGCTAGTTTGAGTTGTAACAAGAGTAATGCAAAGAGGAACAACATTCGAGGAGAAATTCTCGCTCTCTTTCATTCTTCCAGTTTGTTGTAAGACCTAGGCCATTACAATTTCAACAAATGTAAACTCTTGCAAGCTTAGACATCTGAAGCATGTGACTGTCCTATTAAAAAATTGAAGCCATAAAGTATGGTTCATCCATCCATTGTAATAGCCCTCATTGATATCCATAATGATCTATCAGTAGATATGTTTCTTCTAAAGTGGATTAAAGAGCATTTTTATAGGATATTTTTGTAAGAAAATCAAATCAAATCCAATTATATTGATGTCTAACAAATGACCAAACTAGGTCAATGGGACTGGAAAGTAAAACTTGCCAAAATGAGCTATAGGAGAGTGCATAAGTCATCACCAAATAATAGTAAAGAGAAACTCAAGCTAAAAGAATAAGAAGAAAACCCCACATATCATAGGGATCCGGCTAT
>LPNX010444731.1:96894-160730 GCA_001517045.1 Pseudotsuga menziesii
CGTCAGTAGCAGCATCCCAATTAGGTGTGGGTATTCCACCACCAGCACTTAAACCCTGAGAACCATTATCTGACAAAATCCTGGCTAAGTAGTAGTATATATAGCGCAAAACACTTCTGTCTTCACATTGTTGATGAAGCTGCATATTTACAGATGTAACACCCATCATAAGAGCAGAAGTATATAAATGGCATGTGTATTATAAGAATTTTACTATCCAAATGAACATCTGGCATCACATTTTTATGCATATGACATTAGAAATTGTTTAGAAGGAAAGCTCAAAATCACTACATTATCCTCTCTGCTAATTAAAAAGCTAAAAATATTATCACTTGAAATATGGTAAAAAATGCAAGGCAATTTCAAGTCACATAGCATATACAAATTGGAAACAAAAAGTCGATTAAGCTTGTGGGATTTACATATTACAAGCGAAGGTTCAGGAATATTCAGATAGATAAATAGTGAACAGTTACATACCATCAGTAGAGATGGAGCCAATGAAGGATCAACTGAGTTATACACAGCAAGTTTGGGAAATACTTGATGTACTAGTTACTTTTGGGAGCTTTTCTGTAAAATTATTGCAAGAATGTTAAATACAGCCAATAAAAACTAAAAGGCCAAGAATAGATTACATATCAAAAGCACAAAGAGAAGGGAAACTACAAACACTAACCTGATCAGCTGCTGCAGCAAGTTCATGAATACTCCTTGCAAGTTGGGAATAAGATAAAGGCTGCAAATCATAGGGTACAACTGATTTTAGACATGATTCATCAAATTCAACTAGTTTCTAATCCAGAAAAATTATTTCCCAGTCCCCAAATCAGAATGTTCATGTCAATTGTATTAAACTAAGAGATAATAGCCTTTACATCACATAATCTTATATTTCTTGTCCAAATGATGGTGAAATTTGTATCTTGCATGTACCTGAAGAATGAAGAACATACCAATATTGATCATCTGTGCTAATAGTATCTATCTCCATTGTGATTCATATCTAAAAAGCTACTTTCTGTGAACTGAATTGATTGCATAATTAAATTTTAAAATTTTCTAGGATACTGCATGTAGATACAAGCAGAAACCCTCTTTTACAGGACAGGGGATTTGGTCAGAAATGAAGTTAGAACATATCAACTTGGAAAGAACTTATGCAAAATGACCTTAGAACTGTGTCTGGCTAATCCTGAAGAAAACAAAGAAATGAAAAATTCCTTCGGACAATTGGAAAGGTGTAGAAGGATAGGAAGACACCTCCAACAAAATAATAACAGTTAGCACCAGGTAAAAGGATGCTAAAGGATAAGGATTCAATCCAACTAAGCTGGTTATGCTGGAATCAAGTCAGTACCTCAATTCCATGGCAATTCATATGAGAAAGGGAACTTGTTTAGGGTATGAAAGGGCACCTGATTTCCACATGACAGCTTTCTTACATCTATCTTGATAATGTGCAACTTGATTTTCTATTGACATTTTGGCTCAGAGTATTCCCACTTCCTTGCGAGGAAATATTACCACCTTTCAGCAGTTTTAGCCCTGAAAAGATACCACCACCTATGTGGTTTCAGCAAATTGTGCAGTCAGTGCCCTTGATGAGGATGGTTACACTCCTATGATGCTTGCTGCAAGGGAGGGCCATGCAGATGCTTGTAAAATCCTACTTCTCAGAGGATCTGACTGTTGTCTAGTAAATCATAGAGGTGAGACGGCTTTGGCACTTGCTAGGAGAAATAACCTCTCAAGAGTTGCTAAAGGTGTCATATTGGATCATCTTGCACGGAATATGGTTTTTGCTGGTGAACAACTCTGCAAGCAAACTAGGCAAGGTAAAGGTGCTCCTCATATGAAGATGGTTCGAATGCTTAAATCTGGATTGCTAACATGGGGCAAATCTAGCAGAAGAAATGTTATTTGCAAAGAAGCAGGGGTGGGACCAAGTGTTACATTCCGCAAAAATCGTTACAAAGGTGATGCAGATAAACCAGCGATATTTAGAATTGTCACTGTTAAGGGAAGAGAAGTTCATTTTGAAGCTGGAAGTGACGCAAATGTAGAGCTTTGGGTACGTGGAATCAATCTGATTGCCAAAGAAATGACTACTTTGAATGGAAATGTAGTCAGGAAATGAAATTCTACAGGGTGGTAAATGTGGTCTTTGTTTCTTCATTTGGAATCAAACTCATCCAGTCTATAAATGAAAATCCATGGTGGAAATTGACTGAAAATGGTTTCTTTCTGATGCCATCCTCACACAAATGACATGATACTAATTCTCAACCATACAGAAGCTTTAACAGGTTTAAATGAGTACTGTAAATGTAGAGTCTTGGCCTTACTTTGAATTAAGATTGCATATGTAGCCTAGCATTTTCAACTACCAATGCAGTTAAATATGGAGGTCTCTTTTATCTTTACAATTTTGTATCCTCACATTCTGGACAGCATGACAGGTGCTTAGAATGCTATCATTTAGGGTGTAATGTAAAAAAAACATGAATATAGATAGGCCGATAGATACATTAGGTTGTCCAAGCCTCTAGAATTGTTTAACTGTTTATTGTGTGTTAGGTGGTCAATTTTGGAGTTAACTGCAGAACCTTTGAAATGGCCTTTTAGACATCTTGAAAAATGTATGGGTTGCAACTTCTATCAGGCAGCACTGAAAATGCCTATATAGGATCTCAGGGAAGTAAATACATTTCACATGACATTACATACTACAGTTTCATGTAATTAGTTCTTCTTGTATGAGATGTTCAACTTTTTGGCATTTGGCATTAGCAAGAATTGCCATTACTAAGTGATCAGAAATGTGACATGAAACTTGATTTGACATAGCAATTGTGGAATTGGATTTTTTGAGGCTAAAGAGCTCAATGTGTAGCGTATGCAATTGGAGATGGTTCCTTGCACGTCTGATTTTGTGTTATATTGTGTGCAACCTGATAAACCAAACTAACAGGATATTTTGTTTGTACAGCTAAATACATGTTTTAAAATGACTAATGAAAACTTTTCAATTCCCATATATTGTTTTTACATTTTGTTTATAAGTTCTAAATTTTCTTTGTTGAAATTTTGGGATGCCTTTCTCCAGCTGTCAAAATGATAATCAAAGTTTAATTGCAAAATTAAAATTAGAAGTCTGGTCTTGGATACACAATCAGATCTTGTTACTGTACATAGATGGTTGTTAAGCTTACATGGGCTAATACTTATCTTCTAGGCTAGTATCCTTATCTGCCAAGTTGGCACACCTTATTTGCCTGGTTGGCATCCCATGAAATTATGAACTGTGAGCTTCTCCCAGTTTGTTATAAATATTGGAAATCTCCTGTATTTCAATAACTTAACAATGTATAGATTCATATTCTTGCTATCCTATTATCTGTTTCTTGTGTTGAGGGCCATTTATGATCTAGTTTAAACCTGGACTTCTACTTGGTATCAGACTGGGCGCTTCCTGTTCTGCTTTTCTGAGTGACTGTATTCAGCTCTATTTTCTCCAGCGTTCCACCAAGTTTCTGGGACCTAGGAGTGTTGGAGTGGGGAAAACAGAGAAGAAGTCACTGCTATTAAGCCTACAACCATGCATCACAGTATCCTTGAGGTTTGTGCTTTGTTTCTTGCTCAATAGATCCGCCTAAGACTGGTGGTTCCAGATTTTTGTTTCCTGTTTTTGAAAAAATTTCTTCGAGAGCTGCTATTATTAGGATGGAACATATTTATAAATCATAATATAGATGATCTACATGACTGTTCAGTTATTGATCAATTGCTAGTTTAAGCTTTCTTTCAGTTGAGAGTTCTTTTCCTGCAGGTACAGTTGTTGCAAGTCAAGGTTAAAATCACAGCACTCTATTTTACACTTGCATAGTCAGCCAAAGTTCAGAACAAGGAAACTCTTGTTTGTACTTGCAAGTGGACCGCTGAAAACATAGAAGCATATTCTCCTGCCAATTATCATAATTATTCATGTACAACAGTACAAGTGATGCCTGAAAGTTATTTGTCCAGTGGCTTCTCTGCCAATATAGCCTTTCTCATTATTCAGAATTGTCATCAAAGCCTTAGAGGTAATGTTTCTCCAGTCAATGGACCAATGCATGGTTTCTATATGATGTTGTTTTGTTCAAGTAATTATCTGTAAATTGAGTATAGAATGAAAATAATGCTTGTCTCAAGGATTTTCCTCAAGTACACAAGGTTGATCTTGACTTTATAGTTTATACTTAGATGACTGCAACAGCTATGGAACTTGATTGCAGAGATGGTTTTTCAGAGGAAGATGTCCACTGTCCAGTTAGCTCGTGGTGTATGTATCATTCAGGCAGATGTTGAAGGACATGTCTGTGAATACACTCATCCTCACTTTGATTAACAATATGAACTGTTTCTTTATCTTTTGGGTTTTATATATTGATGGGTCATTTGAAATATGTAATGTTTAAACTGTTGGTCCAAAGTTTTTCTTGGAATTTAATTTTGCATTTATGTGAGTTCTACATGTAATTATAAAGTTGGATGTTCTTTTACAGAACATTTTTGTCCTACAAAAATGTTGAAATGCTATCATTTTGTTTTGTTAATAACTCAATTAGGCAAGTTCGATCATCCAAAAGACAAATGAGGATCTTTAAAAACATCAAATCAAAAAGGGATGGGTATTCTGCCATAACTGGAGGAATAGAGGAACGAGGGGTTTCTAGAGTTGTAAATGGGAAAACAGAGAAGAAGTCACTGCTATTAAGCCTTCAACCATGCATCACAGTATCCTTGAGCTTTGTGCTTTATTTCTTGCTCAATAGATCTGCCTAAGATTGGTGGTTCCATATTTTTGTTTCCTGTTTTTGAACAATTTTCTTCGAGAGATGCTATTATTAGGATGCAACATATTTATAAATCATAATATAGATGAACTACACGAATGTTCAGTTATTAATCAATTGCTAGTTTAAGCTTTCTTTCAGTTGAGAGTTCTTTGCCTGCAGGTCCAGTTGTTGCAAGTCAAGGTTAAAATCACAGCACTCTATTTTACACTTGCATAGTCAGCCAAAGTTCAGAACAGGGAAACTCTTGTTTGTACTTGCAAGTGGACTACTGAAAATATGGAAGCGGATTCTCCTACAACATATCATGGGGGATATGTGCAGACACCCCCCGAATTTTAGGGAAATTCATGGGGGATAGTGGGATGTTGGGGTAAAATGGAGAGTGATGAGTTAAAGACTCAGTTTGAGGTCATCAATATCTAGAGTGATTACAAGGAGACTATACCATGGACTGGTCCTCTACATTCGGCATCAAAACACTTGACAGACACACAAAGGAACATATATTCCAAAGCCCAAATTTGTAATAATGAAAAGGTAACTGGATAATACCTCTACCATCTCAACAACCCCACTCTCATCGAACATTTTGGCAAGCCCTTCACTGTCAATGTCGAAGGGGATATTACCCACATATAGTTTAGTGCCCTCAGGAAGAGGAGGATAGTCCTGGTCTTGAACTGTCTCTTGCTCTGCTTTGCTCTCTGTACCAATTGCTACATCTGATTCTTCCTCATGAACCGCTTGAATTCCCCCCAATTTCTCTTTCGATTCTTTTCCTTCTGAAACTCTTGATGCAGGGGGGCGGTCCTCCACTTCTTCTTCTGCTTGTACCAAAGGAATATCCTATGCCTCCTCTACCACTTCTGCCGCCACTGGTGAATCCTGTGCCAATGATCTAATTCTTAGGACCCGCCTCTTGCCCAAAATAGGGGCCAAACAAGAAATCCCATGGCGGGCATGGGATATCCCTGAATGACAAGGGGGAAGCCGTTGGCAAGGCCACCATAGGAAACCTTGAACAAGGAGCCTTCAGACATGCTGAACCTCCTCCTAAAGCTGTTACTATTGTTGCTTCTAATGAAGGCAGCACTTGGGTAGTCGCCATTGAAAAGCATGAAGCTGCCATCTTCACAAAAACCTCAAAAAAAACCTGCCCTAAAACCTTGCAAAAATTCTAAAACTACAAAAGGATCCTATAACTTCATCGGATAGTGTCTAATTCTCATCAATTTCACTTTTACCTAAAAAATTCAAAACCAAAAATCCACAGTCCAAATATGACTATGCCTTTGAAAATCATCTCCAGATCTCATAAAACACACACCTTCACACCGCGACACTGAGAGGATAAGGTGTAAAAGGGATAAGATAGCAGGAGTCGGGTGGTTTGTGTTTCGACAAGATTTAGATATTTTTCTTCCATTTATATGGACAACTATATAAACATATAAAGCTTGAGGGCTATTTAGGAATGAGATTCGTGTTCGTGTCTTCATCCGTATATATTATTTGCTTTTGTTATAAAAAATGGGATGTTTATGGGATAAGATATGATTAAGATGGATTTAAGTTCATTTATGTTTTAATTTTGAAGTGGATTAAGTTTTGATGGTTTTAACTCATTAGGATGGGTAGCTTAGTTGAAACATTACTTTATATTTCATGGCATTAACTTAGATGAAACATCACTTTACTTTTTATGTCATCATCGATGATATGATGAAACTCAAGGTGGAGGTCTTGTATCTAAAAATTATGGTAATGGTGGGAGTAGCATAAAAAAATATTATGGGTGTTACATTATATAGAGTGTTAACATGTCTCATATGAACGAGATATTCACTATTTTGGGTGGATTACCAAGTTATGTCAAACAATCTTAGTTACAAATTTTATTAATTTGTTAATTTAATATAGGGAGGATGATTGCAAGCATGTATTTTATTATCACAAGAAATTATTGGAGGACTAGAATAAAAATAAAAAGCATGAAAAGAAGATGGCATTGATCATGGCTCATTCAATACATAATATCCACTACTATATCGTTCTTCACCACATCAATATCATGACCAATTCAAATCGCATGAAGTGTATCTTGGGATGTTAGCTCATTAAAGGAAAATTTTCTCATTGGATATCCTTTCTCCAAGAATTTGACCTTAAATTTTATACATGTAAACATAAGAAAGCTTTGTCCCTCATCAATTTCATCACTGACTTCCCTACCCATGTAATCCAATGACCACTGAATAGTATTGCTCTTGACAAGCATATTTTTGTTATAGCATCGAACAACCCATGTTATGACCTTATCTTGAACTACCTTTAGACACCGAGCTTTGATCCACATCTCTCTTAAGATGACCATCAAGACATTCATCATTGGTGTCCTTGTTATCTCCTCCTTAAAGGCAACATGTATCAATGAGGAGTTGACATCATAGTATGTCAATTCCTAACTCAGAAAGAGGTGAAACAAGTTCTCAATAGATTTCATGGGATGCTTACAATGACCATTTATCAAGAATGGCCATCACCCAAAAGATCCTTTATGTGGGATATTTGTTGGCTTTCTTTTCACATCACTACATTCATGAGATTAATCTATGCAAGAATTGTCAAATTCTCACCCCTAAAACCTAAGCACAATCTACTCCTCCATATCCCATTATCATTATTAACATTTTTGCAACTAAGGGATCAACGTTATGGAATGTCACCCTATATCCAATTGTGACCACAAGTAGATTATTGGTTGTTGCCTAATTTATCAAATGGTTTAAGCAATGTTAACATTTGTCAACACTTCTCTTACGACCACCCACTTCTTCCTTAACCACATCATCACTTCAAAACCAAAAATCCACAGACCAATTAAAGGTGTCGTCACTTAAGCGACGCTTTACTAACTCGATGTCGCTTAACCGACGGTTATGAGAATAGCCATCGCTTCACCGACGCTTGTGGCCACATTTACAAAAAAAAAATGTATCCTTGTGATTTTCGGTAAGTTTAAAAAGAGAAATCCACGCGTTGTCGGATTTTTCCGTCGGATTTTGGATCGAAATGTAGTAGTGACTGGAAGGCTTATTTTCATATGAGATTGTTGTAATCCCCAAAGTTAATCAATGAGTCTTACAATTCCTGGGGGCTGCTCATGAATCTTACAAATATAACAATATTAAGCAGATTACGCAGTTTTAGTATTTGGGAAAGCATTATACTTTACTACAAAAAAAGAGGTGCAACAGCAGGTAAAGACTTGCACAAATCCTCTCATATGTGTTTCTGGAAGGGGTCCCGTAGGGAAAGTAAAGAGTCCAGGTCCCTCCCTTGAACCTTGAAGCGAGGAAATTCTTAGATATTATAACCTTTAGTTTGAAATCCTATACACAACATTTTTGGTCTACCAACCCTTGAATTGCTAGTTCCTGAGTTTTATCTGTAAACATAGCAATATTATTATGAACCTGGGCAGGTCTGACCTATTTTCGGGGCTACAACTTGTGAAAATCATAGGATATCCAATAATAAATTTGATCCTTATGGCCTATTATAGTGCATATGTAGGTGTAACATTCCTTTGTTACTGTAAGGGAATTATGATCTAGCCATTTCATCTCCACCACATCCACAACAAAGAAAAAAAACATGAATAGAAAAAAAACACAATAGATAATCAAGAAAAACATAGAACAAACCTAAAGGTCTAAACATTGATGTCATTATGAAGGCAGTGGAGACCCAATGTGAAGCTCAATACCAATATTTGTCAGTTTCAATTTCTGTCCACCGACACCAATCTCATCACCATGTTTAAAAATTGCTTGAATTCCAATTCCATTTACTCTTCTTAGATGTGTCTTCAAGCATCTTCTTAGATTCAGACAAATTACTTGTAGATCTAGTCCTCTTAGCCTAAGTATTCAACACAGTAGGTCTACGTCAGAATTGAACTCCCTGTATAGGTGCCTAAAGGATAAAGAAAGAAAACAATTCTTTAGGAGCCCAATCCTTTTCAACCAACAATCATATATAACTCAGTGACTGCAACTTGGTGAGACCTCTGGCCCAATCAATTATCATGACCTTTGATTTGCCAAAAATAGAAAGCTAGAGAATTATTTTATTTTTGCGAAGCATAAAAGCCCCCATAAGGCTAAAAGTTCATACAATTGCTTTGTTGGATCTCTGAAGATCGAAGTGCATGGCACTAATATTATTACTAATGGAAGGTAGACAACTTACAAAAATTACACTTTATTGCCAAATTTGCAATTTTCCATGACACAATTAAAAATGACTAATTCATATTCTTCTAGCTAGTAATTTTTTATGTCGTGACTAAATTAGTCATTTATTTTAGTCATTTTTAACTCAGTCACTTATTATCTAGTCATATTTGTTAACTGGTGACTAAATTAGTCGTTAATTTTAGTCGTTTATAGTTGAGTCAATCAAAATTGCTCATATTTAGTAGTAAATCACTTGGAAAACCTATGGTGACTATAATTTTTAGTCACCTAGTAGCTAATTCCTCATTTTGTACTAGTGTGAAGAGAAATAAGTATTTCCAGGCTATAGTACAAATTTTACCTTCCTCCTTAGGACAGGTAATGTTTTAGGTACCTTCCATTGACGGGGTTACTATCCAGAAGAACCCCGTTCAGATATTCCAGTAGAAATGTGTTTTTCCCTCTGTAACCAACAACAACATAGGGACCTACCCACATATGGTCAAATTTACCATGTTTGTCTTCCTTCGGAGCATCCCACTTTAGGACCAAATCGTCAATCTAAAACTGCTCTTCTTTGATTCTCCTGTCAAAAGTATTTTTCATTTTCTCCTGATGTGATTGCACCCTGTCATAAGCTTTATTCCTTTGCTCATCCAGTTCAATAATCTAATTTATCCTCCTTTGCATATGATTTGGTTCTTCTTGCTGATCTTGGAAATACCTCATGACTGGGACACCTAACGATGCTGGAAAAACAACTTCAGTCCCATACACGAGTTGGAATGGAGACATGCTAATCGCCCTTTTGGTACTAATCCTGTCATCCCAGAGAGCATACTTGAGTTTGGTGTGCCAGGACCTTTTGTTATCTTCTAACAGCTTCTTAATGATCCTCACTAGGATTTTATTAGAGGATTCTGCCAACCCATTTCCTTGCGGATAATAGGCAGTTGAATGATTGAGGCTTATATGGTACTTGTGACAGAAATCAATCATTTTCTTGGATTTAAACGTAGCTGCATTATCTGTTACTATTCTTTTGGGGCACCCGAATCGAGCCAATATATTTTCCTCGAGAAAATCCATGATTACATTCTCCGTGGCTCTTCTAGTGGGAATAGCTTCAATCCATTTTGTAAAATAGTCTGTGGCTGTCAAAATCCATTTGTGTTGTCCTGATGAATTGGGGTTTATTTCTCCAATAAAATCCAAACCCCACTGCTGAAATGGAGCTTCTACTATTATGGGATTCAAAGGGAGAGGAAGTACTTTTCTCTTTCCGTAAAAAATTTGGCATTGATGACACTTACTGGTTTCCTTATACACATCTAAAAATAATTTAGGACAATAATAGCCTTCTGTTAGAATTTTGTTTGCCATCACCTTCCAAGAGTGATGTCCCCCACAATCTCCCATATGAAATTATTTGACTGTATGCTGAGCTTCATTTTCCAAAAGACAATTCAGTAACACTCCTCCGGGGTCTTTCCAATAAAGAATTGATTTAGAATACAAAATTTAGCAGCTTTTAATTTTATGGATCGAGCTCTTGACTTACTCAACCCCTCTGGTGCTTGCAAATTTCGAAGGAAATATACAATATCAGAATACCATGGAGAAGCCACAAAATTAGCCATTATTTCCACTTCTGTATCTAGCTGATTAGCTCGATGAGATAAGAAATTAATTTGCAAAGCTTCACAATTTTAATTAGCCATCATTTTAGCTAATCCTTGTCCTTTAATTAACTTGGTGGGCTTTATTTCGATATCATACTCCAACAATGTAGCAATCCATTTTTCTCTTCTACCTTCTGGATCTGGTTGTGTCAAGATTCCCTTTACAGCAGTAGATGGAACATGTGCAATATATGTGAATGCAGAATATACACTCTGAAATCCTTCAGTGCTTTGACTAAGGCATAAGCTTGTTTCTCCATAATGTCATATTTCAATTCTCCATTCCTTAACATTTTGCTAAAAAATGCTATGGGCTGTTCCAAATTCTCATCATTTTTCTGTAACAGAACTGCTGCTATAGTATATTCAGAAGCATATGAAAATATTGAGAAGTCTTTGGTGAAATTTGGGCTCACTAACATAGGAGCCTCTGATATTGCTTTTTTGATTTCCCAAAAATACTTTCTACCTTTAGCACTCCATTTTATCTCGTGACCTTTCTTCAACATATTTGTGATATTCATTAAGATCTCAGCAAAACTTGGCACAAACCTTCTCAAAAAATTTACCTGCCCCAAGAATGATTGTATCTCTTTTTTGCTCCTGGGTTCACCCACTTTCAAAATTGCACTCATCCTTTCAGGATCAATTTTTATTCCATCTTTTGAGATTATATGGCCCAACAACTTTCCTTCTTCCAATGCAAAATTGGACTTCTTCAGATTCAATGATATACCAAACTTCCTACACTTCATGAAAACTTTCTCCAGATAATGCAGATGCTCTCTGTCATATTTTTAATAGACTGTGATATCATCCATGTAGATTACTACAAAATTCTTGATTTCCCCTACAAAAGCGATGTCCATAGCTCGTTGGAAAGTAGCTCCTGCATTCATTAAACCAAAAGGCATTTTTGCATACATAAAAGTGCCCCAAGGTGTAGTGAAAGCAGTTTTTTCTTGATCTTCCGGCAATACTTTGATCTGATTATAGCCAAAAAAACCATCCAACATTGAAATTCTTTCAGCTCCAACTACTTTCTGCAATATATGGTCCATATTTGGAAAAGGATAATTGTCTTTCATAGACACTTTGTTCAAGTTACAGAAATCTATACACAATCTTATTTCTCCATTCTTCTTCCTAACAGGAACAAGATTTGCAACCCACCTTGAAAACCTTAGAGTGACAATGATCTTAGTATCAAATAACTTTTTAATTTCCTTCTCAATAATAGGGAGCAACTTAGGGTTTATCCTTCTAAGCTTCTACTTGAAAGGTTTCTCTCCAGGCTTTATAGGAATAGTATGCTGTATGATAGACGTATCATACTCCTTCAGATCTTCATAACTCCATGCAAATACATCTGTATATTTTTTCATTAATTTCACATACTCTTCTTTTTCTTTTTCAGGCAACTTCTTGGACAACTTCACATTCTTAGGATTTTCTTCGGTGCCAATATTCTTATCTTCAACTGCATTCTCAACGGGATTTACTTTGGGATTCTTGGCTAAATCGTTCTGATAAAAAAGTTTTTCTAAAGGAATTAGTCCTCTTGGTATGAAATTTCTTTTTAACTGGATAATTTCTTTACCTCCTAAGGTTCCCTTAAATTTTTCAGCACCATTTTCCTCTTCCTCAAACTCTTCCTCATCTTGAATACTCTCACCATTATCATATTTGGTGTCAATAGGACTATTCAAAAATTCTCTTGAGAGCTCTAGGAACCTTCTGATCTGCATATCATATTCGAACACCTACCAGTATTTAGAGTTATTAGGAATAGACGGTCTATTCACAATTTCCACCTGGTATTCCCTTTGACCAGCAACAGGGGTTTCAAATTTTCTAGCGGACACACCTAAAGAATCAGCTACCAAATTTTCATGTTTGGGAATTACCTGAATTACATGCTTTGTAAAGAAGTTTCCCAACATATCCCATACTTCATTTCTATAAGCCCTCATCCGAGGATGCCTGGTTTGATAGCTTTCATTTACTTGATTTATCACTAACTCTGAGTCCTCCAAGATTCTTATTTTTTGAGCTCCCAAATCTTTCAAAGCATGCAATCCTAGTAATAAAGCTTCATATTCTGCCACATTATTTGTGCATTCAAATGTTAATTTATATGATAAAGCTTTGAAATCCTGAATAGGGGAAATTATATACACACCAACTCCAGCACCTATTTTTGCAGCAGATCCGTCAAAGTACATAATCCATTGGCCTTCCCTTTTTTGCTTCGCTTCCAAAGCATCCTGCTCTAGCACTTCCTTTTCCTTATTCTCTTCAAACTTCTTCTGCAATGCCTCTTCTATATTATGTGGAACAACATCATTAAAGAAAATGGAAGACCATAAGTTAGTATCAACAGCATAGACGTGATGAATTTCAGGTTTGTCTTGACTGCTCACTACATAAGGGGTCCTTTTTTTACTATATAACCTTCTTCTCCCATCTCGAACAGGAATTGTAGCATAAGACATATCCATTTGTAAACTACCTTTCAACTTAGAAGTCCAAGATATTGACAACAGTACACCGAACTTAGGTGGAATATCTGCCATGACCACATCCATGACTATAGTTTTAGATGGCAATTTATTTAGGGTTAACACCATATCTTTAATCAAACCAAGGCATTTCACCCTTTTAGATTCAAACGAGTACAAATATTTATAAGGTCTTGTTACTTCTAATCCCAAACTCTCCACCACTCCTTTTGGCATTAAGTTGTGTGATGCCCTTGAGTCTAGCATAGCATTGTGGACCACCTTATCATGTACATTTAAACTCAAATAGAAAGGAGGGACTTCTTCACTTTCTAAATTTTCAACCTTTGACCCAAATGAAATAGCAGGGTTATCATCGTTGAACTCTAAAATGTCAGATTGCCATTCTCCTTGATTTTTGACCATTTTTGTGATGGTATTTCTGTATTCAGTGTTTCTCAATAACTCATTAAATGGAACAAATATTTTTAGCTTTGAAAGTTCATTTTGTAAATTGAAACCAGAACCAATTTTTTCGACATCAACCGGAGCCTCCTGCTTTATTGATTTATCTCTTTGTACATCATTTTCAATCTCTTTATTTGCAAAAGGTTCTTTTTGTAGTTCTTTTCCCTTTTCTACATTCAAAGAACTAGTGGAAGGCTGATTTGGGTTTTCCTTTCCTTTATTTATGAGGACATCCTTGTTCCTCAGTCTGATTTTCCTTTGCACATCATCCATAGCATGTAAATAACCCCTTTGATACTGCTCATTCTCCATTTCAAATTCTTCACTTCCATCTTCCCGTCCAAACATGTTATGCTCTTCCTCAGTAAGATGTATCTCTGAGTCCTATTCTCCAAAAAGATGAATCTCATTTTCAGTGGGATCTTCTTCATCAGCAACATAATTTTCCGAGAATGGTGGACGAATTTGCTATTCCTCTTGGTTTCTTGGATTTCTTACGTCTCTTTGTCGGTTTTGGGGAGGAACAGGAGGATTCGGTCTTCTAAAATTAGGATTCCTGATTTGACGCTCAGCTTGTTCTCTATGGAATCCCCTATTATCCATAGTTAATTTATCCATCAAATTTTCCATGGTTTTCAACATCATTTCAAATTTGACATCATTAGTAGAAGAAGAAGCAGAAGGAAAAATTTCTTTCTTTTTCCATCTATCAATGTCTCTATGTTTCATCTTTCCACTTGCCATCATATTTGCTTCTACTTCTAGGGCATCTATAAACATGGCAGCAAGAGTTGTTGTTTTTCTTTCTCTTAATGAAAATGCAAAGTCATTATCAAAAACTCCAGCGTAATGTAATTTGGCTGCAGCCGCTGAAGGTTTTATGTCCTCCAGAATGGAATTATAAGCCCTCATGAACCTGCTAGAAAACTCATGGACAGATTCAAAACCTCCTTTTTTGAGACTGTTATAATGAGATAAGAGCTGCAAAGGGTTCTGTTTATCATCCCACCTATCTAGGAAAGCATTTTGGAAAGCCTGAAAATTGACTATAGACCCATTTGGTAAATCTTTAAACCATTTCTTTACCTCACCTGACAAACTTTAGGCAAACAACCGCATTTTAATGTTTGGATAATCAACTTCTTCTAAGTCAATGAAATATTCAAACTTGGAAACATGTTGTTTTGCAGTTACGTCACCTTCTCCATCAAACAAAGAAATTCTTTAGGAATAGTTCTGAGGAAGGTCATTTAATAAAGGAGGCAAACGCAAGGGAGCAAATCTGGCTGCCATTGGTCTAGGTGGATTCACAGGAACTGAAGAGCTTTGAGTATTTTGAGAGGCAAATGTTTCAACTTTAGTGGCTTGCTGTAAATATCTTCAGAGGGAATCCAACAAATAATATTCTAAACTACAAGGATTGAATTTAGTATTCTTAAGGTCAGACTCAGATTTGGTTCTCAACAGACTTTTCCCAGTGTTAACTCCCCATTCTGGATCAATATGAGAATCTTGAGACGATGATGCACCAAACAAAATAAAACCTAACTTTTCTTTATTTTTTCTTTTAAATAACCTTTCTGGGTCTTCAAAACTTTACAAGATTTCGATATCAGATTTACCTCCCGTGTGTCTTCTCGAAGCCAGAATGACTCCTTAAGTTCTGAAGAAGTTTTACAATGGAGTTGCTAGCACAAATATACAACCTTTTTACTGTTAAAAATTCCTGTTTGCCCACAGAAATTTTCTTTAAACACTGTTGTTCCCCCAGGGAAGATACGCACTTTCGTTCCCCGGCAACGGCGCCAGTTTGTTAGCACTCAGAATGTACCCAAGGTTGTGAAGGTAAATCCCAAGGTAACAGCAAAAACCACTTTAGAAAGAAACTAGTTTTTCTTCCAGAGAGGGATCTCTCAATACAGATTTAACGAGACTAGATATAATCAACACCCAAATATTTGTATAGATGGTTGAAATAACATATAACCATTGGGCATGGGGTCACATATAAATAAATAACATAAAATCATATGCGCAGAAGTTCATCAGAGGTAAGGTAACCCTTCAATTACAGTCATTCATTTAATCCATTTGGAGCAGAAGAAGTAGATCACAGTCCATCAATATAGAGCATCAAGATATGAATTCAATATTGACTTTAGCAGAAAGGTTTATAAAATATTTGAAACAATGACCAGAGCATAATAAATATGAATTCAAATCATTCAACGCTTTGTTTCAAATATGAAGAAAACAGAATGGAGTGAACACAGGAAAAAAAACCACAAAGAAAGAAGCACAGACTGTAATACAAATGGCGCAGGAATCTCTGATAATCTCTTCGCATTCAATTTCTTGTTCAAAAATATATATCTTTCAAAAACATTCAACAACAGGATGGGTTCCAACCCCCATATCATAAAATAGATACAAATATATACATAAAATAATTTGATCTTCCAAGAAGATTCATAACTGAATGATTGGCTTAATTAAAGTCGTGTAACTAAATTCCTAACTTTTAGGAATAAACTACAGCTTCAATCCTAACAAATCATTAAGCCAAAATAAAATTGGTAACAGGTCCTCGTCTAATCAGCTCCTCAGCACGCGCTAACTGTTCTCATGAATGAAGGATGTATTTTGTCTTTCCGAACGTTTCCACAGCTTTCCATTTCTCTGCGCTTGGGGTATCATACTCCATCATCTCTCGAATTGAAACTTCTAACTCCATGTAATATTGGTATGATACCTTGGGCAATCCTCTCCTGATGATTAGGAACTTTTGTAAGATTTTGAAATCTTCAGTCAATTTGTCCACAATAGCTTTCCCTGTTAGGCCTTTTTCCAAATCATCAACTTTGGCATGATCCATGCGGCTTTGAACTAACAAGCTGTGATAGTGCTCATGAGAGAACATCCATCCTTCTTCGTCCCAAAAGGATGGTAGGCCGTCCTCAAATAGCTCTTTGAAAACCTGCTTGAAGTTATTAACCTCTAAAAGCATCTCATTTTCCTTGTCCTGGACCGTCTTCATCAAATGGTGCTTGTGGATAAACCTTTTAGCCCATAGTACTATTGATATTCTGTCCTTTAGTCCCATATCATGTAATTTCTGGTATGTCAATGAATTTAGAAAATTCAGTGTGTTCTGGGCTGTGGTAAGGGGTCTTCTCTCCATGTGTTCATTCACTAACTTTAGTCTTTGGTGGGCCAAATTAATCAGTATGTTTTGATCATCGATAAAGTTTAGATGGTGCCTGAATTTAGTGATTTCTATAGATAAGGTGTCCCAAATGATGTGCTCTGCCCCTTGGAGAGGACCTTTCCCAATGTTTCTTTCTTTTAGTTCATTGAATTTCTTCTGCAGTTGATTCCTGTCTTGCAACATTTTATTTATATTCTCACTTACATTGGCCAATTCAGACTTGATCTTTTCATTGTCCGCGTTTAACTCCTTTATTTCTTCATTCTTTAAGCTGACCTGGGACATAGGTATTGACAAGTCATCCGTAGAAAATTCATTCAATGGTTTATCAATATTTACAATGGACAGGTCCTTGTCAATAGGAATCTAACTCATCAACTCTTCCATGATTTCATTTTCCTCATTTTGGTCCCTTTTTAGCAAGGCAATTTGAGATATCAGTTCACTCCATTCGGCTTCCCATCTGTCATTCTCCTCTTGTAACTCAACAGCTTTTTCTTTATGTTCCATCATCTCCTACTGCATCTTGTCTTTCTCTTCTTGCAGTTCCAATAATTTGGATGATTGAACATGTTGTGAGCCTGGGATCTTCAATCTTTTCTTCAAAACTTGGAGATCATTGTCCTTTTCTTCCAACATTCTTCTGACAGCTTGGGTGTTATCTCTTTCATTTCCTGAACTGATAATATCTGCTTGTAGCTTTTTAATCTGAATGGTATTGGCCTTATTTTCAACTCTTTCATGTTTCAATTGAATCTCTAACTTATCTACCAAAATTTGTAGTTTATTTATTCTCATCATAGCTTGTAACAGATATGAATAAATAATATCACTTGTTTGCTTATGGAGCTGTATCTTGTCAGGTACACTAATCTTTTCCAATCTTAGTTCTATTTTTGCCACTTTCTTGTCACTCACCATGGCCAATTTGAAGGTATTTATTTATGTATCTCGGGCAGAAATCAAGTAGGTTTTTGGATTGCTTAAATTCCTTACCCGTGGGAGCAAATTTCTTGTCTCTTCCAGAGAATGCTTTCTTTTCTCCATGTAACTAGCCTTAAGCTCTTCCTTGGATTTGAAAATTGAGCTTGGTTCTAAACTATCTACACTCTTAAAAGAAAATTGATTTAATTATACAGATTTCGTTGGGACTAAAGAAACTCTTTTGAAATCATCAGAAACCTCTTCACTTGAGACTCCACCAACTTGTAACAATTTTGCCTTTTTGTGTGACCCATCTTCATCTACTTCCATGCTTTCAATTTCATACAGGCTCCTCTTAATCAAAACATTAGGACCTTTTGACACTTGTGATACTGTAACTAGTAAAGTACTTGCATTTCCACCGGACCCTTGAATTTCCATAAACTACAACAAATTTGTTGTTTCATTCAATCCTTCAATAAATTGGTGTTCAAACGGTTTGTTTTTGTTGGTCTTCTTTCTTAGGGAAATTATGTGGTGAGGGTCATAATTTGCCTTCGGCTCTTTTTGAAATTCCATATTCTCCAATAAATTTTCAATAAACACTAAGGCACCCTTATTTTTTAAAATAAAAGAGC
The DNA here is from genome assembly GCA_001517045.1 of Pseudotsuga menziesii. Lineage (NCBI taxonomy): Eukaryota > Viridiplantae > Streptophyta > Pinopsida > Pinales > Pinaceae > Pseudotsuga > Pseudotsuga menziesii. The sequence continues at coordinate 115,404 of LPNX010444731.1, forward strand.
CAACCTTGAGGGGAAATTTGATATTTGAAGACTTTTTAAAGGCTCCAAAATGTTCTTCTTCGTAATGCAACCTTTGCCTCATGAATTCTAGTGCAAAAACTCTAGGATTGAGGAAAGCAAATAACTTATATGGTTCCCCAGTGAATCCATATATCCTCAAAACAGTACAATCTTTATGTAGGAACCAGTCTCCGACTCGATCCTCAGGCGAGGACTGCATCAGGCATTTCATATCTTCTAAAACATCGGGCAGCGTTTCATCGAACAACATTTTATATATCTCTAACATGATTGAATTAGCAAACTCAAACATGCTGATCTGCTTGGGAAAATTAGAAGAGAAGATGGTACTCAAAAACTATAATTCAGTGACATTTGAACACAACAACATGTTCAATAGGTAAGTTTGAAATTTAAAGAACCGGACTTTCAGGAATTCACTTAACTGAAGGTGTATTGTTTTTGCCAAGTACTCATCTAGACTAAATACAAGAACCGATTGAGACTCTGAACCAAATGAACTCATTTTTAACAAAAAACCAAGGATGACTTCAGTTACGCGACAATCATCGTCAAGACCCAAAATTTGATAAACCAGGGATACCACTAATTGAACTTCATTTTTGAAAATATGAACATGGTAAGGTAGGAAAAGGCCATCTAATGATTGAACCTCTTTCAAAATACTGGACATAAATTTTCAACGGACTTTAGAGATACAACTTTTTTACAATTCAGCAAGAATAGACTCATTTACAGGTTCACAGTTGTCAGGGTAACTGTCGGGCATGTTTAAATTTTTGCGGACAACTTTGGCATTGATTTTACAGAGTATTCGAGAAGTCGACCGACTCACAATGACTCTTTGACAAGGGGAATAATTTACCGCACACCACTCTGTGAATTCTGGAAAATGCAAGGTTTGTTCGAGAGCAAAATAATACAAAAGGGATTTATAGACATTCAAGACATCATTTCCTTGTGAATTGTAGGGCCATAACCGTTCTTTACTGACTGACATGCTTCCTATAGACAGAAAAGGGTCACACACGCCTCTGTCTCTATCAACTAAATAATCTTCCCTGTCATCTATAATTCGACCAGACCCTTGCAATTCCTTCTCTTGGTCCATAACTCAATTGATAATGGCAATTAGATGGATGAATTATGGGCATTTAAGCCTTACCTATTTACCATGGCTCAAAATTGACAGTCGAAGGTTGATGAATCCGCATGTCTTTTTCACTCCTCCAGTGCCAATAAAATAACCATGGAACAAGTCAACTTTCCTTTGACGGTTTCCTCTAAACTGCTTTTGCCTCCGGATTACACCATGATTGGCCACGTGGACAGTGGTTTATATTCCGCAAGAGCCCTTTACCTTTATTTTCCGCGCACCTTCCCACTCTGGATCTATCTGTGACCATTGATCGATTTCACCTTTATTTCTCCGCCGTCAGATTAGGTGGCACGTATCCAATTTCGCTGAGCGTCATGGTCTTATCCATTGTGCAAGTTTCTACTTCGGATTCATCCACAATCATAGATGTGATCTGCCTTTATTTCTCTGCCGTCAGATCAAGTGGCATGCACTCAATTCCACTGGGCTCCGTTGTTTTAACAAGCGCGCGGGTTCACAAAGCGGAGCTTATACAGATTGTAGATCTCATCCGGCTGGATCAACGATCGTTGATCCATATACTACATTAAATGCCTGCATATACTTATCTTCTTCGCATCTTTTAGGGAGCGGATATAATACAGACCATTGATCTTCATCTTTTCACTCCGCACCATCAGATCCTTCGACAAATCATCATTTTTCACCTTTTACCATGCTTTCATACTATAAAATTTTAACCAAAGTTTTGACAAGTGACCATTATTTTCTTTCCACCATGGTCTCTTTGCTCCCCTACTAAATAATGGTGTTAACAATAATCATAAGCAACTTTTGATCTTCCAATCAGAAAACATCATCATCATCATATTCTGATATTTCGATTAGAGAAACATCATCATTATCATATTCTGATCTTTCGATCAGAGAACATCATAATCATCATATTCTGATCTTTTAATTAGAGAACATCATCATCATAAGCAACTTCTAATCTGTCGATTAGAGAACATCATCATCAGCAGCAACATCTGATCTTTCGATCAGTATGTCATCATCATCATCATCAGCTACAACCTGCAATCCACAACTCAAGGACAAAAATTATTTTGATCACTTTTGGACTTAAAGTCCAAGGATGATACAATCCCACCACATTCTCGACAACCGAAGTTATCGGATTGATTACAGGAGGATCAGTCCCTATCACTTTAGGACTAAGTCCAAGGACGATGCAATCCTACCACATTCTCGAGGACCGAAGCCACTAGATTGATTACGAGAGAATCAGTCCCTATCACTTTAGGACTATGTCCAAGGATGATGCAATCCTACTACATTCTCGAGGACCGAAGCCACCGGATTGATTACAGGAGAATTAGTCCCTATCAATTTAGGACTATGTCCAAGGATGCTGCAATCCTACCACATTCTCGAGGACCGAAGCCACTGGATTGATTATGGGAGAATCAGTCCCTATCACTTTAGGACTATGTCCAAGGATGATGTAATCCTACCACATTCTTGAGGACCGAAGCCACTGGATTGATTACGGGAGAATCAGTCCCTATCACTTTAGGACGATGTCTAAGGATGATGCAATCCTACCACATTCTCGAGGACCGAGGTCACTGGATCTATTATGGATAGATGTTTTGGGATGATACAATCCATCTTCATTCTCAAAGACGGAGGTCTCTGGATCACTTTAGGGAAAGTGCCCAGGGATGATGCAATCCCACCATGTTCTCGAGGACCAAGGTCACCGGATCTATTGTGGACAGATGTCCCGGGATGATACAATCCCTCTTCATTCTCAAGGACTGAGGTCTCTGGATCACTTTAGGGAAAATTCCCAGGGACGATACAATCCCATTGCAACATCACTACTCCCCCTTTCGAGGAAGGTCTTTCTGAACAACACCAAGCTTGTCTCGAAAGTGTTCGAACTCTACTCGAGGCAGAGGCTTCATCAGTACATAATCATCCAAACCATCATCATATACATCTTCAGTATGTGAATACTGAAAGCATCATCATCTATATCTTTAGTATATAAATACTGAAAGCATCATCATCTCTATATTTAGTATAGAAATACTGAATCACCATCATCTGCATCTTATCTTGTATGTAGAAACACCGGATTTCTATGTATTACGTCAGAACACAGGGTTCTTTGTCATCACAACTATGGTTATCACATAGAATAATTGTAGTATCTATCTTCAGGTCAAAGAGAACTGATATCAGCTTCTGAAACCATATGGCTTCACAACTTAGTAGAGCAATCTGCTATGTATTCTGCTTCAACCGTGCTAAGAGAAACATTGGACTGTTTCCTGCTAAACCATGAACTCATAGAATACCTCAAACAAAATCATCTACCTGATGTGCTTTTCCTGTCTGAGATACTTCCATCCCAATCTGCATCTGTGTAGCCATACAATCTATACTCATGGCTACCATCATAGTATAGACCAAAGTCTATAGTCCCTTTCAGATATCTCATCACATGTTTTGCAGCTACTAGGTGAACCCGTCTTAGTTGAAAAAGATATTAACTTAAGGTGTTTACAACAAAACAAATGTCTGGTATGGTATTTGTCAAGTACATCAATGACCCAATGATCTGTCTGTAGTGAGTCACAACCACTAACTCTGATGAGTCATTAGCTAACAGCTTTAGGTTGGAGTCCATGGGTGTGGCCATGGCTTTGCATTCCAACATATTGAATCTCTTCAATATCTCTACCGCATACTTTCCCTAGTTGAGAAAGATTCATTTTGAACTTTGCCATACTTCCAAACCTATGAAATAATGCATTAACCCAAGGTCTTTCATCTCAAATTCTTTTGCCAGTATCTTCTTTCTTTCCATGATCTATTTCTCAATTTGTGTCAAGAATAAGTCATCCACATATAATAACAGGATGACAGGTTCATCTTCTACAACCTTGTAGTAAAGGTTAGGATCGACTTTACTCTTGGCAAGGCCCATGCTCATCAGGAAACTATCTATTCTTTCATACCAAGCTCTAGGAGCTTGCTTCAGGCCATAGAGGGCCTTCTTCAACTTGCATATGTGAGTCCATCTATCTTCAACTTCAAATCCTTGTGACTATTCAATGTAAAACTCTTCCTCAATCATTCCATTAAGGAAGGCTTGTATTTACTTCATCATGGAAGAAACTACCATGATAGTTCTAAAGGATGTGTACCTTACTTCCTGGAGTAAGTGTCTCTTCAGAATTAATTCCCTCTTTCTGATAGAAACCTCTAGCCACAAGTATTTCCTTACTTCTATCATCAACATATTTTATCTTGCAAATCCATTTGGAAGATACCACATTCTTGCTTTCTGGTTTGAGTACTATATCCAAACATTATTCCGGTATTATTTCATCATAACATCTTCCATGAGTTCGTCTTGTTAGGTCATCAAAATATCCTAGTCTTCTGCATTCAACCTTGAAGGTTGGAACCCACTTTACTCTTGGTAAAGTCTCAATCCATCATGAAGCTATCCATCATGTCGTACCATGTCGAACTCAAATATCTTCTGTAGTCACTCCCCCTAAAGTGGAGTATCATCTTCCCTCTTTATTATGTACAGGTGGTTCTATGCTTGATATATACTGGTCAATAGAGTATGTCATGCCATAGTCTATTCTTTCTAAGGCAAATCATGAACCTTGCTTTGTACACTTTTTCTTGTGGATCCATATGGAGGATCCTATGTACTTCCCTTTATGTCTTGAAATCATATCATATATGTCATTCCCCATGATCAACTGTTATTCTTTGATCATAGCTTCCTTCATATCATTCTTTTCTTCATCTTGAGTTATCTCTCATACCCATGGTGGTCTTCATCCTTTGAGGTGGATCTACCACTCTCTGAATCTCTTTCTTTCGTCATGGTGTCTCTAACCCTAGGAGCTTTGGATTTTATTGCAGTGAATATTGAATTGTCATCACTTGTTCTTCAGAACAAGTCTCATTCTTCTTGTAGGAGGTTGTACAGGACCTTCCCTACAATTCAAATGCACCAGCCGCATGGTTAGAACTATTTCATAAAACATATGCATAACGAAAAATTCTTATGCATCATGCATTTGTTTAGCCAATACAACATTCATCCATATCTCACATAAACTTTCTAGATGCCTTCCATCTCTATCATGACATTATTGAGATTGTGCACTAATCGAATATGTCATCAAGGTGGCTTCATTCTAGATAAGTAGCAATGGAGAGCACCATGAGCTACTTACCCATCACATCCATATTAGTAGTATACATTCATTAATGCAAACAATCTATCATGCATAACACATCAACTGAATATAATCAAATGTATAACAAAACAATATCATGAAGTGACAATTGAATACTTATATTTTATTTGTTTCGTGGGTAAAATCCATATTGATCATTCTACTTCATCATCTTCTTCATTCATGACATCATCATTTCTTATTTAAATGATAAGATGGATAAGTGGTTCTTTAAGAATTGAGTTCTTCACATTCCTCATCGCTTGAGGGATCTTCTTTGAATGGTGAGAGCTTGATCTTCAATTCCTCCCATCTTCTTCTTCTCTTCTTATGAGTCGAGCTTCTTTTTCTTCCCAAAGTCAACTGAAAGTAATCACTTCCTTCTGGCATACATTCTTTGCATGAATGAATCCCATGATCCTGGGAGACCATTCAAGGTGGCTATCACCATTTCTGCATTATCCGCTTCTTCTTCTACTACTTCAAGATGTTTTGCATTCTGGATCTTCACATTCTTCTTAAATCCATCTTTTGATCTATGTTCTTATCTTCAAATATCTTGATCAAGGAATCAAACATCTTCGGTGTCTTTACGGACGACACTAGTGGTACAAGTTGATCCGTGATTGAATCAATAATGATCTTCTTGGCCTTGATCAAGTTCTTCTTGTGTAAGGCTTTGAGCCTCATCTCCGTATGGAACTGGGGCCTCTCTACTCATGTAGGTGTCCAATTCATTTTGTTTAGAGAGATCAAATACTTCCTTGATTGGAATTTGTCAACTTCACCAAGCTTATCAACAAGCTGATGTGATATATCACTTTGAAATGAGAACCTCAAATTCAAATAGTAAAAGATTAGATCTTACCGATTTGAGGTGTCCGTCCTGCTTTCGGAGCTGGCTGATCTAGGGTTTGTCAGAGAAACCTTAATTTTCAAAACTTGGAATATTTTAGATCTGATTGAATAGAAATATAGATCTCTTCAAATGGAGCTGTCCAATGTACTCCTTTTCTGAAAATAGTGGAGGAAAGATCTCGGAATAGGAAGCCCTAGTTTTCCAATTTCTTCTGTAGAAATGCCTATCACTACTTCTATTATATCTCTGAAATTACAGCTCCTATGTGTCTAAAAGTTTTCATTGAGGTAAAATAGCATGTCCTTGATCCAAAACCAAAAGTTTCATCAGAATTTGTTTCACCAATTGGGATTTATGATCATTTTACCAAGGTGACCTGTTTCAGGACTATTCTGAATAGTGAAGTTGTACAACCTACAACGTGTTACTATTTCATCTTCTGGTTCTGAAATTAGGACCATAGAAATTAAAGTCCATTCTATTTCTGGAACATATTTAGGAATTTAATTTGTACCTTTGTATCCCACGCTATAGAAATTTTACCCAGGTGTCTTGTTTAGGGATGAATTCTAGAGGAGGCTGGAACCCTAACTGTGATGGATCATATCTCCCAGAATGTAGTGAGTCTGAGGCTGAATTTTGGATAAAATGTATATCAAGATTTTTTCTTCGGCCTCCAAAATTTTCAGCTCCTGATCCTTCGCCAATCTTGGTATATAGAGAATGTACCAAATCGTAGCATTTTTAGTATTTAGGGTTTTTCTAGCTCGGGGTCAAACTAGGGTTTGACTTTCCTGGAGTTTCACCCAACCAAAAATCTTGATCCAGGTCTCTAAAATTCGATTTTGATGAGGAGAGAAATCCTATGCTAGGCTCACTCAAAAATTCCTCTTCAGTAAGAAGCCCTAATTTCCCGCACCGAAAACTGAAAATGCTCGGAATCGAATTTTGCTTCGACAAAAAGATGCACCCTTCAATGGAGAGTCAGCCTAGCCTTATTTTGCTGATTGATTGTGGAGAGAGAACCAAAAATTAAGAATCCCTAGCTTCTATAGCTTGTGAAAGCTATCCTCTTCAGGTTAGCTCTGATACCATGTTGAATTTTCATATGCTTAGCTAAGACATCAGTATATCATTTCATTTTTCATAACAAAAGCATACAAACATGATCACTGAAAGAAACAATATCACAAGAAAAACACAGATTTATCCTGGGAAAACCTTAAAGCGAAAAACCCAGCAAAATCTTCCTCAATCTAGATGCCCCAAAAAGGTAAAAAGTTAAAACCAACAAGGAGATCAAAAACCTGATCCTCCTCCTTCTCCAACTACTTCTCTCCTCCACAAGTGCGCTACTCAAGTGAGAGTGTGTGTTACAAATGAGGAGCAGTACACCTCTATTTATATTCATCCATTCACTTAAGTTAACTCATCTGTCATGTAGGCTCGATTTAATCATGTAGGCCTGAGTTACACATGTAGGCTCAAGTAACCACACTGGGGTGCTAATGACCCACCTTTACAATTAGAGGGGACTGCCTCATGACTCTTATTAGTTCTTCTGATTAGGAGCATCGAGGTACAAAGTAATACAAGTGGTTATCCCGGTAAGACCATCGGGGACCAAAAAGAAATACATATAGAATATTCTTCAAAGTTACAATATTTCAATAGGGTTGCCTATATCAATAGTCGCGTACACCTTAGTTTGACCTTAAAAAATATAAAATGCGATTAATTGAGAATAGTTGGGCCCTAATCCTTAACTATCCCAATTGTTTCAACCACCCCAACCTTCGAAATCACTCTATTTCCCAAAGTATAACTAGAGGCCTTGGGGAGGGTATTAATCAATCAATATTGGAGAGAAAATTTTTGTTGGTGGTGTATCTTCAAAAGTCTTGGAGCAGCAGAACTCAGATTCCTTTGGTTGCATAGGAGTCCTTGTCTCAGAAGCTGGGTTGTACTCTTATCTCATTCACTGATTTTTAATAAAGAGAATTCTTCTTCCAAGATTGTGTTGAGTCTATTTTATGTATTATGGTTAATGAATGTATTTGATTATATATTTGATATATCCTATATATAAACTCTTATATATACATGCATGAGATATTACTTGGAGAATTTTCTCTTTACAGGTGAAAGAGGTGCATCCGTGGAAGCTTTGGAGAGAACAGGAGCAGGAGAAGATCAAGCTTGGATCAATCATTGGTAATCGGGTAAGTCAAGACTTTCTTCCTATTCCCTTCCCATTCTCTGGTAAAGATGATTGTCTGCAAGGTTAGTAGTAATTTGGTAACCCTAGACCCTAGGTTACAAGGGTGCTTAATCCTGAACAACAGAACTGGTGACTCCAGTGTGCATTAGTCTTGTAGATACTTGCCCAGTATTTGATCTGATTTAGTGTATGGTTTTATATCTTGGCTTTGATTTGCAGTAGTGTTTTAGAGACCTCTATTATTTTTTATTTTTGAAATTTTTTTGTTGTGTACGCTAGTTGTTGTGCTACACAGTCGTGTACAACAACTTGTATACGTGGGTTGCTCCATTGGACAGCCGCGTACAGTACACGGGATGCTCTATTAGATAGTCACATACATCTTTTAGCAGCATTTGTTTTTGGGTAGGGTTGCTTGTCCCTGTCTTATTTGGATTTTTCTCTTCTTTGGGGTCTTCTATTGCTGGCATCTTGCTATAGGTCTGAAAATACTATACACCATACTTTGTGCGTTTTCAGTAAGCCTTGAGTTTTTGTTGTTTGAGTCTTCTTTCACTTAGCAATTTGAAGTGGATTATCCTTTTTGGGTGATAGGTTTAGTGCTATGTATCTAAATTAGTGATCAGGATTTTAAATACCTTGTACTCTATACTACTTTCAAGTAGTTTTAATTTGTCACTTTCCTTTTAGTGATTTCACTGGATTTTATTCATTATTTTTTCCAAGCTAGGTGTTTGCCAAGTCTCATCCTTAGGTGGTTGAATTTGGTTCTTACAAGTCTGCTATAATTCATATTGCTTGCTTTATGGTCTGATTATTCAAGCATAATCAAGAGATTTGGCATTTAGGTGCATAGTAATTTTTGAAGAGTTTGAAAAGTGAAGAAAAAACATTGGAAATATTTGCATTTTAATTACATATTGTAGTTTTATTTTTAGTATTTTCGAATAAAATCTCAAAAATTACAAAAAATAAGTCTTAATCTTCTCATACTTAGTTGTAATTTCAATAGTTCATATCTACAAAAAGAAAAAGAAGCTTGATTTAAGTAGTTATAATTTGTTTCGGAATTCATTTCATACACCTTCTTACTTTTCTTATCGAATCTATAATATCATATTCATTCACGCCACTTACCCTCTGACTAAGAACAACCCTTAAAATGAATGCTATAATTTAAAATTTTATTAGTAAGTTTTGTTTTATAGGGTCATACACCTACTAGCTTAGGCTAGACTTGTGGGATAGGAAGTGTAAAGTCCCCACAAGTACTTAAATTCAAACATAGTTGACCAATTGATAGGTAAATCCATCTCTGTGTTGATAGTATCTTGGAAGCTCCTCTCAAACGGGAGTTAAGCACAAGGCCACGTGGAGATTTGGACTAAAAAGATAACCCTCTGATTCCTTGTCAAAATGTAGACCAAGGTTTTTGTACATCTAGGGATTTTGTCCTAGACATAGTTTCGGGCTTTGCTACCCTACCCATCCGTACGAATCAGGCTTGCGACTGTCCCCACAGACTATTAATATAGTTAAGGTATCATTTAGTCTCTTGAACATCTAGGGTTTACACATAGGTAAACCAAAAGGCTATTTCTGGTTCACCTTGGACAGGATTGGAAGGTAGCCCTTGTTGAATGTGTAGGAGGGGGGTTGTGATTCCTCAGCTTGTGCTTAAGAACCTCTTCAAGGATTCCAAGAAACTATCTCTCATATTTCTTTGGGAAAGCATATCTTATGCCCCTTATTATTGTTGAGACTTTAGGAAATTTTGTAGTGATTTATCTATGGTTTCTTTGTGTTTAGCTGAACTTAGGGTGTGAAGACTTAAATTTACAATTGTGAAGGACCAATTTATCGAAAGGTCATGAAGGTTGTAAAACCTTCCTCTGATTATCACATTGGAACCTCCACCCCCCCCTCAAAGGTGAAGATTAGACACAGACGGTTCTTTCGAACCGATAGGAGTTAGTGAAGTTCTGGGTGAACCAAAACTTAGGACAGACTATTTTGATTTAACTATAGTTGAGATATAAGACTTGCAGGCTAATGAGTTTACAAGGAACTTTAATTCACCTCTAACTAACTTAAACGATCCTGTGATCCTTCAGGTTCGTCCTTTCAATTCACCCATGATTGGTGTCCCTATGGGTAGACTAATGTCTATTATAGGATAAAGTTCTTCTACTTCCACCTCAGCCACTCCGGCTAAAGGGGTGCCACCTCCCCTGGTAGGTGCCCCTAGAACAATTATACCCACTACACCTTTAATTCCAGTTAGCCAGGTGGTTCAACCATTGGCTCACACAAGTTTAGGAGGTACTTCTGGTGGTATGGTCACTAGGATTCCTAGTGTACCTTTATTTCCTACTTCCTTCGTACACACTGCTTATAGTGGTCCTATAGGATCCTCGTCATTTGTCGAGGGTTTTCCTTGGAATGGGGGGCACATTCCCCCATCCACTCCATATGTAGGTCCAAAACCCGCATATGTAGGGGTGCAATTCATAAACCCTAATCCTTATGGTCAAGGTTTTCAATCTCTGGTTTCAGATCCTTTCACGAGCTCTCCTTTCTCACTTTTCAGTGTAGGGATACCTACTCTTGTGTTCCAAACCCTAGCTTCGACTAGGGAAGCTAGAACCTCATACACTACACTGCACATAAATAATCCACTGGCTTATGGATGGAATCCTTTCCAAAGCAGCCCAACCACTTCACAACCAGAAGTAGGGGGTAACCCTAATTTCACATATGGGAACATGGGGGCAAGTCCCTCTAATCCCCAAGATGGTACTTTTAATGCTTTGGTTAGACCCAAGATCCCTTTCTTGGCAATGTTAAATTTTTCAGATTTGTCGAAACTAATGAATGACCCAGTGAGACATAACTCCTCCTAGCCACCCATTCATACCAAGTTGCCCTCGGATATCCCAAAATTCAAAGGCAAAGTTGGTGATGATCAAGGAAATCATGTCACCACTTTCCATTTGTGGTGCTCTTCCAACTCACTGAATGACGATACATTTCGGTTGAGGTTGTTCTAAAGAACTCTAACCAGTACTGCAACAAAATGGTACATTGAATTTCCTTATGCTATGTTTGATATTTTTTGGGACTTGGATAATGTATTCCGTAGTCACTTCCAACTTCCTTTCCGATATGATTTCATGACAGACTTGTTGTCTACCTTTTGGCAGGACAAGGCCACTCATATTTTGGATCACATCTAAGAGTGGAGAAGAAAGAAGAGCCTTATCAAAACCACTATTCCTCCTGATTTTTTTACTAGAATGGTTCCTTAAATACCTATTGTGATATATATCTAAGGATGTATCTACTTCAGGAGTGACCAATGAGGAAGAGGCTTTCCTCAGGGCCCAACATCTAGATTTGTTATATTCTTAGTTTGGGATTTTATATGAGATCATATTTGATGCACCGAGGATAATGCATAATGTAGAGAAACCTAAGCCCGGACCCCATCCTGATGGTGTGGTTGGTTCTGTGAAATCTCCCACTGTAGAGTCTTTAGCTAAACAGCTCCATGAGTTGTCTATCAAAAATTCTATGGTGGAGGCAGCAAAGAATTCCCCCTCACCTAGAATGAAAATGTTTTTGCACAATCCTCTTAGAAGGAAATTGGTAGCCCAGTGGGAATAAGAAGAAAGGAAAAAAGGGTGAGGGAAACCAAAACAAGCAAAAACCCACAAAAAATGCCAATGGGGGAAAAAAATAAAAGAAGAAGGTGAAATTCCCATGTATGTTGTGCCATGAAGATCACCTAACCCATCAATTTCCCCTTATGGAACAAGCTCAGAAGCTGTTAAAAGGTCAACAACCGACTGTCCTGAAGGATCCTTTTCCCCAAGGACAAAATTCTGCCTCAACTTCAAATGCAGTAGGGGGCACTCCAAATGCTCCTGACCCTAATTATATCAACATCATTTGATCCCAGACTTTTCTCTAGACTAGGAACAAGAACTATGAAACAGAGGCTTCAGATAAGGGTAAGTCAATAGGTGAAACTTCCAACCCTCTCATGATTGAGAAACCTATCGAACAGATGCCCAAGATAGAGAAAGGTGTATTTAAGAAAAATTTGCACAATCCCAATGCTAGGGCTATAGCAAACTACTCCATAGTTGAAGATTTATCTCAGAATCCTTGTGTGATGTCAGCTTTAGAGGTGTTAAAGAGTTTTCCTGCTGAGCGAGATACACTCTTAGCAGCCTTAGGTAATATGGACTCATCAACCCTCATGAGGAAGTTTAATTTGTCTGATTTCAAAATTTGCCTACCATATCGTGTAGCCTTTTCGATAGATGTCATCCATGGTGGAAAAACCATTGGAAGGGCAGTTGTCGATGAGGGTGCTTCTACATGTGTCTATCCATGTATTACTGGAAAGTGCCTAGATCTCTAGAGATGGTTCCATCAAACACCATACTTACTACTTTCGACGGAAGATCATTCCATCCACATCGTATCCTACCGACTTTTGAAATTAAGTTGGCAGGGAAAGCAGTGTTTGTTGAGGTAGAGGTGATTGATGCACCTTTGGATTATAAATTTCTCTTGGGGAGAAGTTGGACTTATGCCATGTTAGCTATTGCATCAGTTGTATTTCGGGTAGTAGTGTTTCCACACGAAGGGAAGTTGGTTATTGTAGACCAAATCAGTTTTACTCGACAAGGCCGCATGGAAACTAATGAGTCCACCATACCATTGGTTGATCAAGTTAAACCTGCTTCAGAGAGCTTAGGGGTTGGACTATATGCATCATTGATGGGCACATTTGATATTCCATCTACGATTAATTATCTAGGTTTTACTAGTGTAGGGAAGTCTATAGCAACGATTGTTGATAGAATGGATCCTTGGGTTCTTCCTTCCCACAATGAAACTGAAGTGCCCTTATCGATAGCAGAAGAAGCTTATCAAGCTATCGTTCATACCACTGTTGATCCCATTCCAGTCCCTCTCACAGTCTCAGAGGAGCCGAAAGAAGTTTATCTACTCCTCTTAGGAAGTGAACTATTCGCATTCTAGATACTACTTAGATATGGTTTTTCCTTCCGATGAATCAATTCTAGAATCCATGTGGAGATAAGATAAGATCTGCGAATATCTTCACCATCGATCCTATTTTCTTCCAAAGTTAAGCAGGATCGAGAACCAAGAGTTCCATATGAGACTGATAGGTGATGTTGATACACCTATTAATCCCTTAACAAGGGAAGGAATACTTGCTGAGGGGAATATGGCAAACATTTCTGCTACCATTCCTATCAACATCTCTGCAAACCCAAACATTGTGGAAAATGTACACATCAGCACAAATTGCTCTCTGGAGGAGATTGCATTCTCTACAACCTTGTTTAAGGAATTTCGCGATCTATTTGCCTGGTCATATGAGGAGTTTCCAGGAATAGATCCATCAATAGTCAAGCATGAAATCCAAACTTACCTTGATGCTGGACCCAATTGACAAAATTTGAGACCTGCCAATCCGCATAAAGAGACAGTTGTTAAGGTTGAAGTTGAGAAAATGCTGAAATCTGATTTCATTTACCTGATAGCTTTGACAGAATGGGTATCCAACCCCATTTCTGTCAACAAAAATCAAGGGACTATATGTGTTTTTACTGACTTTCGGGATCTAAACAAAGCCTATCCTAAGGATAACTACCCCATGCCATTCATAGATCAAATCATTGATGCCTGTGCAGGGAGTGAAGTCTTTTTGTTTATGGATCATTTGTCCAGGTATAATCAAATCAAAATTAAACTAGAAGACCAAAATAAAACAAATTGCATCTATCCTTAGGGTACCTTCACGTACAAGAAAATGCCCTTTGGATTGAAGAATGCAAGGGAAACCTTTCAGTGAGCAATGAATTTTTCCTTTCACGACATTAAAGCCATTGTTGAACCCTACCTTGATGATCTACCAGGACATTCTCATAAGAGGATCCATCACCTAGATCACTTGCATTTTAGTTTTGAACGATGCAGATACTACAAAATTTTCTTGAATCCCCACAAGTGCAATTTCTATGTTGAGTCAGGGAGATGGATCAGATTCATTGTTTCCAGCAAAGGAAGTCAGGTGGATCCTTTCAAAATTGAGGCCATCTTAAATTTTCCTCCTCCTCATTCTATCAGGAAGCTTCAAATCCTTCAAGGGAAGTCCAACTTCCTTCGATGTTTTATTGTAAATTATGCCAATATTAATAAAGGTTTCATGTGCCTATTGAAGAAGGACACCCCATTTGTATGGGATGAAATCGCACAACTTATATTCGAGGCATTAAATAAAGCTTTGTTGTCGGCACCATTATTGCGCTCGTCATATTACTCTCGTGATTTTATGTTATATCTAGCCGCATCGATGTCAACTATAGGGGTAGTACTAGTCGAGGAGGACGATAAGCTCCAAGATAATGTCATCTACTATCTCAGCTGTGCTTTAGACATCTGTAAACTTAGGTATTCCCATGTCAAGAATTTGGCCTTGGCAGCTGTGTATGCTATTTAGAGGTTACGTCACTACATCTTACTAAGGACCACAATGGTAGTGGCGGAGTTAATCCCTTCCAATATGTTTTGTACTAATGGATAGTTGGAGGAAAATTCAATAAATGGATATTCATTCTTCAGGATTTTGACTTAGTTTTCCAATCCGCCAAATCTAAGAAATCCTTAGTTTTTGCTGAGCTCAATGCATAATTTTCGGTAGAGGAAGATGTAGCCATTGAAGAAAATTCATTCCTAGATGAGGATATCTTTTTGATCTCCACCTCTAACCCTTGGTATGGAGATATGCTTGTCTATCTCCAAAATTTGATGTACCCTGCATCCTTCTCACAGGAATAACAACGCAAACTACGAGTACATGCCAAAAACTACCTCATTATTGGAGATACCTTATATCATAGGGTGGTAGATTCTATTTTGCGTCGATGTATTACCCAAGAAGAACCAGAGACTGTCCTAAATGATGCCCATATTGGAACGTGTGGAGGTCATTTATATGGATCAGCAACGACCTAATGGATATTACGTGCTGATCATTTCTAGCGCATGATATTTAAAGATAATGTGGAATCCATGAAGCACTGTCATCCTTATCAGCTTTACACCAAAAATATGTGGTTGCATCCTGCTCTGTTATTTCCTATCATCTCACTGGGTCCCTTCATGAAATGGGGGATAGATTACGTGACGTGTAACCTAGTATTGGCTAGGGGGCACAAACATATCATTATCGCTATATATTATGTCATGAAGTGGGAAGAGGAAATGCCCACCTATCACAAAAGGTAGGCATTATCGCATGGTTCGGTATCCCTAAAGAGATTGTCATTGACCATGGCAGTCACTTCCAAAATGGTATGATGACTAAATTGAACACTATGCTAGGGTTTAGACAAGAGAATTCATCTTCTTTCTACCCTCAAGCAAATGGTCAGGTCAAGGCTGTAATTAAAACCTTGAAGACTATTCTCAGGTGCACTATTAATGCAGCCCATTCCAATTGGCACATCATGTTGTATCATGCACTTTGTGCATATTGGACCAATGTGAAAACTGCTATAGGGTTCTCTCCTTTCCAACTCATTCACGGAATGGAAGCAGCCACCCTGGTTGAATGCAAAATCCCGTCCATAAAGATTGTTATTCATGTGTTACCTGATACTACTGGGTTGGAAGAATGTTTATTACATTTAGAATGTATAGATTAGTAGCGTAGAGATGTGTTGACAACAAATGAGGCTCATAAAAATAGGGTAAAAAACCAATAAGATAAATCTGTCAAACCTCAGATTTTTTCTGAAGGGGATATTGTCTTGCTCTGGGATCAAGACAAAGAACCCCTGAGGGCACGGAAATTCAGGTCTATCTAGTTCGTACCTTATGTTGCGTCAAAAATGTTTAATAAAGGTGCATATGAATTAATATATTTCAAGGGAAATAAGCTTCCTGAGCCTAGAAATGGGATCTACTTGAAAAAGTACTATGCTTAGGCTTAGCGCTTTTTCTTGTATTTTTATTGTATGTATTTTATGTACAATAGTTCATCAGTTTGTGTTCTTATGTAATCTATTGGTTGTTACAAATTTCTTCTGAGTAGTTTGTAGGTTTCGTAGATGGCGCTAGTCACCACACTTGTAACCTGGCTTCAGCCGCATGGGTCATCTACTCACCCTCACCACATCTAGTTGACTCTGGAGGTACTTGCCTAGGTCTTGCTACCAATAATGTGACTGAATACAGGGCTATCATTGAGCTTTTATGGGATGCTTTGTCACGTGGTATCACTCAGCTAGAATTCAAACTTGACTCTCAACTGGTGGTTTCCTAGCTCAATCGATCTTATCAGGTGCGGAGCCCTATTTTATTACGTCAGTTTATGCAAGTTAGGTTTTTGGAAAGAAAATTTGAGTTTAATACATTCAATCATATTCCAAGAAATCAAAATTCATTAACTGATACATATGCTAATTATATCTTGGATTAGCACTTAACACATTTTGCATAAAAACATACAATAGATACATTACAAAACAAATGTAAATAAAACTGACAATATATATATATGTGTGTGTGTGTGTGTGTGTGTGTGTGTGTGTGTGTGTGTGAATATTTTTCCATATAGATAGGTTGAATTTTTTATCCTTAGATCTAGTCATAACTGTATAATATACAAATAAATATACAAAAAATGGATCGAAGTCCATAAAATGCTCCTAGGTCTAGGCTTGACGACCCCGGTCATCATGTCCACCCTGCTCATTTGGACCACCCTGGTCCCCCTGATCATCCTGATCACCCTACTCTTGGGCTTCTTCAGCTTCCTCAGCTGCAGCAGCCTCAGCTGCAGCAGCCTCAATGGCATCGATATACACAATTACTCCTCTAGCTACGTGCCTCATCAGGCATATCCAAACAGGTGGTATACCAACCACTAGCCCTGCATAATGATAGGGATATGCTAAATACATAAAGTAGGTATTTTTTGGGTAATCCTGGCTAGCTTTCCCTCAAGAACCCTAATCAAACCATGGTCTTCTCCTACCATAGGATGTGCATACATACATGGATGCCCAGTAGGGTGGACTAGTCCAATATCTATATTTCAACATTTGAAAGGATTAAAAACTCCTATACATATGTATATATCTTTATGACTAAAATTCATAAAAATTTAAAAACTTGAAAACAAAAATACCTGACGCTCCCCATGCTCCTCCAGGAGGGAGGACAAGGTCGGTGTCACCTCAAAAATCTATTCCAGCATATGGAAACTATTCCAGTGTTGGTAGTTGTCTCTCCCACCATAAGTAGAAGTTGTCATCATATACACTTTGAACCTATCCACTACCTTACTCACAGAGGAAGATCTCTCCCCACGTACTCAGTCTAGGCTAACAAGGAGAACGAACTGTTAGTGGTATTGCAGGACTCAAACCCAACACCCTCTCAAAGAAAAAGGCCACTAATATGCTAGAATAACTGAAGTTTTTTCGTCGGACTCTTTTATAGTCAGAGAGTTGCTTCTTCATTACCGGGATTAGTCCTGAACACCAGTCATATAGGGCTCCCTGTAGATAGTACAATGCAAGTCTCATTTGGTTTCAAGTTGCAAGGTGAAGTGATGATAACCCTGCAACCCTCACTATAGTACTCTCCAACAATTGTAATGGCAAGCTACAAATATGAACAATAGGGATGCAGCTACCCCTATTTTGAGTACCAGGCACATAGTATGTATCTTTGTAGTTCTGCACACTTAGAAGGTCACCTCCTCTACCGATACCTTCCAAGTTAACCGGAGCTCCCCATTGTGAAAAACTGGAGATGAAGTACATATATTCCAAGGTAATCTCTAGAAACTCACATTGTCGGTAAAACATACCAAGATCATTATCCCAATAGTTTATCATAAACTCTAGTAGGTGTACATTAGATCGCATAGGTGAGGTACAGAAGAATTTAAGAAACCCACTTTGCCACAAAGCATTTAGCGTGGGGGCATCCCATACAGCTTCTTAGTCCATGTCCTCATGCTCCCTCTCCCTCCACTCAAGCACCATGCTTCATTCTAATAATAATCCATTTATCAAACATTAAATTCATATAAAAAATTTGTTTTTTGGCCCTACATAGATTTTTGCTACCTCGCGCAGTGTACGCGACTGTCCTTTAGACAAGTCATGTATTCTACGTGACTTCCCTTCGGGAAAACCATGTACATAATGTGTGTACGTGACTTTTGATATACCATACCCGCATACATAGTGTGGATATTTTGAGGATAGTGGAAAACATCAAATTTTAGCCAAAAATTGAAATTTTCTTGGATCAAATGAAAGAGCATGGAGTGTAGTTTTACCTAGCACTTGCGGTTTTGAGAATTGTCCACAGAGTTGTCCACAATGAGCAATCAAACGCAAAGGTAAAACTTGTCTATTTTGGGTAAAAAGTCAAATGGTGAGTTTTTTATTTCTATTTTGAACTATTTATATAAATATTATTTTAAAAATGGGTTTTTACCTATAGTTCATATTTTTTATAAAAATCAAACTAATACCATGTCTTTTTCTTCAATGTGACAGGTCTAAGGTCATTTGAAGTTGTTTTTCTCTCATATAGGATAGGATTTCGGTCATTCACATGCATTTTTTCATTCACACCTAATCCATATTAACCCAGCTAGAATTACCACTTTGACCATGGACTATGGTATTTTAACCATTAGTACCTTGTTTATGCCATTGTTCTTCCATGGATAGGACTTTCCTCACATGAGTATCCTCGATTAGAACCCACTTATTGTATTTTGATACTCATGCTACATTTGTCAATAGGTTCAGGGGAGTCTCAGCTATTTTTCACGCCAAATTGAGCCTCATTTTGGTCTCTTTTTACAAGCTATCATTTTGTAAGACTCCCCACCCTTATGGAGTTTCTTTAGGCCCAGGTCTAACTCCTCAAAATTGACTTGACTACCAAGTAAAATTTTCCATTCAGGCTCATTAAGAATATGTGAATGGGCATCCACATGGGTGGCATGCTATCTCTTTCTCGAACCATGTGGAATAATACGAGAAATGATCACTCTGTTTTCTACGGAATTGAGAAGACTATTCTCAGGTATAGTTTATCGCTTTTCTATACCTGAGGGATGAAATTTACAGAAAAAGAACACCGGGTATGAGCTTATTTTTCTCTTTTTTGTGCTCTGGACATAAACATGAAAAATATTCTGAGTGTACTTTATGTCTTTGTCGTGTTCATTAAGCAAAAAGAACAAAACATTGAGTTTATTTTGTAATCCCCATTCCTTGTAGTCAAATGGATCTTTCTAAGTGATCTTGCTTTCCTTCACACTCATAAAACTCAAGCTATATGCTACTCTCGAAGGAGCGTTGGGTAGGTGGTAATTTAAACTTTTTTGGACCTCCCTGACTAAGTATGAAAAAGTTTCACCTTTTCTTCTATGAAAGTTAAGAGAGTTCTTTTGTGGTATGTTTTACACTTTTTCAGCCTCAGGAGACTAAATTGGATGAAAAATGACCCCCCCCTGGAGTCTTCTTCAGAGTTTTCATACTCTCTAAATATGAAAACACCAAGTGAGCATGTACTAGTTCGGCCTCATAAAATCCACGAATCATTGACACTATCAAGCATTATTCCCTCTTCTCTTCAAGCTTGTCAAAAAATGAAGAGAGACTTGAGTTGACTTTATTAGACATGTTAAAATTTAACACGAAAGATAAGGAAGAATTTTTCTTTTGATTCTCAGTCAGTGGTAGCATGTCATCCTTGAACATAGCACTCTCTATATTTTCTGATACTCGTGTCTTAGTGTTCACTTTCAATTCAGCTATCACTTTGAGTTTCTTACTCCTCCACTTATATGTTCTACCTATGGAATATGATCATGTCTCCTACATGACAAATAAGTCTAGTTGTATTATCTGTAAAGTTTAACGCTGCCTTGGGTCATCTCTGTGTTGTGCTCACTGTTCAAGGATTTAACCCTGCATTTGATTTTTATCCTGATCCCATCATTGTTATATCTAATATTACTTGTGTCTACCATCCTTTATCAAGTTCCTAGTCACTCTTGTGATCCATTGGAGGATCTATTTCCTTCCTTATCACAGTTTTTTTTCTCATCAGCACTTCCTGATGACAAAGACCTAGAGTTTTGATGATCGTACCTCAGGATTCACTTTAATTATTGGTGAATTCCTTTGCTTCAGCTGTCAATTATCACCTATTGGTTGACAATCTGTTGAATCCTCTCCATGCTTGAATTCAACAACATCTATTCACATGGCCTAGATTGTACTGGTTCTTTTGGATTTTGGACGAAGACCTTAGTTTCATATCTATGATCTAAGTTGCGCAAGACTATGTTGTATTCACGTACATAGTTTCTAGATCTTTTAAGATTCATCATTATTGTATATTGTGGCTTCGATCCACCTTTGTAATATACATGGTCTTGAATCCATATCATATGATGTACTCAAATATTGTAAATGAGCTAGTGTTCCAATATATTGAACATGGCATCCTCAGAGATGACTTTGTATATGACATTACTATGTATTTGTTTCAGGTACTTCCTCTGCTCCATTGGACCTCTAAGTTCTCCAAGATAATGATTATAATGTATTTTGACCATTTCTTCCCTCTGACCTCACACATTACGGGGCATCTGTTATCAACCCAAATGGAACTTCTTCGTTTGAGTGCTGACATTCTTTATGTTGGTACACAAAATGACATATTAGGATTGATTTTTTCCAAAGCACTATAGATGGGCATGAATTGGGATGCATTTACCCTTAAACCAACTTACTATATAATTTTTATAAGTGTTGAGTTGCATACATGACTATCTCCATTGCAACTTGTGTACTGTACATGACTATCTGCATTGCAACCCACGTACATCAAAGTACGCAGGTTTCCTTTGAGCAACTCGCGTGTCATATGCGGGTTTCCTATATCAACAGTCGCGTACACCTTAGTTTTACCTTAAAAAATATAAAACATGATTAATTGAGATTAGTTGGGCCCTAATCCTTAACTATCCCAACTATTTCAACCACCCCAACCTTTGAAATCACTCTATTTCCCAAAGTATAAATAGAGGCCTTAGGGAGGGTATTAATCAATCAATATTGGAGAGCAAAGTTATGTTGGTGGTATATATTTAGAAGTCTTGGAGGAGCAAAACTCAGAGTCCTTTGGTTGTAGAGGATTCCTTGTATTAGAAGCTAGGTTGTACTCTTATCTCATTCACTGATTGTTAATAAAGAGAATTCTTCTTCCAACATTGTGTTGATTCTATTTCATGTATTGTGGTTAATGAATGTATTTGAATATATATTTGATATATTGTTTATCTAACCTCTTATATATACATGCATGAGATATTACTTGGAGAATTTTCTCTTTACAGGTGAAAGAGGTGCATCCCTGGAAGCTTTGGAGAGAAGAGAAGTGGGAGAAGATCAAGCTTGGATCGACCGTCGGTAATCGGGTAAGTCAAGACTTTCTTCCTATTCCCCTTCCATTCTCTGGTAAAGCTGATTGTCTGCAAGGTTAGTAGTAAGTTGGTAACCATAGAATCCATGAATGTTTTACTGTGTTAGAAAGGTGTGTTTTGTGTTTTTAAATTAGACATTACTATAAAATGTGCCTAAGCTAAGTTTAAATTGCGGTTTTGGTGTAAGCTATTGATCAATGACGGTATTTATAAGTGGTTTTTTTATTAATTCAATATGCCATATGGGTGATTTAGTATTTTAATGAGTTCATTTAGTATTTGATATGCCTCTGTTAGGTTCTTTTGTTGGAAATGCTAAACTGTTTGTTTCTGTTTTGTTAGGTTCTTTTGTTGGAAATGATAAACTGTTTGTTTCTTGTTTGATTAATTTTGGTAGATGTGTTCTCTTTTTGGTTTTCATGTATCAACATTTATCATACCATTTTGGTATTTTATTTGATGCATGTAGGTTCTAGAATTATGTTACAACATAAAAAAAAAGTTTTTGTACATCCTCTGCTTAATGGGAAAGCCACCATTTTACCTTGCCAGTTCTTTTGTTTGACTGATTTTGACAAATGGCCTCTTCTATATGATTGGAAAATTTATGTGTGTACTTATGTCACAAATATTCCTATAAGTAGGTTCATTTGTTTAATGTTGTGGGTACTTCTTCCACACCAAGTTTGGGACCACTACCCATTAAATGTGTACGAATTTTTGACATCCTCACTACCTCCTTTCCTGTGCTTCATTCTGAATGAATTTGTTTATTTTATATTCCTTCTTTTGTCTACATTGTTGAGGGCTAGGTATGGAAACAAAATGAATATTTTACATTTGGGATCCTAGGTATTGATAAATAGTGACTGAACATTATTGTTTGAGCATGTTTATTTACATGTTAAGCAAGGTGAGTGTGTGTTGTATTCCTATTCTCATCCTTAAAACCCCACGGGTTGATTTTTTATTTGTTTCTCAGCTTAATGTCATGTCATTTGAACAGGAAGGAAAGATGAATATGTATCTCTCTCGCTCTTGCTTTGGTTCTTTTGTATCTATATTTGGGTGTGTATTCACTATTATGACTAAGCAACTTGCTTCTAAAGAAAGCACGTTGAGTCTATGGAATCATGCATAGAGGTGGGTGAGGCAAAAGAGGCCGGAAGCACGAAGCATGCTGGGAAGTAGAAATTTGAGATAAAGATTTGGAGGTGTGGTCATCAAGGCTATCTATGTTTCTGAGTAGAGAGAAAAATGGGAATGAAGAATTATGTTTGCAATGATATAAATTTTGGTTGTGTAAATGCAAAGTTGCTTCTACAACGGCCTCTCCGATATATATATATTTTCCAGCTGGTTGTTTGTTTATGCCATAGGTGCAGACGAGTTTGCACATGATGAACATGGCTAAATGATGTTGCAACATTATCATTTATGGCCTACTAATTTTTGTTGTGTATCTGCTTGGCTCCATTATTCTACATATAAATTTGTGCAAAATTCTTTTGTACTTTTTTAAAAAACTTTTGATGTCAAGGATCAAGTATCCATTATTATGATGATCCTTCGTTGTTCTCTTTTCACATCTTTGTTTGCATTTTTTATCATAATGATTCATGTGTAATAGCTTGTATTTTGGTACTAAGATGGTATTTCTAATTGTATAATTATGCCATGCGTAGGAAAATTTTGGGTAGCGTGACCCTGATGGAATCTGATTTTGAGGAGAGTGGCTTGTTCAAGGCCCCCATCTCAGCATATATTTGCAATGATGTTACTACTTAAGATCAATATCTAGTGACAGAAGAACAAATAGCTCTCATGCAAATTAGCATGCAAGATGAGCTATTACTATACACTTGGAATGGGCACAAGATATGCCAATATCCATAAATGAGCCTAATCTCAACCCCTGTTTCATTTCCACGCAATTTAGTAGCCCTTTTGAGAATCTCAGATATTCCTTTGTAGAATAATTTGTTTCAGATACAAAGCTTGTGTCCATCTCTCAGATCCTTGAATTATGTTTTCCTCCTCTGCCAAAAATAATCGAGGATTTCAATGATGTCCTAATGTAGGAGGAAAACATGGTAGTTGGGGATTCAAATTATCTAATTACTTCATGGAGAATCCCCATAATATGTAGAGAAGCTTAAGAAGCCATGCACTAGGTCAGTATTCACTAATGCATGGAAAAACAAGCCTCCATTTTTCATAATTTCAAGGCTAGATTTGAAGGCCTTCATTCATGCCAGTACAGTGTGTGTATAGTACAAGAGACATGAAGGTAAATAAGGATTCAATTTGAACAATGTTTACATTGTAAATATATTTGTTCTATAGGTCCCTTTCGATCCCATGAGCAACATAAAACTAGCACATTACATTGCAGTTTTCATTATCAATATTTTTAAAGCAATCTTGTTGATTCCCACAATCAGTTCAAGGATTGACAATCCCTTACGAATCCAACTACCCAATTTCTGAAAATAAGGAATTCAGAATTGGAAAATACACCATGGAAGAGAACAAGGAACATATCCATAAATATCAGAAGAAACGTACTAAAAGAAACTTCAACAAAAAGATCAAGGTAGAATGAATAGTTTCACCTTTCCTTTCTTTATTGTTAAAAATAATTAATAATTTATGTTTGTTTTTTCTAGGCTTCTTAGACCTAATTCTGTATCTTCATCATTAGCATGATTTTATATTTTCACCCATTGATTTGTGTTTATTTTGTAGTATGCGTGTCAAAATAATTTAGCGAACAATAAACTGCGAGTCAGAGGAAGACTTGCATCAAAGACTCAAGATGGAAGAAGACCTAGTGCAAATGCAAACCTTGAAGAAGACCAGGAAGAAGTGGTATGGATAGAAGTTGTCTTGCTAAACTTGTGAAAACCCAGAGGATGGGATTCGAGACTATAATTCTAATGGATTTTGGAATTATTCAAACATTATTTGGTTATGTGATAATGTTTGTCTCATAAATATATTAAACTACTGATAATCTTGGGCATTGCATAATTACAGGTGCTCTTGAGAGAATTTTTTTCTAGATGGTAGTAGACAAAGTCATAAAGGTAACATCCAAACATTGCAAGGTATTTTGCCAAATTTAAGTAGAAAATCAAGAAAGAAGTAGACATGATAGCCTTCTTTTGATCAATAAGGTTCAAATGAAACATTCTTTGGAAGGAAAACAATATCCACAACCCCTTTAGACAAACAAAATTGCACCTGTAAGGGGCTCTTAAGGGTGGATGTTTCAAACTTGTGCTAAATTGTGAGAAAAATTTCTTATTGCTTATTCCTTAAAATAAAACATGTCCTCCCCAAAGATAGCTTTGCGATGCCTATTTTCTACCTAATGTTTTTCTGTTTGGTTCTATGCTTTACTATAGAGAATATGGTTCACCAAATAAACAAACAATGAGGATGATTTTTCCAGCTTGGTGTGCATGTTGTAAATGGCCCTCAGTCGACTTGCCATGTTGGAGAGGATTAGCTATTTTTCCTATCGATAAAAAATACATATTATTTTGCACCCTTTCCCCCTCTTTCGAATTTCTATTAGAAAAAAATATTTATATAAATAGAAATTATACATGTAATACGTTATTCAAGCCATCATGGATGCCAATTGGGTATTGTTATATAAAGAGAACTGATATAAGAAAACAATTAATTGACTGTGTATGGTTTCCACGGTTAGTCATTATGTCTACTTCTTTCTGGATTGATTCATAAAAAAAATTCATCTTTCTGTGCATGAAAGTTTAGATATGCTTGCATTTCAATACTCTTTGAATATACTAAAATAGTATGAAGTATTCCAATTATATACAATGGAAGTTGTTCCTTTACAAATTGGTTTAGTAATGCCTTATATGTGCTTTATGGTTTCTTTTATTGAGCGATATACCAATAGCTCTATGGTTTATTTTATCTAGTGATATGGTTTGTTAACTATAGCTTAGAAACTACCCCTGATTGTTGTGTTGAAGTTTGTAGAATTTCATTGTGTTGGAGTTTTGGAAACTTCTATTTCAAGTTGATACTCCACCATCTACAGGGAATCATAATGAATTTATCTTCAAAACTAATCCATACGATACCATTACTTAGTTAAACATAGCTCAAAATAGTACTAGTCTAATGAAACAATAGTAAAAAATCCCAGCTGTTTCTATTTCCAATTTGTACATACTCCAACATACAAAAATTAATGAATTTTGCTTCCAGTCTGGTCCTATGCTTTCTTTTCCTATATAGACCTAACAACATGACTAATGAATTAACTGAGTATGTATTCTATGCAGATGATTTGTTCCTGAAACTGCCTTATTCTCTCTAAACTTTTTTTCTTTTTGCAAGTATTTTGATTACTCATTCAAACAAGATCAAATCCATGCTTTGCACATTTTTCCAGAGAACAAAATATTAGCCTTGTTTTTAATTATGATTAAAGGTCCATCAAAATTCTAATATAGGTACTAGGATGAAGATCTAACTTGTTCTTCTGCAAGTTCCTTGTTACCAAATGGTAATTGATGTTGGCATGTTTAGGTGTATTAGAATGAAATCAATGCTTATCCCACAGATCCCTTTAATGGGATCATTTGGATGGTCCCTGTGACTGAAGCAAAAATATCAGTGTTTGCATTATCACCATTTTTCCATATTTTTCCCTGTCCTTTGAGAATTCTAAACTGTTTCTTTTTGTGCTGAAGCTCTATATAAAAATCGACTTATTTTACATTTTATATGAGCGACTATATTTTATCCAAATATTGCCTTATTTTATATTTTATCTATTTCAATTTAGATACATTGATTTGAAATCCCATTTGTGACATGGAGCGAATAGCTCACGTATGCACAGAATGGTCAGTTCTTCTGATAACATTTTGGTTCCTGTTGTTCCAAGATGGAGTGTACAACTCATGTTTGCACAAACTAGTCAGTTCCTCTAGTAAAGGTTCGACTCTTGCTATTTCAAGAATTGCAAAAAGACATAAGAAAGAGAAAGTAGTCTCAGTCTAATAAGATAATCCCATTTGAAAGATCAAATTGGGTGATTTGTTCACTATTTCCAATTCATGTGTATAGAATTTCAAATCACGAAATAGATGTTGTATATAAAATATCCTCTTGGACCTTCATTGACAGGATCACCCTAGAGACTTGCATACAAATTTTCTTCATTCTAACGAGTAAAGGGTTTGTTTGAACCTTGGAAATTGTATCTTCAGTGTCACCAACATAAATTTTGTCCTTAAATTATTTTAATCAATGTAGTTGTTAATGGAGTGTAAACTTTTTCCTATCAAATTGATAAATCCATCTTCATAGAATCTACTACCTCCGTTGGCTCTGCATCTACTTGCACCTCTGCTATTTTCTTTGCTACTAATGTTGTGGAGTCTTTCTCTCAAACTCCTGTTAGGTATCAATAGTGAACAAGTGGGTATGATGACCCCGGATTAGCTTCTGTGAAGGTGCGTTTACATGACCTGAATTGGTAGCAACGCCTTTAACTATATATTCTAAAAACCTAGGAAACAAGCTATATAAATCTCATAAATATATTTAGAAGCTTCAATTTTTATCATGGTTATTTTATTATATGGATTCAATAGACTTTGTTCTTTTTAAAATAAGTAGAGAACCAATTAGTAGCAGGATGGGGATGCCTTATTACTAGGGAAACAAAGCAGTATGGGAATCTTCAATTTATTGGAAACTATGTTTTATCCCCTTTAATTTTTCAATATCTATTTCAATTTTGAAGAAGGGATTTATTGGATATGGAAAATCCTCCTGCCCACACGGTAGGGAGATATTTGAGGTCAAGTATATATGCATTCATTTTCACAATATTCTCTCTCTCTCTCTCTCTCTCTCTCTCTCTCTCTCTCTCTCTNATTAAATATAAATTTGGATAACACTAAATGAGTAGCAATTTTGTAGTAGTGAGGATTCTTAAAGGATCACTTCATTGAGAAGAAGATTTAAACATTAATTTATTTGTATTTTATTTTATTTATTAGTTTACATTTTCCATTGTTTATGAGAACTTCATATCATTCACTCAAAAAGATATGTTGCAGAAACATAGAGATCATTGTATGTACATACACTGACATGTTAATATATTGCAAAAACATAGAGATCAATGTATCTGCATACATTATTAGTATTTAATAATTAAAACTGATGAATAACTAACCTATTATATGTTTTAAAAACATGAGAATAAATATAAGTACAACAATTCAATTCTAATAGAAGGTGGTGAAAAAATAAATGTTGCAATTAAATCAATGAATTTGAAATTTTGGTTTTGAACTTTCTCAATATTTATGAGGTAAATTCCTTGTAGAGATTAATGGGTTTCAACATTTTCTACATCCGACGTAGAAATGTATGGATCTGGTTACCTCAACGTAAATCTATATGGATCTGGATAAGTTGGGGTAAATCTATAATGCGGATTAAAATAAGTTTTTCTTTAAGGCTATAGACTCTAGTTGGATCGAAATAGAATGAAAAAAGTTTGAAATATATAACATTTTTAATGAAATTGATATTTGTTTTTAATAACACAATCTTTACAATGTCTCTATTCTAATGATAAGAGACAATGTTATTTTATATTTAATAATATGTTGTTGTTGATTACTATCATGGATAACAAATGATTTGCTTCTGCAATTCTACACTGTTATGTTTTTTGCAAATACTGGATCATTCCACCACAGTTGATGCATGTTTTGCAATGTTCAATGACATAATTTTTCCGCTTTCTTTCACAATTTTATGTTATTATGTTATGGAAAATAGTAATTTTAATATGTTTAGAAGTGTTGCATAGAAAAAATGCCCTTTGACTGTGTCTTCTTACTCTTCTCAAAGAATTTTTCCTTCTACAAGAAACATTGACAATGTAGAAGGAATCTCCACCGTGTGGCTCTTGTTCAAATATATATCGTATATCTTGATTCATCAAAGTTGGACTTATAATAACCAAATATAAAAATTAGATCCTAACAAAGAAGTATGTTCTTTAAGAAAGCTTGACTATTGATTACATAGTTCAAATTCTAATTAAAGATAAAATAATACAGTCATTATAAAAATCAGTAGCGCATCTCTCCATGTGGAAGTGATTCCTCAAGGAAGAAATCCTCCCCCTAGTATGACAACACTACTTTCCCCTCCCTTTAGAATTGAATTACTTTCCTTCCCTAACAGTTACTTCAATAATTATTTTCTAAATGTTTTAATTGAACACACACACACACACACACACACACACACATATATTGTAATACCCTCGGTTTTGACCCTGTTTGCATTAGAAGATACATGATGTATATATTGTAATTAATCATGGTGTGGAGCTAAAGGAAAAAGCCCCACCATTGATTTGGTCATGTTATGTTTTGGAAATGGGGAATTGTTGCCGATGGTATATCGTGCTAACCAACACATTATAGTTTGGCATCATGTAAATATGCACATTAATTAAAATGAACCTACAGATAGCTACGATGGTGCAACATTAATGAAAAGGGCATGATTTTCCTAAGGATAAGGAAGGGAAATTGTTGAACTTTGGGCCTATGGGGAAAAGACATGTGTCAAACACCCCTTTAAACTTTAGTTGTTTGTTAGTTGGGAGCAGTTATTGCTGAGTAGTGGTGGGTGTGGCAAGACTGTCAGTCCTTTCCCACGTGCCCACTCCCCAAGCAGACTCTTCCTCTTCACATCACATGGGGCAGAAGAAAACACTCTCTCCACTCTCCCATGATTCCACTCTCCCAAGGATTTGGTATTGCTCATTCTCATGCAGAGACATTGGAATTCCTCACATGCACCTTTTAAGGGATTATCCATCATTTGTTCATCTCACATAGGGAGTTGGAAAAAGAGTTACTGTCGCCCACAATTTTCCCTGTGCAGGAGCCATTCACGGTGGGGTTGTGTGTCTATGTGTTCCATACCGGTTTCGATGGTAGGTGTATGTATCTTTACTGATTGTGGCCATGTATGAACCGATTTGGGGTTCTGCATATGTTTTTTCCCCTATCAATGCTAGGATTTTGGCTTCTCTCCCATTTGAGGACTGTGTAATGCTACCATGATTTCATTGTGAGATTGGGGTTGTTGTTCTTCCCCTGGTTTGAGTTTCTGCATGTGTAAACATCTTTCAGGGTTGTTGCTGAGTTTTTTTTGCCATGCTAGGGCCAATAACAACTCTAAATCGTCTTTTTTGACTTGAGTTGTGTTCACCATTTCGTTGGGTTGTCACCCTGTTGTATTTATTTTCATCATAGAGCTGAATCACTTGGTTTTACTATGGGTATGTAGTGGTTGGTTTTCAGACTATGCGGAGTGGGTTTGAAAGCTGGATATGCTTGAGAAACCTAGTTTTTGGGAGATACACAGAAAGAGTTAGATGGCTGGCTTTCTTCTCCACAACCCCTGAAGATCATTGGAAAGGGGGGTCAGGGCTTGAGGGACTATGTAGCAGAGAAGGGACCGATTTCCTAGTGTTGGGTGTGTATGGGTGTCTTAGAGGTCAGGCTAGCTCTGGTGTAGGTTTCTTTATCTCTTCAATGAGCTCTCGAGCTTAGCATTAAGCTTCTCCAAGCTCCTTGTTATCCTGATAAACCCTACTGTGTTGGCTTGGCTGTGATTAGTGTATCCTTAGCTATGTGTAAGCCTGTTTGTTCCCTGTTCCTTGGGGAATCATGCCCAGCTCAAGGGTGGTAGTGTTGCTAAGATATTGATGAGCATGCTAGCCTATGGTTGGGTGGAACGTTGCAGTGACGTAGCTGGTTTGTGGGACAAGTTATTTATGAGATAAGTATCCTTGTATATTTCATCTCTGCAATTATATTTGATGGATAATGAACTATGATGAACATGTTGAATTCCTGAATGTATGTTTGCTTCCACTGTGTATGTGAATGATTATGTTTTAAGCATTTTATGTTCAAGCATTTTAGTTTTATGTATGTTCATCTTCATGGGGGCTAGTTTCCCGGAGGTTCTTTGATGGTTTGGTAGCATTCTCTTCATCAGTCAGAGGGTCGGGGACATTACATATAATTATTTTCATGACTTTTACATGACTTTTACATGACCAATTACATCAAGGACATCTCCTAATGGAGGAATAACATCTCCGAAGGAGAATACAAAAAAAGTAAAATAGAATATCTTCAAAGGTTACAATACTTTAACACTTCATCTTAACTAGGAAGGTATTCTCCATCAACAAGGACCATCATCACAACTATACAACTGGCTATTGAATCTCTATATGTCGTAGGAATTTTTGGAACATCATCATACATATTCATCATCGATCTCAGCTGGATCATATTCTGCAGTCTCAGTATGTAGATACTGAATCATCTTTTGTACGTGTTGAATCATCTTCTATCAGTATATAAATACTGAATCATATTCTATATCATCTTCTGTAGTGTCAGTATGTGGATAATGAATCATATGAATAATATTTTGGATCATATTCTGTAGCATCAGTATGTGAATACTAAATCATCTTATAAATACTGAACATTCTTCTGTAACATCAGTATGTGAATACTGAATAATCTTCAGAGCCTTCTTCGATAACATCAGTATGTCTTCTTATACCATATCAATATGTGAATATTGAATCTTCTTCTGAACCTTCTTCTATAAGATCATTATGTGAATATTGAATCTGTTTCTTCCACATCAATTTGCAAATACTGAATCTTATTCTTCAACATCAGTATGTGAATACTGAAACAACATCTGCATCATCAGTATGTGAATACTGAAACCTCATCATTTGCATCGTCGGTATGTGAATACCAAAACAACAACAACATCATTAGCATGCTAGTGCTAAATAAACATCATCAATAAATTATATATCATCATCTCCATTATTAACATAGAGATGCTAGAACATCATCATCATAATCAACATAAAAATGTTGAAACAACATCATCATCAACAACACAAAGTGTTGTGACTTCAACCACATCAACATTATTAGCAAAGGGTGCTGGGACGACACTCATATCAGCATCACCAACATAAGGTGTTGGGACCACAACCATGTCATTAACATCAACATACAAATGATGAAGCAACACCATCATCAATATCAGTATAGAAACACTGAAATTACCTCACCATCATCAGTATAGAAATACTCAAACTATATTATTAACATCGGTATAGAAATACTAAAACTGCCTCATCATCATTAGTATAGAAATACTGAAACTATCTTATCAACATTATAGAAATACTAAAAATACCACATCAACATTATTATGAAAATAGTGAACTTGCCACATAAACATCAGTATGAAAATACCGATCTTACCGCATCGATATCAATATGAAAATACTGAACTTGGCACATCAACTTCAGTATGAAAATATTAAGCTTACCGCATCAATATCAATATGAAAACACTGAATCTATCATATCAGTATGGGAATATTGAAACAAAAATAATCTCAACAACATTAGTATGAAAATACTAAACCTGCTACATTAGTATAGGACTATTGAAACTATCTCAATAATCATCTCAACAATCATCAGTATAAAATAACTGAAACTATCTCAGCGGCCATCTCAACAATCATCAGTATAACAATACTGAATCTATCTCAGCAATGATCAGTATAAAAATATTGACGAAAACATATTAGTAATCATCAGTATAACAATACTGGAGCAAACATCTCAATAACCATCAATATAATAGTACTAAAGCAAACAACAGTATAACAATACCGACACCACTTACAACAACATATTGTTTGACTTACTAACCCTTCTAGGTTGAGAATCCTAGTTAAACAGATTAATCTCCTTGGAGACCAAACATTATTTGTCTCACTTAATAACCATTTTGGGACAAACAAGCCTATAGAGACACACTAATCACTTCTTTCCCTCTAACTATATCAAAGCAGCATCACAGTGAGTTCTCTAGTAGATCCATCGGGCATTTTATCTAACCTGCTAATGCTTTCGAGCCAACAAGCCTAGTTAGATAGATGGATATTCTTGGGGACCAATAAGCCTTTTCTTGGATTACAAACCCACTTGGGTTAAACTGATCTAACCAGACATACTAATCCCCCTAGGATGAATAGTCCTTGTCTGACTTACTAACCCTTTTAGGTCAACAAGCCTATCTAGACTTACCCTTCCATAGATTGAGCATGCTATATACTATGGTGTTAGATCTACTATATCATATATAATCAACAATGTAAAGAAATTAAACATATCCATGGATTCAATATCCATTCAACTGCACATTATTGGACAAGAAAAGATATTTCTATTAATCAAATTAGAGATTACACAAGTGACAACATCTGTCGGCACATCTACGAACCGGAGAAACTGAGTCCTCCACCACCTCAATCCTCCATCTCTCGATATGAAGCTCACAAGATAAGGAAATCTTAGGAAGAACACAAAGTGCTCCAAAGGGACAAAGGGACGCAGACTCATGTATAAGAAAGCTACAGTAACAATGGACTATAGTTTCCTTGCTCTTGAATTCCTCTTCTTCAATGTATACAAGGGGTTCCTTATGTAGCACTCCAAAGGGGTAATGGAGGGTCAAATTTGATTGGTATTGAGGCATATGGAAGTCCAAGAGTCAAGTGGTTCAGACACACATCAAGGAAAAATACAAAAATGTTTAGACTTATGCACACATCCCGATGTATGCGGGTTTGAGTTCAATATCTGCGTATACACGTGAGTATGGGATTAAAAGTAATGTACAGAAGTAAATAGGTGTTTTAAGGGATGAAATTGGAAATATCAAAGGTACAATACCAGTCCATGGGGTCCAAAGAGTTTGCAAAGGGACATGGAAGGCCATAAATATGTGATCAACCACGTGTGGTAAAATCAGCTGTAACAGATGCCCCCTAATGTGTGAGGTCATAGGGTTAACATAATGGCCCAAATACATTATAAAATCCATCCCAGAAGTGGAGTGATGAAGAACTAGGTGGACAAACCAACCATCCATCAATATAGTACAATAATCAATCTCTAAATATGACTACAAATACATATAGCAGTCCTGGATACATAAGAGTACAATGGCAATGAATAGGCATGATATACAAAATGTGACATGTGTGGTCATCGTCATGTACAATATATAATGGATCAGAATATTCATGATAAATACATACAATGCATCAGGATCTCCATAATGGCTGAAGATATACAATGGATCAAGATCTCCATAATGGCTGAAGATATCTAACATACATTGGAATCGAATCATGAGAGATGAAATCTCATGAACACTAGAACGATCAAGTAGGTAGCATATGTGGAATGCCACTAAGCTGGAAATTCTTCCACACAAAATGCTATGAGTATATGTCCTACTATGTGAATAGAGGTGTGGAGGTCAAACATAGTGGTCCATCGTCTAATTATCGATCATTAATGTATACCATTAATAGACAGGAGATCACCCACTGATATTGAAAATTGGAGTCAAGGTACTAGAGTGCAATCTAACAAGTATGAATAGATGTGTTGAGGTTGAACACTTGGAAGAATCCATTGATCAGGGGACATTGATGTTTCGAAAAACTATCAATGGTGAGAGAACCTACCACTAATGATTGTAAATCTCAAGGCACTCAAACTACTTTAGAGTCCTATCCTAGAATAAATGATATGAATTCAATGGGATGGAATCCGCCAGAAGGAGGGTATTAATGCATCCCCCATCAACCAACATGAGGTACTCAACATTGCTATATAATGTGGAAGGACTCAAACAATATGTGCACAAACTAGTAAAAGTATCAGGAATGACCAACATGCAAAGTCAATAAAACTGAGGAATGGCTGACTCAGGCTTCAAATTCCTTCGAACAAGAGCATAAAGGAAAATGGTGACTAAAGATAAGCAACATAGACTCGATATGCAAACTGGGACATCTCTGTGACATAGGAGGCATCAACAGAGGCTCCATAGGGACTGGAAGCTTAACCAATCGGTGGAGATAAACTCAGAGTAAAGAGTACAACTCCTAAATTCAAACTAATAAGCCAACCAACGGATGTGATATATAGTGCCCTGTTCGGAGGAGATACGAATCGATTGCTACCAAAGATAACATCTTTTCATATCCAGCTTTTTGGTTTTTTTAGTTTTTTGGAAATTTTCAGATATTTTGAAAAGCTTGATAAAGAATAAAAATGATTTATAGTTACCAATATAGGAGGATACGAGTATCAGGGGAGAAACAAACTAGTTCCACGTAGCAAAACATACCTATGCTCAATGCAAGGATACATGTGTAGGATAAAGCCACTCAGGGGAAGGTCCCCTCTTGGTAAAAAAATGGGGAATCAAGCTGCAAAAGATATGTAAAAAGGCTCTTCTTGGATAGACATGAGACAAGCTCAGGCTATATGGATGATAATCAAAGTCAGGGAAGTTGATATAAGGCTCAATAAGGCAAGAAAAACTCATGATAATGCAATTACAACTTGACATATACAAGGGAGTCCCGAGGGAAAGGCCATCATAAAGTTCAAGAGGAGTATGAAGCTCTTGCTCAAAGTCATGGATATACTATACAAAGGACTCTCACACCCTAAAGGAGGAATGTTGGCATGGGCACCAGATGCAAAACAAGATCTAACTAGGGTACCCATGTATGGGGAAGCTCTACCATTCACATCATGTCACTTCTAAACAACAACAAGAAGGATTCGTGATGAGATATAATGGGTTCATGCCTAGGGTTAAGATGAAATGGTCATAAGGTTATGAAAAATGAAAGCGGATGTGAAAACCTAACCTATATGCCAGTTTAGACATAATAGCTGAAATAGGCATGAACAGGTCAAATAAATGTTCAAACCACACTCAATAAGGGCTCCTACAATGTCAAATTAGTTCAAACGGTCCAAAAACGGTCAGAAATATTCAAAAACTACAGAAAGTGGGTAAAAATTTCAAAAATTTTCTATAAATAGTGAAAAATTTAAAATTTTTCATACCATTTTGAAGTTTTTACCCAACATAGTGCATTTGAGCTTAGAACTTCTGAAGTGAATTCCGGGAGCATCGTCCAACAAAATCCCTCCATGTTTGATCTAGGTAGATTCCCTTGCCCCTCTCTTTCATTTTGATATAATTTTTTTTTAATTTTCATGGTCAATTTAATTTTTTGAGCCATCCCAACTTGTGTATTTCGGCCCATGTGGAAATCGGGCTTTTTCCATGTATAAGGCTCACCATACATGGAAAATGCCCCGCGTATAGGTCCACGAACAAGGATTTAATGGGCAAATCATGATCAAAATTTTGGTTTTTTGTTTAGGATGGTACTAGAGTGGAGAGAGAGGGAACATGGTGATGTTGAGGAAGTTGTTCAAGCTAATATCATGTCTCAACAAGCATTACAGGAATGTGGCTTATACAAGTTTTGGTGTCTTGATAGCTTGAGGCCAAAGCCAAGACTACTCCAGCTACTGTAGATTACTGGGATCCAGAGTCTAAAACATTTTAGATAGATGGGATGTCACTCAGCATTGAGGTTGAGGACATATATTTCATCACAGCTTTGTCTTGATGAGGGGAGGTGGTGAACCTCTGATCCTGTGGGCCAGGAGGCGGCCTGACTATAGATGACTACATAGCTATGTACTTCCTTCCAAACATAGTGAAGGTTGGGAGTCAAATCTTGAAAAACATGATTCAAATTATGGGGCTGAAATCCATAATTTTGGACTTAAGCAAGATTGGAGGTTTGGATTCACTCCACCAAGCCTCACAGCTAATGATGTTCTATGCGGTAGAGTGTATGCAGCCTACAATATATGACTAGAGTACTACGCTTCTAAGCAACATGAAACAACAACTTGGTGACTGCAAGATGGATAGGGTGTGGAACTTCAGGTTTAGAAGCATATTGATCACATTCTTTTTTGAGCGGATGCCAGGGTTAAGCCCTAGAGTAGACATTGCTCCTCATGGATTCTGGGATCCAGCTCAGCGATGCTGGGCTAATGTCATGCACAGACTGGGACATGACAGGGTGGCTAACCCCTACCCAGAATAGTTCTTTCCATGGTGACGGATACAGGTGATCACCATAGATGACTATTCCTTTGTAGGGATTGACTTCCGCAATGATCCAGACATGCCCCTACCAGTAGGAGCGGCTTACGGAGACATAGGTAAATAATCCCAAACCCAATTTTTGAAATATTTAATTTTTTTGTGTTTTTTGATATATGAAATCAAAATTCATGTTTATGGTGTGATGACACATATTAACAATCTGTCATGTATATGCAGATGTAGGACGACGATAACCAGATGGATTTCCTTGTCATCGATGGAGGGGAAGAGGTGATGAGATCATGGGTGCAGATGTAGAGTGAACATTCTAGAGAATTCATACAAACTGTGTTTAATTGACACACAGAGTACCCATGGTACAAGTCAAGGAATTTCTTGAGGCCATGCAATGCCAAGTGGTTGGAGTAGGGTGACCATGGGTTTGATTGTTTCATTGGCTAGCTAGAGATGCAGTGTTCTACCATGACCAGCACCCTCCTCCACCTCAGGCTTAGAGACCTAGGTGTATATATTTTTTTATGACCATGTAGTATATTTTGGTGGCTCGAAAGCCCCAATTTTGTATGACACGTATGTATTATGACGTCACTTTTTGAGCTTAATGAAAAACTTTTATGATGATTGATTATTGTTCTATTTACATGTGTAAAATGTGTTTGTGATATGCTTATGGTATGTGAAACAAATTCCAATCTAACACATAGTTAGCATATGAATCAACAACTTGATTAAAAATTGTTGGAATATAAATGTATGTTAGATTCTCAAATTGTCATTCTAGCAATCTAACCTGTAAGAATCTTCATAATAATGTCGGATCCCTAATATGATATAATCCATTAAGCTGTGAAACCACTAACTATGAATCAAGACGTACCTCAAGAGAATGAACACCATGTGAAACGGAATCATGTAATAACTCAATAATGACACTATATTCAACAACATTGTTTGAGGAAGGCCGTAAACATACGCCTCCTGAAGACAATACTTGACCCACAGGAGTATAGATCACCCAAGCAGCCGAAGTTGAGTTTTGAGTGTGGTGGCTAGCACCATTAGCAAATCCTATATAAACAGAAGACTCCATCGATATCTACCATAACAAATACGATCACCATAAGAAAACCTAACTATGCAATGTAAAAATGTACAATAATATACAAAAATCAGCCCTGGCTGAAGATCATGCATAGTATTTTTTGAGATGGAGCCCATTTCTAGGCTCTGCCAAGGCTATCCCTTCATAATAAACCAGCTCATAGGTTCCTTTCTCTATGACACATTTAACCACGTAAGGACCATGCCATGTGAGATTAAACTTTCCTTACCCCAAGGGTTCCTTAACTTGATCGGACAAAAGGATCAAGTCACCTTCACTAAACCTCCTAGGATGGATAGACTTATTATATTGGACCTTAACTTAATGCTTGTTAACCTCTAGAGCCACTAAGGAATCTCGACGTTGCTCATCAAGCTGCTCTAAGTGGACCAAACACTCTTGCAATGCGAAAGTGTCTGGTAAAAGCTCCACAGCTAGCTTCAGAGAAGGGATTTCGCATTCAACTGGTAATACTAAATCCACCCCATGCACAAGCTGATAGGGAGAAAAATAGGTGGCAGTATTAACTGTGGTTCTACAGGCCCACAAAGAAGGATATAACATTATATGCCAATTATTCTTTCTTTGTGCAATGGTTCACTGGAGAATGGACTTAAGTGACTTGTTCACTACTTCAAACTGTCCATTCACTTGAGGGTACTAAGAAGAGGAGTTCTCTTGTTTATATCCTAACTTGGAAGCCAACTCTTCCATCATTTTATTCTGAAAGTGCCTACCATGTTCATTGACAAGATCTTTCGAAATGCCAAACCAGGTGATAATCTGGTTAAATACAAAATGCATGACTATCTCACCATCATATTTAACTATAGGCATAGCCTCTGCCCATTTCATGAAGTAATCGATAGCCACAATAATAGGATGGTGCCCCCCAGCCGAAGTTGGGTTGCAATCCATAAAATCAATCCCCCACTTGGTGAAGGGACCGACGGTGACAATAAGATGAAAAGGGGTGGGACGCGAGCACATATTATGTGAAAACACCTAGCAAAGGTGGCACTTCTTGACCACATTAATACAATCCTTAAAGATGGATAGACAAAAATAGCCTACTCTTAATTTTTTTGAGCTGTAGAAAGCCCAAATAAATGACCATCACATGCCCCTCCATGGAAATCATTATGCACAACCTCAACCTCATCATGAGTTAAACAACGAAGTAAAATGGAATCCACCCCATGACGGTACAAAGTATCATCCACTATGAGGTAGTTTTTTTCTACATGATGTAATCATCATCACTCATCCTGTGAGAGGTGAGTGGGGACCTTTAATGTTTGCAAATACATGATAATTTCCCCATACCAAGGGTCCACAGTTGATATGAGTAATATATGCTCATAGACAAAAGAATCCTCATAAACCTCCTCTTTCTCCAAATTTGGGAAATATGATATGAGCTCAGCAAAGATTAACGATTTCTTCAACTTCATCGAAATCAACTCGAGATCAAAATATTACAAAATCAAAATCCATTTATTATATTTCCCCCCAATCATCCTTCTAGTGAGGATGAACTGAAATGGATTGATGTGAGCTATGACCAAAGTTTGGTGAAGGAGAATGTAATGTCTCAAGGCTGAACCGCATGAACGGTGTCTAAGTCTAGCTTCTCCACATGGGAATAGTGAAGTTATGCATCAATAAGGTTTCATCTCAAATAATATATCACATGCTCATGGAGCTCCTCATCCTCTTGAACCAATACCATTCCAACCATCTCCAGAGATGCGACCACATAAATCAAGAAATCATGGCTATAGTCTGGTGTACTAAGCATAGGGGCCATTGCAAAGGCTTGCTTAAGAGCATTGAAATACTCCTGTGCCCACTGAACCCAGTAAAAAGGGGTGTCCTTCTTCAACAGATGCATGAGGCCTTTAGTCAAGTTTGTGAAATTTACCATGAAACTTCACAAAAAGTTCACCATACCTTGTAAACATTGAAGGTGTCAAAGGCTACGTGGGGGAGACAATTGAAGTATTTCCTCAACATTCAAGGGATCGACTCTAATACCCTCCATGGACACGATGAATCCTAGTAAATGACCAACTGTCACGCAAAAGATGCACTTATGAGGGTTTAAATGTACCTAATAATGACGGAATCTTTCGAACAATAATCACAAATGGTAAGGATGACGCACTCTCAAACGAGAGTGAGCATCAAGATCACCAAAATATACTTCAATAATTGTTTTAATATCATGAAATATTAAGGTCATGGCCTGCTGAAATGTAGCTTCGGTGTTTTTCAGACCGAAGGTGTAACACTCCAGTTTTGACCCCGATGCATTAATATATATATACATTGTAAATAATCATGGTGCGGAGCT
Source organism: Pseudotsuga menziesii (assembly GCA_001517045.1). Lineage (NCBI taxonomy): Eukaryota > Viridiplantae > Streptophyta > Pinopsida > Pinales > Pinaceae > Pseudotsuga > Pseudotsuga menziesii. The sequence goes on from LPNX010444731.1 coordinate 156,104, forward strand.
AAAGGCCAAGGCCCACCATCAATTTGGTTATGTTATGTTCGGATTGGAATTGTCACCGATGGTATATCGGGACATACAGCACGTATTAAATTGTGGCATCATGTAAATGTGCATTTTAATTAAATGAACCCAACTAGCTATGTTCACTGCAACCAAATTGAGAAGGGGCATGATTTTCTAAGGATAAGGAGGGGGAATATTAAAACTTGAGCACATGAGGGGAAAATCCATGTGTCTCCACCCTGTTTAATTTTCTCACCTTCCCTTGTCTTATCGAAATACCACCTTAAATGTTCTACTGTTCATTGAGGTAGTTATTGTTGGTAGTGGAGTGTGGCAGGACTTCCAGTCCTTTCCCACATGCACACTCTACCAAGCTGACCCTCATGCTAGTAGGAAAACTGCTACACCACGATCCCACTCTCAGCATGACTACACTCTCTCATCGGTTGGGGGTTCACTCTCATGCAGGGACATTTTTTCGGTTCACCTTCTCACACACAAGGAGTTGGGATGGTCTTCCTCACGTAGAGTTGAGTTAAGAAGGGGGTGATTTCTTGTTTGGGGGTTCATTCTCCCTTTTTCTCTGGGATTGCTAGTCTATGAAATGTTCTTCCTCTGGCCAGTGCAGAGCATGTATTTTCCTGTTGTATTATTGGACTGTGTATTGTCCCGTCCATGACCGTGAACCCTGGTTGTAGTTCCTTTGTGATATTTTTTCCTCCAGTTCACACAGAGAGGCTGTGACTTACCTCCTCCATTGCCGACATGGAAGTCAGGGCCTGAGGGACTGTGTAGCAGAGAAAGGATTGATTTCCTTGTGTTGGGTGTGTGTGGGTTCCCTAGAAGCCATGCTGGTTCTGGTTTAGGTATCCTTAGCTATTCAAGGAGCTCACTAGCTTAGCATTTAGCCTTTCCCAGCTCCTAGATGGCCTGATAAACCCAACTTTGTTGGCTTGGATGTTTCGTTGTTCACCTGATAAACCAAACTGTGTTGGCTTGGATGAACTGTGTATCCTTGTAGTGTTGTTATCCTTAGATATGTGTAGGACTGCTAGTTCCTTATTCCTTGGGGAATCATGCCTAGCTCAGGGGTGGCAGCATTGCTGATAGATTAAGGAGCACACCGTCCTATGGTTCGGTGGAACATTACAGCGACATAGCTAGTTGTGAGACAGTTCTTGTAGAAATTCAGGCCTGCAGTAGATTAATTTCACCCACAACAATTAACAATTGATCATGCAAAATTATCAACAATGGAGACTGAATATGGAGCTATAACACAAAATTATATTAACTGAGTGTACAATAGCCAACCCTGTAATAACATAGGCTGCTGAATATATAAAATACATGAGAAAATTGAATGCATAAGGAAGCATCCAAATCTAGCATAAAGCAGGCTTACCCAAAATAGGCAAATCCCCCATAGGTGTAAAAAGCTGATCCCAAATATATCAAGGACCCCACGAATTAGCAAGGGCGCATGGGCAAGCTAAAGAGTGGTCAAATGGCAGCTCATACATGCTTTTTCATGGAGGAAAGAGTGGAGGAGGAAGAGGCAACAAAGCTGATTCACCTCACCTAGTCTTGCTTTCCTATGTGCCTTAAAACACTGAAAAGCAGGCAATAAAGCAGAAAAAGCAGAAGGGCGCCTAGGAGGCCAGGAATAAAGCAGATTTGATTCCCAAGGCTTTCCCAAGTGCTCCATGAGTCAATAATGGCAAGTTTGACCTCTATGGATAGGCAATTATCAACTTGCACATGGTGGGACTCATGGACTAGGCAAATAAGACAAAATAAATGAATTATTGTCTAAGTGGGTAAATACTATGGGTTGATTATTCTAACACCCCCCCTTAAGCCTGACTTTATGAGTAATAAATCAAAAATATAGGGCCTAGCAACAAGGCTTAGTCACCCTTTACATACTGCAATGTCCATACAACCAAGGAAAGAGGCAAAACCAACTTGGGAAAATCCTCCCTTAAACATGGACTGTAAAACAAAATTGTAGAATCTTGTCTCCACTCATGCTTTGACAGCATGATCAGCAATCCCCAGCAGTGATTTGAGATTGCTGAAGGTCTTCTCACAAAATGATTTTGTGAAGATGTCAGCTACTTGTTCTGAAGATGAACAGAAGAGTAGGTGAATGGTGCCATCATCCACAAGCTCTCTGATGTAGTGCATGTGAATCTCAATGTGTCTGGTTCTCTGCTTCTGAACTGGATCCTTACAGATTCGAATGGTACTCTAGTTATCACAGTATATTGTAGTTGAGTACTCAGGTTCGAAACCACACTCTCCAAATAAACCTTGCAACCATAAACACTGAGTTGCTGCATTAACAACTCCTTTGTACTCAGCTTCTGTAGATGAGAGTGCAATGGCACTCTGTTTCTTGCTTGACCAGCTGATTGGCCCTTCTGCAAGCATGAACACATAACCTGAAGTGGAATTCCTATCAGTGCTATCACCTGCCCGCTCACTGTCAGTAAAACCAATTAACTCAAGGTCAGAATTGGCCTTATATAGAATCCCATGTGTCCTTGTTCCCTAAACAAAGCTAAGGATCCTCTTTCCTACTTTCCAATGGATCTCATGGGGCTGATCCATGAATCTAGAAGCAACACTGATTGCATAACAAATATCAGGTCGAGTATGTGCCAAATACAATAAACATCCAATCAACTGTCTATACAAAGTGTTGTTTACCATCGGTGGAGAATCATCTTCCTCCAGCTTTACTCCTGAAAGGAAAGGAGTTTTGCTTGCTTTACAATCTTGCATTCTGAATTTGATCAGAAAATCCAAGGCATATTTGGACTGGTGCACCTTGACTCCAGCTTTGGTTTGAGCAATCTCAAGCCCCAGAAACTGACTTAAGAGCCCCAAATCTTTCATGGAGAAGGCTTGGTTCATAGCTCCTTTTAGGGAAGCAATCTCAGCCTGTGAGCTTCCTGTAATGAGGAGGTCATCAAAATATAACACAATGATCATTAATGAACCATTAATTACCTTCAAATAGACATTCGAATCTGATTTGCACCGAACAAAATTCAGAGATAGCAAGAAGCTATCTATCTTGGCATACCAAGCCTTGGGGGCTTGCTTTATCCCATACAATGACTTTCTCAACCTGCACACAAGAGAATGGTCAGTAGAAAAACCTTGGGGCTGCTGCATATATATCTCCTCAGTGAGATCACCATTCAGAAAGGCACACTTTACATCCATATGATGTACCTCCCATTGCCTTGATGCTGCAATGGCTAGAGCTAGCCTGATTGAATCCATCTTTGCCACTGGGGCAAAAGTCTCATTGTAATCAATGCCATGAAATTGTGAGTAGCCTTTAGCTACCAATATAGCCTTGTACTTCAGTGGTGAACTATCATCAGAAAATTTGGTCTTATAGACCCACTTACACTGTACTAGTTTTCTCCTTGGAGGAAGATCCACTAGCTCCCATGTGTTGCTTTTCTGTAGCGAGTTGAACTCCTCATTCATGGAAGATTGCCATCTTGAATCTCCTGCTGCTTCTTCATATGTTTGAGGATCAGACTCCATCATCAAATAGAATTTTTCAGCAAACTCAGGATCCTTCATGCACAACCCACTCTCAAATTGAGATCTAGTCCTCCTTGGGTCATTGGGATCCCCAGCTAGCTCACCTGCTGCATGTAGTGTCTTGGATGCCCATTTTGGCCTTGTGGGGCTGTTAGGGTCTGCAATAAACTATCTCCATCAGACAAATCAGAATCAGCATGTTCAACAAACTCTTTACTTACTTCTTGAGGTTCAGGTGGTGAAGAGGCTTCACCAATCTCCACTTATGCAAGGGGTTCTTCTTCAAACTGAACACACCTTTCAATGAAGGATTTGTTTGTGCTCAAGTTTATCAACTTGTACCCTTTTGAATCTTCATATTATCCCACAAAAAGACACTCTTTTCTTTGGGGCTGCAAAGCATTCCTCTTCTCTGTCGGGATTCTAGCCCATGCCTTTGAGCCAAAAATCCTGAAATGGGTCAGATCTGGTTTGTGCCCACTCCATGCTTCGAAAGGATTCATGCCATCCAACTATTTGTGAGGCACCCTATTCTGAATATAGGCTGCACAGTTGATAGCTTCAGCCCAATACTTTGGTGGCAAAGTTTTGGCCTCCATCATGCATGTTGCCATCTCCTTCAGTGATCTGTTCTTCCTCTCTACAACACCATTTTGCTGTGGTGTGTAGGGGATATAATGCTGCATCTGAATACCTGCATCTGCACAATAGTTAATAAACTCATTCTTGAAATACTCACCACCATTGTCAGATCTGAGTGCTTTGATTTTTCTTCCACATTGGTTTTCAACCAAAGCCTTGAAGACTTTGAATAGGCCAAAAACTTCTGACTTGTGCTTCATGAAGTGAACCCAACAATACCTGGAGAAATCATCAATAAAGGTCAATGCATATTTGTCCTGACTCATGGACATATGAGGGAATGGGCCAGCAACATCACTTTGAATCAGCTTGAGAGGTGCAGAGGTTCTCTCATGGCTGGCTTTCTCAAATTTGTGCTCTGGGTGTTTTCCTAGGATACAGCCTTGGCATACACCTTTGGAAAATTTTATCT